>JAYESA010000013.1:1284235-1881347 GCA_036927795.1 Iris macrosiphon
GATATTCTCAAGGTATTGAGATACTCTCCAATACCTCACTAACTACCCTTCTAGTTAGCTAACTATGCACATAGATATATTCCTAGTTAATAATCTAGGCTAAATATCTATATCTATCATATATTATACATATCTAAGTATCTGTATGCATATATATATAGATATCCACAACACACATATACACATACCTTATATATATATATCCAAACTCATAAACATATATATATCTATATCTAGTATCTATACATATATATATCTAGCTATAATATATATCTAGCTATATGTATATATATATCTATACACATAGATAGGTATAACTATCTATCCATCTACCTATCTATCTATAGATATATCTATCTATCCAACAATCTATCTAATCTATTATCTATCTATTACCTATCTCAACCTATCAATCTGTCTATCTATCTAGCTATCTATTCTCTCCCTCTACCTCGCTACCTGCTAAAGCAACGCACCTAGATGCGATTGCTGCTGCTGCGCTGGCTGCTTACACTGCTGCTGCTGCTGCTTAAGATGCTGCTGCTTAAGATGCTGCTTAAGATGATGCTGCTGCTGCAGCTGCTGTGCGCGCTGTGCAGCGTGCTGTGCGCTGCGGCGCTGCCTGCTGGCTGCACGCTGTCCCCCCCTCGCTGTACGCCTCGCTGCCCCTTCGCACCACACGCACACAAACGACCACACACACAAACACAGTCACACACACATATATACATATATATATATAACTATATATATATACACACACACACTAACATATATATTTACACACACCTACACATGAAAACACACACATATGTATATATATATACACACTACCTATATATACATAAACACATATCTATGTATATATAAACACACACTTATCTATATATATACACACACAAATATATGTATATATATACACATACACACAGATATATATATATATACATATACACACACACGCACACTCATACATATACATATATATATATATATATATATACAAACACACTCACACTAATACACATACACAAGCACAAATATAGGTATATATACACATATATATATATATATATATATAGACACATAAACACAAACACAACACTACACACAACCACGCACACAACACTCCCCAACGCGCACACAACCACCCCTACGCACGCAAACACCTATATATATATAAAATATAACCCGAGAACTCTAGCACACACTCCCCGAAGCTAACCCAACGCGCACAAGCCCGAAACTAGGAAACCAAGTCGAAATGGCCGTTCGGTCATTTTGACGAACACGCGGTGTGCGGTTCGGAAAACCTCATGAAACGCACACCAAACCAACTCGGAATCGGCCCAAAATTTACCCAAGGATTCTAAACGATGTCTAGATCCTAGAAAAAATGCTAACGCGTCGATTCTAGGTCCGTGGCAAAAACGCGCACGCACATAGAATCGGCGACGACGAAAACCCCAAAAATGCCCGAAACGCCCGTTTCTCCGCGACACGACTTCACGTGTCCGAACGGAGACACGCACTAACCCTCAAGACACCCGACAACGTCTACCTAGGTCCGTCTAACCTAGGACATCACCCAAAATTGGGCCAATTTCGGATTTCACCCGAAATTGACACAAAACCTAGTGTCAAAGTCTCTAAACTCAACCAAACTAGTTCCAACTTCCTCCCACGGGTAGCCTTAGGGTCTAAGAAGGTTCTAAACCACTAATTACACTACATTAGAGTAATTAGCAAGGGGAAAGTTAGGATTTACCTCTTGGGAGTTGGAATCCCAAGGCCAAAGTCTCCAATCCACTTGAAATCACCTCCCTCAAGCTCCAAGCCTCCAAATCTAGCCTCCACACCAAGTCTAGGCTCTACCCACCTAGGTTAGGGAAAATCATAAGGTTAGGGTTCACACAAAAGTAAGAAATGGAAGGAGGAAGGAAAAAAAATGGAGAAAACTTACTTGGAAGAAGGAAAGAAGAAGAAAGAAAAAGTGGATAAGAAGAAGTGAAGAAGTAGAAAAATGGGGGGGATGGCTGCTGGTGTGCGAGTCTGGAAGTGAGGGGGCTGTGGTTGATCGGCCACACACAAAAATATAGGTTACATAAAGTCCAAAAGTCCAAAATGCCCTCCTCTCACTTGGGTTTGGGTTTCGGGTTCCAAAAACACTCAAACTAGCTCCCAATCTCTCCAACTAACCCACTAAAAATATAATAAATATTATAAACCCAAAAATAAGTCTTACAAGGGTGTGGGCTGGGTCGGACATGGGTCCACTAGGGTCTGACACGGGTCCAAACTAGCCAAAACCATAAAACAATCAAATAAAAATAATACAATCACTAATTAAATATAATTATATACAATACACAATTTGCCAAAATAAAAATAAAAAAATAACCCTATTTTCTAGAATCGGGTAGTGACAAAATACTTACAGACGAAGTAGGGGTTACTCCCATTACTGGTCTGGATAAAGGTATATGCAATCTTATTATGCTCGGCCTCGGAGGCGATCTCGCAGCGCTACCAGAAGCAGTAGTAGCAGCGATCTCAAGCAAAGAATCTCCGGCACTGCCGGCCGGAACTGTGGAGGTTCCCTCTTTAAAAGGCGAAGGGCCTCTAATCAACAAATCATCCCCAACCGGGGAAACAACAGGCTCGCTCCTAGAAGCCTCCATGGTAGAAGCCCTTTTCGGACCTCTAGCAATCCTCTTCTTGCGGGGAGAAGGTTCTTTCGGAGCAGAAGCCTTCCTTTTATGGGGGATAACGAGAGGCTCTGCAATCGGAGCTAGTACACCTCTCGATATTGTCATCAAGAATTCGCCTGCCCCGGTGGTGTCTTCATTCTCATCCGAGGAAACAGACGGAACATCCTCCCTTCCAGTAGACCTATGGGAGGACATCCTAAAACTTTCACGCATATCAAAATCGCGATGGAAGGTATTGATGGACGCATAGAACTGTGCGTACGAGTGAAGCATGCGCAGCTCCATGGAAAGAGAAGTCGCGGGCACCGCAAAAGTTGCACCAGTGCAGCCCGCGATGAAGTACCGCCACCCTCTGGCTCCATCAATAAGTCCACCTCTGGACTTGAAGCTGGTAATGGCATTTCCTACATGCAATTGGTCATACCTAAACTGCCTGGCGAACCGACTGGACAGATAGGGCTCCAAGAAGCAATGATCATCACTCCTGTATAGCAAGTGGGAAGGTCTAATGCAGACCAACCAATAGAAGGCTTCAGGAGAAAGAATGGTTCTCCCATGACCTTCATCCTTGAGTTTCCTCCCCTGTTGATTGATGTGTACAGGGGGAACGATACAGAAGATCTTCCAGCTGTGGACTACGTTTAACGCCCGCCGGCAATCTGTGACGGTCACCACATTCCAAGAGAAATTCTTGTAATTCAGCAAGAAATTATTTCCTGAACTGCTGGCGGAACCGGGAGACATCACTCGGGCATTGTGAAGAATTAACCATCCCATCAAGTATAGGAATGGTAATTCCACCCTGGGAAAACTTTCACGCTGCGTCTCATCAGCGAGCAGCCCATCAGTAAGGGCCCTCAGACCTGCTTGTATTCTACATACCATAGCAGGAAGCAGGCCCAGTCTTGCTCCGAACACTAAACGCACTGCAGGCCACAAGGTGTTGCGATGGATGCGATCTGCAGACGCGATACCCGGCACTACCCAGCGGCGTAGCCAGACGGAGAGAAAGCCAGCCAATTGAGCTTCCTTTGACAGAGACTTCCGACAATGCCTCATATAACTGAAGGCTTTTGTGCCTGCAGGGTAACCCCCTATCCCCTCGTCAAAAATATGATCCGGAGCCCCTGCATCTTCAATGAGGTCGTCGACCGTGTCAGCATTGAGCATGCTCAGGAGGTTCAAGGGTCTATCTTGGCTATCTACCACCTTGTCCGGCTTAGCATTTCTGGCCTGGTGGAAGAAAAGGTATGTTGCCCACTTGTTGATGTGAGCCAAATCAGACGGCTCCTTGTAGAAAGTGGTGCAAGCAAGGTAGTGGCTCATCAGCTCCTGATACACTGCCAACGCCCGAGGGTTTGTATCCCTCAACTCCCTGTTTGTAGGGACGTACTCTTCATAAGGAACGTCCCCCAGTGGGGGCCTTGAAATCTCTGCCATCTCGTGAAGGGCTAAGCCCGACTCCCCCAGCGGAGTGGCAAAAGTCCCAGTGAGCGAATTGTATCGCTCCATCAAGGCTAAGAACAAGTTAGGGTTGACAGGCAACCCATTACTTGTGGCACTCACAGCCGCGAACAAGCCAATACTTTCCAGCTCCGTCTGGAAGTGCTTCAGGGCCCATGCAGTCAAACTGGCCCATCGGAGATTCCCCGGGCTAAGCCATCCACTGGTCCGAGGGTTGACTCTGGGGTACATTCCTCCCTGCCCCCCATGAAGTCATTGCAGAAGGTCGATATCTGAACCGGCTGGATCAGCGACGTATCCTCGCTCGGGACACTACCCGACAGTAATCCCCTAAAAGGCATAATAGGGCCCGAGGGACGACTCATATAGGCCCCCCGTAGTATTCCTTGCTGTATAAGATTTTCCCCGGTCGGCCATGAAGATCGGGAGTCAGCACCCACATCTTCCTGGGATGTGTGGCATGAAAGAAGGCCGAGATGGGGTAATCCCTGGGCATCTTCGGCAAATACATGACCGTGCCCTCAGCAGTGAATACCCAGTCCTCCTTCTTGGGCTTGGTCTGGGATTGCTTGTCAATAACATCCCCAAATAAGAAACCCGGTTTCTTATACTCCGTCTCGTCTATGTATGTCAGGGGCTCCCCACTGATCATACTCAGCAGCATGCGCTCTCCTTGGGACGATATCAGGGTTCCCCTCTCTTCAGGGTAATTGGCTCCAGAAATGGAGAATATCACATGCGACAAATCCTCCAGATAATTCGAGTTCAGCATCCCGGCAGCAGAGCCCATCACCTCAGCCAAAAGAGGGATCTGCAAGTCCACTACAAAACGCAAGAGAACAAGTCAGTTTCTACACTACACTCTTGCAGTTTGCTCCAAAGATTACCAGTCTGTGCTTTTACGCCAAGACTGCAAAAAAACTTGAGCTTTTACGCCGGAACCTATTTCCGAGGCGTAAAATTCAAGGTTGGCAGTATACGCCAAAACTTAAACAGTCTCTGCTTTTACGCCAGACTGCCAAAATTTGAGTTTTTTCGCCGGAATTCTCATCCTGCGTGCAAAACTCAAAGTTTGTAATATACGCCAAATTTCGATAGCCTGAGTTTTTTTATGCCAGACTGCGAAAATATGGTTTTACGCTGACACATTAGAAATGTGGGCGTATTGGTTTGCATACACGCACAACGTGTGCGGAAAGTCTTCTATTCTCCCTCGAAGTCCTTTTTACCTATGACATCCGGAGCACGGCTCGACGGAAGAGCGCTGCGTTCCGATCGAGGCTCATTCAGTCTAACAGGAGTTGCTCGCGCTTGAGCAGAGGATCGAGAAGAGGAAGAAACCTTCTTTCCCTTAGCAGTGGAAGCTTGTTTAGGGGCCATGGCGATTCTGAGTTCTCAAAGAAGAAACGAAGAAGAAGGGTTCTTGGAAAGCAAGGGTTTTGTGAAGGCAGATAAAAGTTTTCTCTCTCCAGACCTTGGACTATTTATAGAGTTCGGATGACTCTTCGAATCCCTAACCAAATCCGATATTTAATATTCGATTATGATTTGGGACCACGTCAGCCTATCATTTATGGAAGACGGACAGTCAGTAGATCCAGAATTTTACGCACAGAGTAGATCCATGATTTCACGCTCAGAAGCTTTTTACGCTCAGAGGCTACAAATCTACGGTTTTACGCTCAGAGGCTACAAGTCTACGGTTTTACGCCCGGATGCTTTTATGCTCAGCAGCTTTTACGCTCGAGAGGCTACAAACCTACGGTTTTACGCTCAGATGCTACAAATCTATGATTTCACGCTCAGAAGCTTTTTACGCTCAGAGGCTATAAATCTACGATTCTACGCTCGAAAGCTACAGATGGCCAATTGTAAGGATTTACGCAGAAAATGCTCCTTCTTGGCCACAAAACATTCCAAGTACCCAAAACATACAGAGTTCAGCATTGAAGATGACTCTTCTACTTGGGTCGATTGAAAGTTCATCCAAAGTCCAGTCAGAATCCTTTCTCAAAAGTTCAAGTACGGCCAGTTTTGACGGACATTTCTCGCCCTATTTCAAGGGATTTTCGGGAAATCATTCTTGAAGATGAAGGTCTGAACAAGAATTCTTCGCATCAGAGAAGTAACAGTTCAGAAATTCTACGCAACTCCTCGTTCAAAACAGCATGACAGTTCGGATATTTAACTTAAATGCTAAGCAGCTTTCTACGCGTCTTCTGTTACGCGTAAAAGACAAGACGAGATCAGATATTCTTTTATCAGAGTCGGCGTAAAATTATTCAGACATATCGAAACTGCACACTATTCAGACTTTCTCACAGCAAATATGGCAAATCATCAGATGCGTAAAAGAAGACAATTTTATTAATCATGATTACATATGATGGAAATCCAGTCTACAAAGAATTTTTCATCTTCATGATTACATATGATGGAAATCCTTTTTCTACAAAGGGTTTCTCATTTAAGATCACACCGAGAATCTGTTCTGCCAGGTTATCATATTGGTGGAGATCTTTTTCCGTCTTCTACGGCACTTCATCGGCTTCTGCGGCCGATGAACAAGAAAATGGTGAATGGCGGGAGGATACAAAACTGGGCTTGTATAAATTATTCAAGTCATCCTCCAGGCATGCCCTAGGAATTGTGTTGGGGGTTCAGACCCAACTCAATACTTGAAGACAGGGCCAAGCTGTCTGCCTTCGTCCAGCGCCATGATGGGAGAGAATACAGCTTACAAGCTGTGTGGTCCAATACGACCCTTCCTCTCTCCTGGACGAATCGCCATATGAAATTGCTGATTATCCCGAGCAAAGAAAGCTATGATATCCTTCCATGATCTATCGTTGCAGATGACATTTGCTCGAAGACGCCTCTTTTTACGGCTCCTTACATGCTGGAAGAACATGATCTTCTTCTTCCTCAAGTCGACCCGACGAAGCTCGGCAACCATCTCTGTGTGGTGAAGGAAGTGTGGGAAAAACAGGTTAACTCAGTCGCCTTTATATAGGCAAAGGAGATCACACCAAATCCCAATAAATTCCTAAATATTTGCCGAGAAATAGCCTCGCGGAACGAGTCAAACTTGATCGTTTCATGCTTCATTCGAAGTGTTGCAAATTACGAGGAATTTGAAAACTTTGAAGGGGGTCTTGTAGAAGCATGAAAAATACGCTGAGGAATTATACGCGTAAAACCCTCAACATGCAGGAAGCCGCGTAAAACAGAGCTCCAGCACTGGGTGGCGTAAGACATGACTTCAGAGCCATTGGCGTACAACAGAGCTTCAACGCTTCAGCGTAAAATATAGCTCCAGAACAACCCGCGTAATGCAGTATTTCCAGACTGCTTCGGCGTAAAAAGGTTACATCGCCACTTTGGCGTAAAACCTATCTGCTTTTAATGCAGCGGGAAGTTGTACGAGGAACTCTTCGTATTCCTCGAATGAACATGTCAGATCATGCAGTGAACCTGACTCCTGACAAAGAGTACTGCACAGTGATCGAGAGGACGGCTGTAATGATGATTCGGCACAGTCTCAGACTGTCGTCTAGTGACATAACCCTTGATATAAGACGTTGTTTACGCATTCAAGGAATATGCTGCCTATTTTACACAGGCAAAGATGAGCTTCTTTACGCTCAGGAAGAGACGAAACGAACCGCCACGTCAAAAGCTGCTCTTCGTACAGAACTCGAGGCACGTCTCTGCAGTTAATGCGCGTGATGGGGGCAGATCTCTGCATTTAATGCACGAGATTTGGTTCTACTTTTAATGACTGGGTGAGCCATAATTAGGGCTAATACGTCCACATCACCATCCATGCACATTACGCCATCAGGACTATTTTTAGCTATAGGAGTACGTCGTATGCTATCTCCTTAAAATACGCCGACCTGGCTATTTTCAGCTATATGAGCACGCCGCACGCTCTCCTCGGAATACGCCAACTCAGGCTATATTTGCAAAGGTGCGTGATAAGGCTATTTGGTCCAGAATACGCTCAAGATCTCGGTCAAGGAAGGATAATCGACTATCTTTACGATGGCTACCTATCCATGCAGCATCAGGCTTCTATGCCTACTCGGCTTTTACACCAACTCGGCTTCTATGCCAACTTGACAGCTATCCGACTTCTACGCCTACTTGGCTTCTATGCCAACTTGACAGCTATCCGGCTTCTACGCCTACTTGGCTTCTATGCCAACTTGACAACTACTCGGCTTCTACGCCTACTTGGCTTCTACGCCTACTTGGTTTCTACGCCAACAGGACAGCTACTCGGCTTTTACACCATCAGAACAGCTATTTGGCTTTTACGCCTATGAGACAGTTATTTGGCTTTTATGCCAACCATCTCTACGCGAGGGACAGTTATCTACGTGGCTTGCATGCCGTGATCTTCGACGAGCAGTTATACGCATTACCTCATAATGGGACGCGTCACACGCCGGTTCAGAAGATCATTCATACGTGGATGGCAGTTATTATAACCGCCGCGTAAAAGGTGCAACTTTCTCCGCTGTTCGGTTTCTACGCTTACTGTAGCTGAACTCTATAAATAGAGACCTCCGGCCACGGAGGTCATGGGGGAGAAAGGTCGAAAAATTTGAGAAAAAAGGGTCGAAGTGTGGATAATTAAAGTCAAGAGAGCACATATAGAGAGCTTTGGCAACAAGAGTTCAACCCCTCCTGCAGTCTTTGAAGCTTCTTTTTCGTCTTCTACAGCACTTCTTCGTCATCGTGTGGTCCAAGGGACAAAGTGATCGACCGCAGATCAGACTCCTATAGCAATATTTCTCCAGAATCAAATTTTTGTACTTAACATCCTCGTATAGGATTAATTGTACTTCTTTTTCTTGTTTGTAAACCAAAGAAAGGGTTTCGTATAAACCTAGTTTTAATTTCTTTCGTTTATTATCAAACACAGATATTACCTTTAAGCCCCGCTCTTGAAGCACCGTCAAAGAACATTCGCCAAACAGCTTCGTATGAAGTGACGTTGGCATCGTCACTTTGTCTGGAATCTCTTCACAGAGCTTTGAGGTTTCTGACTCCGGGTGGGCTGCCAGAAAGTTGGCCAATGCTTGACCCTTGACGACCTTCTGTGGGACGAATATCATATCATATGGAGATAATAGTATTGTCCAGGTAGCCAAGCGGGAACTGAGTGCCCCAGGTTTGGTCATGAGGACCCTTAGGGGGTTGACTCGCGAGATTACATGAATAGTCTGTCCAGTCACGTAGTGTCGAGTTTTCTGGATGGCGAATATCAGTGCCAGACATTCTTTATATACGACGTTATATCTATGTTCTGGGCCGACCATCATCCGGCTGATATAGTACATGGCCTTCTCGTGACCTGAATCACTATTTTGGGCTAATAGGGCACTGAGAGAGTGATCCATCGTGCGTACATAGAGCAGGAATGGCTTTCCCATGACCGGGACTACCAGCACAGGTGGGTTTGATAGGGATTCTTTGATGTTGTCGAACGCTCGTTGGCACTCTTTATTCCAAACAAAGGAGACACATTTCTTCATGAGCTGTGTGAACGGTCGGCAACGTCCAGAGAGGTGTGATATGAACCTCCTGATGTATGCCAACCTCCCTTGGAGGCAGCGGAGTTCCCGAAGGTTCCTTGGCGGATTCATCTCCAGGATGGACTTGGTCTTGTCGGGGTCTATGTGAATACTCGGGAAGTGATGACGAACCCCAGGAATTTGCCGCTGGAGACTCCCAGGAAGGACTTGGCAGGGTTCATCTTGAGGCGGTGTGCACGCATTAAGTCGAACACAGTCCTCAGATCTTGGAGGTGATCATCTTTGGAGTGACTCTTGATGGCGATGTCGTCGACATAGCATTCTACCGTCTTGTGTAGATGCTCACAGAAAATGGTGCTCGTGGCTCGCTGATATGTAGCACCTGCATTCTTCAGGCCGAAAGGCATGACCGTATAGCAGTATACGCCTATCGGGGTCCGGAATGACGTATGTTTCTTATCGTCGGAAAACATCTTGATTTGGTTGTAGCCTGAGAAGACATCCATGAAGGACATGCGCTCGAAGCCACAAGTGTTGTCGATCATTACGTCGGTGATTGGAAGAGGGAATTCGTCTTTGGGACATGCCGCATTTAGATCACGGAAGTCGATGCAGACTCAGATATTTCCATTCTTCTTAATGATGGGCACGATGTTGGCTACCCAGTCGGGGTGTTATTCCTCGCGGATGAAGTCACTAGCTATCAGCTTGTTGACTTCAGCTTCAATGGAATCCATCACGTCTGGCCGGAACCGTCGCTGCTGTTGCTTGAGTGGTTTGGCGTCTGGTAGAAAATTGAGTTTGTAGACCACGATTTGGGGGTCCAATCCTGGCATGTCTTCGTAACTCCAGGCAAAAACATCGATGTATTTCCTGACGAGTTGTTATAGGGATTCCCGATCTTCGTCGGGCAGACTTTTGCTGACGAAGATAGGCTTTGGGGAGGTCTCGTCACCTAGGTTGACTTGAACGACTTCGTCCTCGGTAGGAGGTTCTCGCTGCTCAAATCGCATCTCCCATTGTGAACCCAAGTGTTGGGCACAAGGTTCCATCTCAAAGAGCTCGGGTGGATCCTCATTGTCTTTCTCAAGGTCGGTAGACACCATGTTGGAGGACAGTGTTTGTCTGAGCATGTCCCCGATGCTGACGTCGGAGTTGCAGGCTGACGATTGTGAAGATGCGAGCGCTCCTCGTCTTCTTTATCTGAGCCCTCGGGGGTTGTAGAAGGCGTTACATATCCTAAGTCGTGCTTAGTCTTATGATAGTAATCATCGAGCTTACCCACAGGGTAGGGAAGTCGTAAAGGCGACATTCGGCCTTTGTCGTAGTTTAATCCTTCAGTGACCTCCAGGTTGTATCCCATCTTTTGGATAAGGTGTAGAGCTTGCGAGATGTACCGGTAGAGTAGCATTCTGCCTACCTCGAATTCTGGTTCTACTTTCGTTGGGATGAAGGACCGGGGGCATTCCACTCTGCCGAAGATAATGATCTTATCTCCCTTCTTCCTGGTGGGACTAAGAAATAAGAATCTTGGCTAGAGGGAAGCTGATGCACGGTGCAGATAGTGGTCACTTGTGTGTGCAGATGAAGGCCCAGACCGTGCTCCAGGGAGAAGAGTGTACTTATGTGCATACGCTCCGAGTAGTTCAAAGATAGTCCTTTATTGAGGAAATAAGGTATCTCTTCCGGCGGGATTACATCGTCAGGGGAAGGGATGTTGACACTGGCGGATGTACATTCCTCCAGCTCATCATTCTCCTTGGCTACCCCTAGCGTAAGAGAAGGCCTTGGTGGTTTTCTGCGTAATTTTATCACCAACAGTCCGGAAGTCGGAGCCGCGGTCGGGTCTTCCTTGGTGGTCGACTCTGCCTGTAAAGGCGAACGACCATTGGTTCTGCGGATGCGGATAGGATGGAATCTCCTTTTGGTGGTCGATTCAGCATGCGAAGGCGGATGACCATTGGTTCTGGCGACGCTGAAGGTATCGGAGATTCAGGCGCCTTCTCGCGCGTTTTGAAGATGAGGGGTGCGGCCGCACCGGGAGTGCGAGCCTTGAGATGGATTCTTATAGGCTTCTCGGTTGCTGTTGTGGCCTCGGCTTCATCGTCGGCTTCGTTGCCACCTTCATCTTTGCGGACTTTCTTGTAAAGGATCGAGTCGGAGTAGTAGATCTCAATACCCTTAAACGGATCGACGTCAGCGAACTCCGTTTTGACGAAACCGTGTTCGTCTACATATTTTAGGCACCGGTGAAGGGTGGATGACACGATCTTGTGTTCATGTATCCACGGACATCCCAACAAGACGTTGTAGGACGTATCTACGTCTATGACGTAGCAGATGACCTCAGTTTTTAAGTCGCCGATCTGGTATTTTAGGCAGATTTTGCCCAGAGGGTAGCTCCTCCCCTTGTTGAAGCCACTGATGGCGGTATTGGTGGCCGCCAGACGATGCATCGGGATCCTCAAGGTCTGAAGCAAACTTCTCGGGATAATACTGATCGACGATCCTGGGTCGATATGCATTCGGTCCACCTTGATATCGCCAATATATCATGTATAGTACAGGGGTCGATCGTGCCTATTGTTCTTGAGCAACATGTCCTGTTGCGAGAAGGTGATATTGGATATCGCATTCATGGCGTTGTTGCAATGTAGACAAGCAGCAGGATCTTCGATTGGCGGCTTGACTTGCGCCAGGTAGACATCGGCATTCTGCAGTGCCTCACTCAGGGCAGCCCGAGTGTCTTTAGAGAGACGCAAAAGCTCAAATAGTGACAGTTTCGTCGGAGTATGGACCAATTGTGCTAAGATGTCGAAATTATAGTAAGATGTCAAAATTATAGGGCCTCTCCAACCCTTGCGGTGCATCCTTGCGCAACGGCTTATCGAAGCGCCTCTTTCTGTTTGGACTTGTCCACCGGTGGGGGCTTAGATGTCCTGGAACCAGTGGTGGTAGGCGCGACAACCGGAGGCGTATCGTCGTGCATCGGTTGGTATATTGTGCCTGATCTTGTCACACCTACTGTCAGCTCTTCAGCTGAGGAGAAAACTGTGTAACAGGTCTTAGATTTTCTGCCATTGGATTTGGCGGTAAAGGATGCCACCGGCTGCGTCAAGTCTGGCACGAGGTCGGGGTGGACCCACATGACCTCCTCTCGTGGTGTGGCAAGAGGTATTAGCCCGGCCATCTGGTCTCGAGCTGGTGGAAGGTTGACCACTTCCATAGTCGCCTTAGGGACCGGGACTACTCCGTCTTGGGCTTCCATCGGTGGAAAGTTACCAAACTGGAGGGACACCATGTTGACGGCAACCGTCACGTCATCGAAGTCCAGGAAAAGAGCCTTGGTGTCTATCAGATGTTGGATGTACCGCTTCAGGGTATAGCACTCCTGCTTCGGGTTATGCGACCATAGCCTGTTTCCCCTTTCCGTCGCGGCTGCCATTGCCGCTATTGTTGTTGTTGTTGTTATTGTTGTTGTTGTTGATGTTGATGTTGCTGGGACGTTTGCCATTTTCCTCAGCAGTAGGGGTATGGATCCCCAAGTGTCGAGCGTCCTTGAGCTTCTTCTCAGCATTGACAGCACTGAAAATGAACGTTGTCCAGTCTTTGAACAGGCTCTCGTCCATCCAGAGGCTGACTGCCGGGAGCATGTTCTTCCGACACATCTCTATGAGTGTGGCCTCGGAATTGCCAGGAGGTAACCTTAGCGCGGCCTGTCGGAACCGTTCGATGTAGTTTCGTGTCAGTTCCTTTTCCCCTGGGCGACGTCCATCAGAGAAGACATCGCCATATCATTTCCTGCCTCATAGAATCTATTAAGGAACAGACGTTTGAGGTCATCGAACGATGAGATACACTTATCTTCGAAACTGCAAAACCAATCGAAAGCTACCCCCGCCAATGACCCAATGAAGAGCGTGGTAAAGATAGCATTGTTGTGGGGTGTCTCGTGGTGATCTCGAAGTAGCTCATGAAGCAGCGAGGGGAGGACTTCTCGTCAAACATGTTAATGTTGAAAGGCTTATACTTGGGCGGATACGGTACATCCCTCCACTCTATGGGGTATGGTTGCCGCACCCCGAGATCACGAAGTGAGTCCCAGTTGCTTATGGAGTCCAGGCGAGCCCGAAGTTCTCGGACCTCCCTCCTTGCTTCCTTAGCTTCATCTCCTGCTGTGGGCGCCGACGAGCCAGGTAGGAGAGGATCACCGCTTGTAGGTGGAGCGGTCGTATTTGAATCCCTATTGGTCGCGGGGTCCAGTTTTGCTTACCCGGAGGCTCTTGCCGGCTGGAAGGTCATGTTTGCCTTGATCTCCAGCATCGTCTGGGTCAAAGCTTGCATTGATGCACTCATTGTATGCATCATGGCTTCGAGCATCTCGAGGCGATGTCGGTCACCGGGGCCTTCATGGTCGTCTCCGGCCATGTATACCGTCCTCACACGGGAAGAAATGGAGGGGACAGTGGATGTCATGCTCCCTGTTTCATACCCTTGTAGTGAGTAGTCTTCAAGGAGGGCGGGAGCCGTTGTGTCTTCCTCGGATTCGGAGGGGATATCCCCAGCAGAAGATTGTGTCATCTTGGTGGGAGTAGCTACCCTCCGGGATCTCGGAGTCCGTTTGAGCGTTCTCCTTGGAATGTCGGGTTGTTGCGTACGTCCAAGGGGATACTACCCCCAGCTTGGGCTACCCCTAGAGGTTCTGAGAAAGAATTACCCCCAGGGGCTGATAGCTTCTTCCTTAAGATGGTGCCCTGGAAAACGCCTTCCGCCGTTGTCAACCCTCCGGGTAATTGCCTTCGCGATGCAGTGGTAGAGAGCGTCGGACTGGAGGTGTTTGATTGGTTTCTTTCCTTGGCAGTGGAAAGTTTTCCAGTTGAGTAGCATGAGGCGAATGGCAACTCCCCGTCCTCTGATACTTGCACCTGATCTCCGGGTCGCTGCCGGGTAGGTGCCTTCCAGTGCAATCGCTGGAAGGCCGACTACCTGTATGTGAGTATTGCTGCTTTATTGTAGCAGCAGTTGATAATGATGTTGGCGCAGTTGTGCCTCAGAGAGGGCACGTCGTACGCCGCAGTTGTTTCCCTTACTTTGCGTTTGTGAGTAATCACATCACGCAAATCATGCGAAGGGTGTTTTACCTTTGCATACCTCTTTGTGAGTTCGAGTATCCCGGGCACACGGACGCGCAGGTGCTGTGTTTGCTCCCTGGCCTGGGGTTCGTACACGAACTTGCCCCGAGGTACCGGTAGAAGACTTTTGAGACTGGCCCTGTCCATTGGTCCATGTGGACTGGACGCATGGGTCAGTCATGTACAACTTTCCACCAGAGACTCGCGTAATAACTAGCGATGTCTGTTGGCGGTCGGTCGTATGAGCAGCTGCTTAAGCTTGACGTGCTCGTACTGTCCTGGATTTCTTCAGCTTAGCTATCGCATGCGCGTAGTATGAAGAGTCCAGTTTTGGATTTTCACCATTCTCAGTAGGTCGTATAGGATCTGCGTCGTATGAGATACGGTCAAAAACAGAGGTTTTGTTGCTATTGGGGCCGGATGCGGGATGCCGTCTGCGGTTGTGACTTGATGCCGCATGGGCAGTCTCATGAGGCCTCCCCTTGGCCGCATAGAAGCTGCCTCGGCACCAGGACATCTGGCATCGTAGTGTTTTTCTCTGCTATAGTCTGGGTGCTGAACAGTTTCTGCGTCAGCCCGGAATGCCGCATAGATGTGGACGTTATGGGTTTTCGTCCGACGACCGTTATGGACAACAGAGTGAGAGGCTGGAAGCGTCTGCTCCGTAGCTGGGTGGGGCGCAGCGGCCTTGGCCACCCACGTTCTGCGGGTCTTCGAGTGGGGAGCACCCTTTTGGCTGGAAGAGGTTGCCGCATAGACAGTGGCCGCATGATGTACGGTCCCTGCGGCATGGAGGGAGACTGGAAGCTCATGCTCCGCAGTTGGGCGAGGCTCAGAGGCCTTTGCCACCCGTCCTGCGGGTCTTCTTGGGTTTTGCTTGGCTTGGAGAAGGACCCGAGCTGTCCCCGGAGAGCACATCCTCGAACACTTGCTGGTCGAAGCGGACCACCAGCATCTTTTGTGTCGAGCCGAGCTTGGCCCCATCGAACTGCGTCACCTTCTCAACAGAGGATAAGGAAGTCCCCAGCAGAGTCGCCACCGTGTTTGCCATTTAATATTAAAACGAGAACTGGGAGAACTAGATTTGATTTAACAAACTAAAGTACAAAGAAGAGTCCTATGAGACAATCTAAGTACAAATTTGTTTTCCGGGGGATGACGATGGAGGGTTAGGAGTGTAGCAACTATCTTTATTCCGTGGGCGATCCGATGCGGAAGCTCTTCTCTCTCCCTTGAGTGTTGATTCGCAGATAGACAGCCAGCCTTTTGCATGGGGGTAGTACCATGTTATTTATAGTTCTGTGGGCGCATGGATTTCGGGCCACATGGATGGTGGGGTTTGCCATGTGTCCCCTCTCAACGGAAGGGTGCTCCAGTATGCACGAAAATTCAGGCTCCACTGCCACGTGAACATTTGTTGAAATTTTGTTGTTTGCTGAGTATTTGGGCGGTTCTCAACTGTATACGCGCGACTTGGTCAAATGGACACGTGGCCGCTATTTGGTTGGAGAGAACCACTCAGTTGTAACAGCAAGACTTGGTCGACGTGAAATCTGGGACACATGTGGCCAAAGGCGCACGGGACGCACGGAGTCTAGAACGCACGGGGTCAGAGACGCATGAACTGCATGGAGTCTGGAACGCATAGGCCAGAGCCGCATAGGACGCATGGAGTCTGGAACGCATGGGCATGAGACGCATGGATCGCATGGAGTCTGGAACGCATGGGCCAGAGCCGCATAGGATATTTTTGTCGGGTTGTCCACGTGGCACTGCACCATCCTTGGGACTTCTGCCTCTTAGTGTATTCTCGTCCTTCGAGGCGATCAGAAAAAAATTCTTTTTGTCAAGATTCTGTGTCAGGCGCCATCTTTGTTGTCAGGACGTCATGTCAGGTCGACATGCGGCTAGTTGTCAGGACACTTGTTTGGACGGCCTGGGTGACCCTTTTTCTGGGCCGCATGGTGTCCATGCGGTCCATCTTCTGTTAAGTTTGATTTGGGGCGCATGGATGTTGGACGCATGGTTGCATATTTTCCATGCTTCTACAAATGGATCTCTATATTTCGCAATAGGAATAAACTTTTTGTTAATATTTAATCCCAACCCTAAAAGAGGGTATAAGTGCCATGAGGCTCCTGCTTATGCAGCATCTTCGAAGGGTCAAGAAGTTAGAAGTCTTCCCCCATATATATAGAGGTTTCTGTGACTCGAACATGTATCTCCAGGATGCATGCTACAAACCTTATGCTCGCTCCAAGCGACGTGCTTTATTTAAACCAAGCCCTATTCAATCATAAATTGCCTTCAATCTGATCCAATTGTAAAAAAAAATCAGTTTATTTTTAAAATTATTAAATATTTCAAATCATTCGGACTTGTTTAACTTTTTACTTATATTTATTCCATTTCAACTGGAATATGAGGGCTTGTCTCCCCAAGACTCCATTCATCATATAGGATTCTCATGCATCAATACAAGCAAGTACCAACACAAATTGCTTGATGACCCTTTCCGAGAAAAAAGGTCTTTTGCAAATGAAAGTGATCAGGTTTATAAGCATCTCGATAACCAAGGTATCCAACGAACTTATCTGACACCTTTTAAGCTATAAACAAGATAGAAATGCAATTATTTGTAAATGAAAGTGATTAAGTTTATAAGCAATTATCTCAAGACAAGTTTCAAGTATGCCAGCAGAAATATCAGATAACATACTTCCAATCCTCAGCAAGAGGAACAAATAGAATGCTGATACATATAGCAAATAGAAGTTAAATAATACCTCTCCGCTAAAATCAATATGTGGTTCTTCTTTAAGAAGCTCTCAAATTCAACAGTCACATCAAAAACTCTTGAACCTGGATGCCGTCTACGATACTCACGTATCTGAAGAAAATGCAAATAAAAAAATATCAGTAGAAAAAAAAAATCATAATCACTAGATTTTTAAACAGAGAAACAATAGTTTCACCATCACAAAGGCCAATGTGGCAGTCACCACTTGAAGTTTACCTAGCTTATGTTTCCAAAGCCAACTTCGAAAGGGGGAAAAAAAACTGCAACTAGAAAGGGAAACTAAATGCAACTTCATGTAGTTTAATGTGTCTAGAAAACATGGTTATTCTCTCTCATATCTATTAAGTTAGATATTATCTAATTGTCTACTTTTTTTGTCTTTAGATGGATGAGTGGCAATACATTAAAGGATAAGATAAGAGATTAAACAACCAACAACTGTGAAATCCCCAGGTGCATGCATTTGAATTTGAAGTTGTCCCCTTGAATATATGATAAAGTTATAAGTAGATAGTACCATGAAGCAGAAGCCAAACAATTGCACTTGTATTGTGCATCAAACAATAGCAAATTAAGAAACAGATCATATATACCACTCTGAGGCATAAGGGAGGGCCAAGCATCAAGTGCACTCTTCTTCTGACATTTGTTCCTTTTTCCGAAGTGCCGGAGAGAGAGAGTGAGTTCCTGTGTTCATCAAGTTTTTATAAAATCTCAATAGGCCAGAATGCAGAACCATGCGGCCATTCCAGTAGATTATAGATATCAGAAAGAGCTCTGCATTGCACCTTTGTTTGTTAGTTAGCTGCACAACTGAAGAATGTTTCCCCTGGTGTGCTTGTTAGTTAGCTGCAAACTGCAGAATGTTTCCGTGTGCTTAACTCAGCTAGGCTACTACATAAGTAAGTCATATTAGCATACATGTTCTTAATATATTATAGCTAGAGATGTCATTTATGGAACTGTTTGATCTTGTTATACGTACAATCCAACTTTATAGTCTCTGTTTCATCACAAAATCCCAAGTAAGAATATGTATATGGAACCACATTATTATTTCACTGTATTGTTAACTTGTTAATTATAATCTTTAGTAGGTTAGATAATTGCTAAATGCTACATGCAAAAAATGTACAGCTTATAATAATTATGTTCTTACTTGTGATTTATGTGATCTAGAAGAGGGTAGTGCAACTCAGTACCTTCCAGTTCATAGTCCTGAAGGAGCGTACTAATGAGGAGAAATGATAACTCCAAAATGCACCATCCCTTTCACCTCGAGGTAACAATTGAGTACTTAAGCTTGCATTGAGCTATAAGAAGAGTACAGTAAAATATAAGGCTTGTTTTAGTCTCCTCCTGTATAAAATACAAAATATAGATAATGAAGTAAGACGTAGAAGACCATCACCAGGAGCTTAGCATACCTTCACATTTACCACTTTCACCCCATTTATTATTCCAAAAGTGAAGTCTTTTTCCTACAATTAGTACTATACAAGAGAAGGTTTAAGGAATTTGATCTTGTGATCGTTGTATAGATACCACCATATGCTGCAGGAATTTGCGCACAGGGCCGGATAAAAGACAATGATAAGCAATTAAATAGACTCCATTTGATTGGAATTAGAACTGTACTAACAACAACAAATGCACCTTTGATACCAATTCTTAATTAGATACCTTCGTAGTCTAAATATATATCGATATTTCTAAAATCAACTAACAATTTATTTATTTGGAACATAAAAAAAATTAACATTACAATCTACGAGAAACTTTTGGATACCACACCAACATTTTAATTTATTGCTTTGAATGACGTAAAAAAAAAAACTTTTTGATACCACATCAAAATTTTAATTTGTTGCTTTGGATGACACGAGAGTTTCCCTGTATAGAGAAGGACAGAGCAATGTAGATCCATCCACATAGTTTACATCTCCTTCCTTAGCATCTTCAATGGTTAACATCGTCTTGCACTCTTTGGTTACAATATCATACCGTTGTAATTTTTCTTGATTGCTTAGTAAGATACATCTTCCATTGTGAATCACCAATATTGGTATAGCGAGTATAGGCTCTGTTGCCATTTGAAAGTCAATTCTATGGATACTGGTCCACGAATATGCAGTTTCATCACTCAACTCCCATATATCATAGGTGAGGGCATCTCGATTAACTTTGACATACCAGAGTCTCTCAGCTCCCTGTCCTCCTCCCTTCATAATAAAAGTGTCCCCTTTCCTTGATGGAGGAAAGTTTTGTGGAGGAAATACCATTGCAGCAGATGGAGGAAGAAGTTGTCTCATACCTTCATTTCCAAGATCAAAAGAAAGAAGAGAGCAATTGTTGGTAACCCAATATATTGAGCCATTTGCGCATACTGACTGTTGTGTGGGACAAATCCAACAAACAGTAGGGTCATCAATTTTTCTCCATTCTTTACCACCCAGAGTAAATACCTCACACTCTACTTCCCATGTTACCCCGTCATTGTAGAATTCAAATGTATGGAAGAAGAAGTGGACTACTTTGTATAGGTTAGTTAATGGGTCAAGCCCAAATCCAAGACATTGAATAGGGTCTTGAAACAGTGGCCGGCCGCAAACGAAACCTGGCAAATGTTGGGTGTCACCAGTGATAGGATTGCAAACGCAAATGTCTGTTTTTGAGTAGAGCAGTATCAAACCATCACAATCATACGGTATCATCATTGTGCTTGATTCGTTACTAGGAAGTTGTCTTTCCCACAACATGAGCATGGAAGTACCTTCTTGTTCGTCGTCTAAGGCATACAAACCAATCTTATTTGTAGGATCGGACTCAAAATTATGATTGGTGAGAACAAGAATGCGAGGGGGCTTCTTCTTAGCTTCCGCTACCTGCAACTTGATGAACGTAGGCTCGGATATAAGTTGCTTCCAGGACTTACATACAGAACGAAATCTTAAGATAGATCTCACTGGAAGTTTTGCAAGTATGGAACAGATCAAGTCCATGGGTAGCACACAATAGGAGTTATTGCATGTAATAATCATATGATCAGGCGGTGCAGCAGGCTGACAGAGCGCGGGGCTGAAAGGATCGCGGCAGTCAGTCGGCGTAGGCGTAGCGGGATCATGCAGGGCAGCTGGCGAAGAAGGTGAGGAGCGACGGCGGCCTGGCGTCGGGACTGGACGAAGGTGGTGCTGCATGGCGAAGGTGAAGGCGAAGGCGAGGGCGGGCGGCAGCTAGCGTGAGGAGATCGGTCGCAGAGATCAGGATGTACGGCTAGCGAAACGGTCGGGGAGGATAAGGTCAGAAGACGGAGGAGAGAGAGAGGATTGATTTAATTTACAATAAATTAGGGCAAATTCTAAAGGCAAATTATAAGAGCAGTTTCTAAAGGCAAATTATAAGAGCACTGCTACTTTTACTTGGGGCTAGCCCAGGATTGGGGTAGCCCATTAACGAGCAAAGTTTACTCACACTAGCCCATTAGTTTACTCATACTAGCCCACTTTGAAATCCTTCTTCCCAAACACTCCCAAACCCTCCCCCCTCCCGCCGTCCTCCCCCGTCCTCCACCGCAGCCTCCCGTCATCGTCGTCGCCTCTGCCTCCTCCCCCGCCTGCCGCCGCCTCCTTCCTCTCACATTCCTCCGTCTCGTACTCCATTTCGGTGCTCGACTACCTCGGCACCCTCGGCGTCCGACGCTCCTCCCTCCCCTCCTTCCTCCGTCGCTACCACCTGGTCCTCCACTCCGCCGCCGGAAGACAAAAATAATAACACAATGACAATGAAAAATAACAGCACACAGGAAACCAAAAAAGAAAATGAAAAAATAGAAGAACTGTCAAAATTTGACATATATGTTGATTTTTAGGACTGTCAAACTTTTGACAGTCCTACCAATTGGAAGGACGGTCAAATTTTTGACAGTCCTAAAAATGTATGTTGAATTTTTAGGACTGTTAAAATTTTGACAGTCCTAATTTTTTTGACATTGACAGTCGACAGTCTAAAAATCATGATCTAAAAATTTTGAACGTCATAATTTGACATATATGTTGATTTTTAGGACTGTCAAAATTTTGACAGTCCTACCAATTGGAAGTACTGTCAAAATTTTGACAGTCCTAAAAATTCAACATATATTTTTAGGACTGTCAAACTTTTGACAGTCCTTCCAATTGGTAGGACTGTCAAAAGTTTGACAGTCCTAAAAATATATGTTGAATTTTTAGGACTGTCAAAATTTTGACAGTCCTTCCCATTGGTAGGACTGTCAAAATTTTGACAGTCCTAAATTTATTTTCTGTTAATTTATTTTTGTTAATTGTTGGGGGGGCCAATTTCAAAATATCCTTAAAATTGCTATCCTTAAAATTTGTTAAAGTATTCTGTTATTTAAAATAGTAAAATTATTATTGGTACATTAAATATTTTGTAAAAAAAAATAAAAAAATTACCAAAAGTAAAATTTGGATGTCGAAACATCGTTTTTTTTTGCGATTCTAAAAATTTGGGAAGTCCGTCAAACGATGAAACTGTCACTTTTACACTTTCGAGATGTTACCGCTATCCAAACAGCCCCTAAGAGGGGTGCTCTTAAGAATGGATTCTTAATTGGTACAAATAAGATTGGTTATGGTGGGGTGTTTCGAGATCGCTCACAATATTTGAGGCATTTTTGTGCTAGTTTGGACATTCCAAGTTCATTCCCGCCGAATTTATGGTTGTTACGAAAGCGATTGAATGAACTTGGGGGGGGGGGGGGGGGGGGGGGGGAATAGAAGCATGCCTCTTCTACTTTTGGCAAGTGGCAAGTTAGAGTGGAGTGGAGAATACTTGCTCAAGGAGTACTTGCAGATTTTATGAATGATTGATTACGTTTGGATCGGAGAAAGCGCTGCTATAGTTAGGGCCGGTCCAGGGTGTTGGGTTATCCTAGTCGGAGTTGTCCTTTGACCCAAAAATTCCAAATAAAAGAGTAAAAACATACCATCAAACACTTGGTAATATATAGCATGTTTGGTTCACTCACAGAAAAAAAGGAGCAAAAATATACAAATGTTCAGTTGGTCCCATAATTTTCTAATGTTTGTTTAGATAAAAAGAGGGATAACTGAAACCAAATTCTTCGTGGCATAATTTTCAGAACTTTGTAAAACATAAAATCAGAGGAACCAGTGGAACTCCGTGTGGATCCCACTAGCGGATTTCTTTTCGATCATGTAGTTGTAAAATGATAAGAATATTTCTCACAGTTATTCCATGGAACACAATACATACGTATATAAAAAAAATGAAAACAAACAACAAAATAACCATCTACAATTTTTCAGAATAATAAAGAATAACCCACATGAAACAAACAAAAAATTATATTTTTTCAGATTAATAGTTGTTCTAGCCCGCTGGCTTGTTCGTCTTATTCGAGGGCCGGCCCTGGCTATAGTACAGAGAGTCTCAGTAGCTTTACCATGGCTACTGTATCAATTTTTTTTTATGAATGAATATTTGCGGTCAACAAAAATGCTCATGTTGTCAATTATTCAATCAATTGTCACGAGTGCACACAAGAGAACACTATTGCTGATGTTATATATCGACAGAAAATTTACTGTACAAAATTTATTTTTAAATAAATTAACTCTAACGATACTATTTTTAAAAACTTTGAAATAACGATAGATATTGTCATGGGTGGATGGATGAGAGTTTGTTCGGTTTTAATATTTGGAGGAGTATTAATTTTTTTAATTAGTTTTTTTTTTTTTTTTGAAAAAATGAATGATTTGGTTTAGTTTTATTTAGGTTTAGTTCTTTTTAAAAAAAATGTTGTAGCAATAATTTTTTTAAATAATTAGAAAAAAATAAATTTTAATATCCAAAATAAAATATGCTACCATTGGACATCCAAAAATTTAAAACTTTTCTGCCGTAAGAAAAATTACGTCTACCGTCGAGCAGGCTTCGAGCGACCATAACTATTTATTCGAAAATCATTTTTCATCAAACAATGGGTCAATTTTTATGTTTTCGACGAGAGTAAACAATTCATGTAGAAATAATTTGCATCCGAAATAAGACACATATGTTACAGGCAAAAGTATAAAATTTAAAACTTTCAAGTATCATAACTTTTGACTGAGAGACCGAAACGAGGTCCAGCTTGTGCCAAAATGACCGTAACGAAAAGTACCCTGGGATAAACCGTTTCATCGTTTGACGGGCTTCAAAAATTTTAGAATCGCAAAAAAATGATGTTTCGATCTCCAAATTTTATTTTGGGTTATTTTATTTTGGGATTTTTTTCGGTATTTCAATGTTAACGAGTAAAAATTGGTGTCTCTAGATCCTCAAACTTGTTTTAATACAGTCCGGTGGCAGATCTAGCCACATGCTACCTACTAAAAAAAGAAAAGAAAGAGAAAAATATGCTACAAAATGAATGAGGCAGAGGATCTATATTTTATCCCAATTTTTTCTTTAAGATTTAAAAAAAAAGGAAACTAATATGTATGTGTGTGCGTGTGTCTGTGTGTGTCCTTGTGTCAGTGTGTGTCCATATCCATGTCTGTGTGTGTGTGTCCTGTGTACTCGGTGTGTGTTTGTGTGGGGAGAATTTGGGTTTAGGGTTTACCTGACGGGAGATGGAGAAGAGATGGCTGGAGGAGAATGGCAGCGCCGGAGGGGAAGGGGGGTGGACTGGAGCGCCAGAGGAGAAGGGGAGATGGATAAGAGAGGGCTGGAGGAGGAAGGCAGCGCCAGAGGGGAAGGGGGGCAGAATGGAGCGCCGGAGGAGAAGGGGAGAGCCGAAGGAGGGCGGATTTTTTTTAGAATTTTTGATTTGGGAAAAAATGAATCTGAACCAGTATATTAAAAAAAATAGCAACGATAGGGATAAACGTAGCTAAGAGTCACCAAAATTACATAAATTAGCGACGTTAGTAAAATAAAGTTGCTTAACGTCACAACTAATAAAAATTCAGCGACGTTCAATGACTGATAGCGACATTATTTTCATATTACCTAACTATAGTCGCTAATTGTCGTAGTTAGTCGCCGATAGTGACGTATTTTGACGTAATTCAAAATGTCGCTAATTTCTATTATCTTAACGACGTCTTAATCTGGAGTTGTAAATACGTCGCAAATTTGACTTATTTTAGTAGTGATATAAATATGGAAACAGGACTACTCAAACCATACTGATATTGACTGTAACAAATCAATATGACAAATTAACTCTGATGCTTGGATTATTGCACCAAACCAACAACAAACTCTCGTGCTTTCATAAGATTATAGAATTAACATTTTCTCATCAACCTTATTTTTTTATGGAGTTATCTTTCAATTTTGGTCAGAGAAGAAGAAACACAATCGAACATTTGGACGGCTTAAATCACCAAACATGTTATGGCTGCAGTTGCATACAAACTTACCAATGATATAAAATTCAAAAAGGCCACCCCTTCTTTGGAATTAGCTTCTTCTCTACAAACTTTTACAAGAAAATATGTTGCAGATTTTCAGCATTGTTGCGAACAAAACTGCAAACTGCCATAATATTGAGGACAAGCATGCAATCAATCAGTAGCTAGTGCAAGAATTTCTATTATGTACGTACGTGTTTCAAGAAATTTTAACAAATAATTAAAGAGATGATATAACCGAAGCCAATAGAATATCTAAGCATAGCAATCTAGCATGCATGTAGTAACAACTAAAGAGATGATATAAATACTGTAAATAAGACAATGGTAGTACGTACGTAATAATAGTTGGAATATAAACAACTTGTTCCTAGCTACATATTATTAATGTGGACCTCCTCGATTAATTTTGTAATCCTTCAAAGTCATTAGAATCGCCGTGCCTGGAACTTAACGTCAGTCATTCCGCCCATCGAAGTCCGGTGCCGCCCGATCAAAGGTTTTGCTGCCGGCGGCAATGGGATCTTGGGTGGTGGTTCGGCCCATTGAGTCCTATCGTAGCTGCTTTTTTCACCAGTATTGCACTTATAATATTGCTGGAGGGAGACCAGGCTGGGCCGGTAGTTCGGACACGAACGCCAGATCGGTTCGTGGTCCCCGAGGTCCGGTGCCTCGTACTCCTCGAACTTAACGTCGTCGTTCACGTTCTTCTGGTCGTACAGTAGTATTATACGGTCTTGAAACCAAATCTGGAGGCCCTCCTCCCTTTCCCAGATGGCAATCATCCAAGGCAAGTTATAGTTTCTGATCATGTTAGGTGGTGGTGGCGGCGACGTCTGGATTTTGTGCCTTCGTATCCAACCACGGGACATGTCGCGTCGATCCGTCTGCATCCAGATCTCGACGCTGGCATCATCATGGAAGGCCAGACTGACACGTCCTTCCAATTCGACGAGCAGCATCCTGTCAAAATTTGGAAGGTTCCAAGTAAATAATTGAACCTGGTCGGTGTCGACATTGTAAAACAACAAATATTTAGTGTCTCTGTTACGATCCAAAAGTAACCAACAAATGTGTCCGTCTGCATAGACGGGCGGTTTCATTGAAACGAATAGTGGCACTTTCTCCACCTCTCTCCACGGGGTATCCGTATCCGTATCCCTTCCGCTTCCGAGAGTGTAGACCATCAACTTTCTGTGGGTGTTGAAATAGGAGCAGTCCGGGTCTTCATATGCTAGATATGCAACCTTGTACTCCTTTTTGGAGGGTCCGTATCCGAGTCCGAGTCCGACGTACCCGAAACTGTAACCGTCGGGGTTGCAAGAAGGCAATGTGGTGGATTCAAGAGTAAGCGGATTACACACGATGACCGGCTTCCTACCGTCTTCCGGACGGATGCAGACTAGACCATTGCACGAGCAGGCGAAGGCGAAGTCGCGACCGTCGGGCCATCCATTGTGGTTCACGGCTCGGAAGGGAAGGGCGTAGCTGGAGACGGTAGTGTTCTTCCTACTGCGCTCTCCGCCTTCCTGGAGGCAGAATCCGATCATGGAGGTCTCATCGTCGATACCTCGGCTCGTGAAGAACAGCGGCTCTTGCTTCGACCGGAGAGTTGAGTACAGCTTCTCGTAGTGCAGATCTACGAAGTATTTCTCTTTGGTGATTTTGCATAGGTTGTTAGATACCGCACGGATTCGCATTACGGACTTGGTAGGCAGGTGTGCGAAAACCTCTAGAAGGATATCTTCTGGTAAGAAGATTCTCTTCTCTTCTCCTTCTCCTCCTCCTCCTCCTCCTCCTCCTCGCTGCTTCAACATTCTCTCTATGCTTTGTGTTTTTGTTTCTCTTAGGTATGCTTGGTGTTTGATCTGTTTCTCTTAGGCCAAATATATAGTAAACTAATATAGTTAATTAAGTAATAATTGTAAAATTGGTAGGCTAGGATTATTTAAACATGACAACACGTAAGAAAATTCAATCCGATCCAATTGAGTAGTACATATATACATGACATGGAAAAATAAATAAAATATTGTTAGTGTGTTATGTCATCCGGAATTGTTTTGGAAGAAATTGATTAGCAAAATTTTCTTAAAGAATGAGATCATGCCATATGAGGATTATATGGATGGACAACATTTTCATAAAGATTACAAAATCAATCTTGTCATAAATGATTAAATTCTGTCATAAGGATTGATTGACAATTTTGTCATAAAGATTTACAATCAATCTTGCCATAAAGAATGCCATGTAATAATTGATTTGAAAGGGTATAATTAATTGTCATGTACTAAAGATGACCAATGACATGGTTTGAATATTAAACATATTTAATTGTTCAAAGTTTAATTGTCATATTAAACGAATGTATGTAATATATTAATTTTTATAAATAGATTTAATTGTCATATACTATAAACGGATTTAATTGTCATATAATTCGAATAACTACCAATTTTATGCTTTGAATCACTGTCAATTAATTTACATATACTAAAAATGACAATGATATACACAATGATATATTCAAAACAATAAATGGTAGTTATTTAAATTATATGACAATTATTCTTTCCAATGTTCATACTTGGTAACCAATAACCTAATATATAGGAACACTTTTGTAAGCTGTAATGATTTTTTTTAAGGAGTTGATAGACTTTGTATTTATACACAACAGCAATTCAAAAGGCCATAGATGCTACATAAATTACCAAAGTAAGCGGAGAATTGATTGGACTATCAATCATTCAACACCCAATCACCAACAGGAGCACAGCAGTCAGAACCCCCTTTTTATATATAAGTGTGAGATAAAATAGTGAATTTGAGTCACTAGTTGAACAATCTCAGGTTTTGTGTTGACTATGATGTTTGGTTTTCTTTAATGCACCTTATGGAGAATTACCATGTCATGACCTCTATGCTCATGTTTCATCAAGCATCTAAAGAACTAACCTATGGTTTATGCACATTATGACCTTAACTTTTGCATTTACATGAATGTATATATCAACCAATGGACATGCTCGTGTAGTTGGTTTGTGTCTTCATGACAACCTCTTGGCGAACAGAGGCCCTGAAGATGATATTAGGTGTCTTATGCATACAACTACATTTCTTCCTACTTCAATTAGTGGTTTCTTTCTCAAACTGGTCTTAGTTGACTTCTACAAGTGTGAACCTTTAAGTATATGTATATCTCCTACCAAAGAGGATAATTGGAAATTTTTATAAATCCTTCTCCCCTTCCAACACTAGTTACAGAAAGTTCGAATATAGGTGTGACATCATTTTTTGTATAAGCACAATTTTAATCAATATGTCTAAGCAAAGCAATCATCCTCAGTCATCCTTACATGTAACATGCAACATTGCCCAGTTTAAACTAAATCTGAAATCAAGTAAAGTAGACAATTAGTCAAGTCAACACGCCTGGAATCTCAAAGTGACTTAAACCAAATACTTTTTTTTTTGGTCAAACTTACAATGAGGTTCATGACCTAACCGAATCATTGACCTACAAAACGAACAACCAATGAATAGATACTTTAAGTTTATATTTTAATATACAAAAATTGAAGACTATTTTACATATATAGAGCCTCGGAGTAATAATAAAGACCCAAGTTGGTCTAAGATTAAGGGATTTTACATAATGTACAATAGATCTCAAGTCTTAAGACATGTAAACAGAGCATACTCTCTGGGTTGCATGTCACAGTGAGTAGTCAGAGGAAGATTGAAGAGGGGAGAGTCCAATTTTCAGTCACTTTAAGCCTACAAGGTCATCTTTGAGTTTATATCTTGTTGTAGTTATGGATGAACACATTCGTAACATCTGTTATTTGTGACTGGTTTGTCTTGATTGACAAGGATAGGGAGAACATAAGTTTAATGATAGAAATAAATGGGAGGAAAATCTTTAAAAACTAAAGATAGACAAATAGGACATTGTTCATACAACCAATCATATATGTAACAGACAAAATATATAAACGTGAGCGCAAATAAATAAATTAATTTGAACATAAAGGGTGACCACTTGCATTATTCATAATGACGTGAGATCAAGGACCAAAGAGACTATTGAAGAGGGGTGTTCCGGGAGTATCATTTAAAAATCCTAACATATACTTTTCATTGCACAATCACAAGCTTACTGATAATTAATAACATAAAATGGAAATAAAGATGAATACGTACCTTCTAAAATAAATATTATTGTTATATTATTGTGAACATGACAATCTGAGAGAGGTGCCTACGACCCTAAAGGATAAGTTTAATTGAATCTTTGTAAGATTAAATATATATGTTTTACATATAAATTGGACAAACAAAAATATGTTCAAAGATTGTGCATTGAAGACTATGAAATTTCTGCTTTATAGTTAGTGTTTTTCTCAAAGATTCATTATAAAATTTCTTTTTATGTTGTATTTTTCCATCTTTTGCATGATTAAAAAAAAAATCATGCCAAAGATTCATTATAAATTTATTCTTTATAGTTGGTGTTTTTTCTCATTCTTTTAGTTTCAGCAGTATCTTGTTAATTTTGCTTAAACTTTTATCATTATTACTTAAAACTTTACAGTATGCTCCTCTATATTAAGTTGGATAGGAATTAGCAGAAGAAAGCAGTAGAGCTCTAACTCTATGTGTAGATAGATGTAATTACTCTGCAAAAGGACTTTGAAAAAAACCTCTTTCTGGACAACGTTCCAGTTTGACCAACTTATTCAACCATGAACCTTTCCTTGATAGACGTGAATTGCATACAACAATGACTATGATGTGATTATTGTGACTGCCACAGCAAACTACCTTATGGAACATAAACCATGTGATGTGGTCCTCCAAGCTCAATCAGTCATCTGTCACAGCTTCTCTAATCCCCCTCCCCAAATTTTAGTGTCAAATTTCATTTGGTATATGAATGCATGCTTTGTTTAGTTATTAAAGTGTTAGTATATATAAACATTAGTATTAAATTAGTGGGTTAGAGAAAATAGATTTCATAAGTGGTTAGTATAATCTTTAGTAATTAATCCTTAAGTTATTTATGCAACCAAAACTTCTAAGCCATTAAAGAACAATATGTTGAAGTATAAACCCAATAACCCAAATTACCCATCCACCATTCACTTCAAACCAAGTCTTCCCTCTACGCGTGAAAACATGACATCACCACCCTGTTCTCACTCCGGCTTTCTCGTGGCCACGACTCCAGCTGTATGGAGGAAGAAAGAAAGTGTTGATGGAACTATACTGTTAGTTGAAGTAGGCAAGTTGGAAATGAGTAATATTATATAGTATTGGTAATGTTAACTATAAGAGAGGGGTTCTCTTTGTTCTCTCTACCACATGATAAGAAAGAAGAATAAACATTTATCTAGGGGCCCCACTAATATACTATATAGATTACTAGTTAATTAATTACATAGTTATGAAGTAGATGAATCCAGTTTATGCATATACGAACATCTATAACATAAATGGGTTAGTAAAGTATATGGGTATAGAAATAAATAGGCTACGTAATAACAGTACCTTTCCATATAGAAAATTAATATTAATTATATTCCTTTTCTCTCTCACCTTCTATAAACTATGCTCCTTTTGATGCACTATTCACGTGGATGGTCGTTTGCCTATGTAGTAAATGGCAAGGAGAGAATGTGTTGTGGTTATTTTACAACAAACACCCCATTGGATATCTAATTCGATACTTGCCTATATTAAGCCTATATGAATAAATAACTCCATTACTCCTTTAGCACATATCAAATATCAACAGAATAGAGACATAGGCCATTTGCATATAGAACCCTCAACTTTGAATCAATTGGTAGTGATTCAATGCCAATAATGCACCCATTTGATATTGGTTAAAGTCACTATTTGTTTAAGTAATGCACTCCTCTCCATACTATAATATTTTACTAGATTTTACAAGACTAATACCATGTGAACTATTTACCTAAGCAACTTGTTCAGTTACTTTATTCACCCATGATTTTCTTTGTTTATATATTGTGGATGAGATATAGAAACACCTCTTACTTATATATTGTACTTGAGACCTTTAAAGACGGTGTAAGTGCATGCTTGAGGGGTTTCCATAGAATGGGTTCGCCCTTGAGTGTGTACAAGCTGGCCAAGTCACGTACTAGTCTCCTGAGGTTTGGGACTGGGGCATGACAGCTTCAAATTGAGTTTAGGTTCCTCTGATCTAATCCCACATGGCAGACCAGAGAACATTCCCTAACTTCATTCAACACTAACTTTGCAGTAAAGTCACATGGAGGTAGCCAACAGGTCTAAATCACTACAGGAACTAAGAGGTTTTTAATTGAAGCTCGAGAAATGATACTAAGAACCTTGGATGCTGATATACAGAGGAACTGTTGTTCTTAAACTTTTAAGAGTACTGTTCTAATTTGGTTTCAGTTCATATTCAACTTTTAAAAATAATAGCACATTTGTTGTACTTGCAGCAATCATTTAAATAGCTTTAGAAAGACTAATAAAGATCTTAGATAATATAAAACTAGATGATCCTTACAGAAGAATGAACAAGTTGGGGAGCAAAATCCTCGCTGTGTATATCCATAATGTTCGTTCCAAATGAAAATGTTGAATAGTAGTGTGAACCTCTAACCAGGATTCTGATCCATGACTCTAGATCCACCAGAAGTATTTTACTTCTAGAAGGTGTCTACCTTGTTAAATATTATTCTTGATTTCTTTCCATATTTTATGGAAGATAGTACGACTATTAAATGAAACCCACGTTTAATTAGTGCTACTAACTTCTGCGTGCATAACCTAACCTTTAGTATGGAAACAAAACACTGGGGAAAAAGTGCACCTGGTCCATTTTGATGGAACGCAGTTATTTGTTTAATGAACTCTAGAAGTATTAAATACACCAAGAAACACAAAAGCCCAAAATCTGAAAAATACAAAGCAACATTTAAGAGACGATAAATTGAGTGCAAGTACCTATTTGCAATGGTTTCCCTTCCTTTGTGCTAGCTTAGTGCTACAGCACCAAAATAAACCTAAAAGTCAAACACAAAAACAATAGTTATATAAATATAAATTAGGTGAAAACAAATTTGTAACTAGTTTCTTGCATATTTGAGGAAAACTTGCATAACAATAGTTATTTAAATCCTCTAGACGGCTGGGATCAGTTCCTTTGTGTTTCTTTCAACGTCTTGGATTTGTTGTCCTACTGTGATCCCGAAAACTAACAAAATGATTAGGTAGCATGATATAAAAACGTCTGTTACGAAATAATGTCTCCTCATAAATGGTTACATTGTTCCGTATAGGGAGTTGGATACTAAGAGAGAGATATATGAAGGTCCTGAAGGACTTTGTATAACTGATGAACGATTAGGTTGAGACATTCACTTTACATATTGAAAAAATCCGAACATATGTGGTATAACCGCCTAAGCGAGTATTTGAACAGTCAACAACAAGTTCGATTTCAATTTAGGGTCAGAGAAATACTAGTTGGTTTTAAATCCACTTTCAAGATTTCTACACATACTATATCCAAAAAACTATTTGGTTATAAATCCACTCTCAAGTTTTTCTACACACAACATATCTATTTTGTATTTATCGTCCAAGCTTAGTCCCATGTCTGGTAGGTAATCCTGACCTCAATTGCGATCTAAAATGTAGTACTATAATTAATATATTATATATTGACTTGCAACTCCACAGTTTCTCCGTGTGAGTCGATAACCATCCTTGTTTTATGCAACTTTTCTCAAGAATATCAACCATCAATCAGTAAGCCTCTGGCATGTCAATATCAAGAAACCATTTAGAAATAGAAAGTGCAGCACACTTAAACTTTTTGAATTTTGGATAGATATATAATTAGATAATACTATTTAATTAGTTTAAATATAATTTAAATTTTGAATATATTTTAGAATTTATTATATGTTCAGGTGATTTTTAAATTTTTTTTCTCAACTACGTGAGAAAAAATATATGCATTAGTTATTTATTTTATTTTTAATAATAATTTATGATATACATACAACTTAGACAATTCAAAAAATGAGCAATTTCTAAGCCGTATTATAATAGTAGAGATAGAAATATACATGTTTATTCTAGTTTACATTGCAGTCATCTAGTGAAATTCAATTTGGTAGCAAACATAACATAAAAGTAGAAGAATTTGTGTTCGAAATTGGTGTTTCATCAAATGTATCATTCATTTAGGGACTCAAATAAACGTTTCCAAAATATTAGTCCAACAAGCATATTCGAAAAATGACACTTAAGCACACATAGATGAAGCTTAAAGTGCAATCTAAATTAGTTCCAAGTATATTAAAATATTAAAGTTTCACTACAATAGCCTAAGCTTATTTTCATTGTGCTGATATTCTAAAAAAAAATTATGCTTATAAATTCTTAACTTCAGTGCTTTTTCAACAGTTGAAACATAATTTTAATGTCATCCTCCTGCGTCCATTTCAAGATCTATAATTTTCCACTGTTGAAAAACTTAATTAAGAAAGGTCCGTGAAGTTGCACTATTAGCCCCCCTCTGTCTGTTATCAACAATGTTTTATATCGCCATTTTCTAACAATGATGATCCACCCATTAATATCCTCTCCAAAGTCTCGACGTCTTCGTCCATCGACATCTATGGAATTAGAGTGAAGATGGGAAAAAAACACAATTAAATGCTACCCATCGTTTGTAGTTTATTAATAATTTATAGCACGAAAATTTGTGAATTGATTTATTATTTTGTGAACCGACTAATTAATCACAAACAATTTTGCCTAGCTCATAAAAATGTGAAAAATTATGTCTATGTTTATCTCAAATTACCTTTATTTATATTGTTGTGGGTTTTCTAATAGTTAAATGCTACCCATCGTTCGTAGTTTATTAATAATTTATAGCCCGAATATTTGTGAATTGATTTATTATTTTGTGAAGCGACTAATTAATCACAAACAATTTTGCCTAGCTCATAAAAATGTGAAAAATTATGTCTATGTTTATCTCAAATTACCTTTATTTATATTGTTGTGGGTTTTCTAATAGTTTTGGTATCTTTGCTGTGTTTCATTTTTGTTTTTAAAAACTATGCATTACATAGTATTGCAACTTTATTATCACTTAGAACACATACACTTAAATTTAGTATAGTTGTTTCAACTAATTGTAAAGTACCAACTATTCTGAAATTTAGTCTTATATAGACAAATGCTGGTGAAGTACTATGTAGACAAATGATGGTAAAGTTGTACAAATTTATGCTTATATAGACATGATGGTGAAGTACTGTGTAGACAAATGATGGTAAAGTTGTACTAAACTTGATAGTAACTAGAGGCAGGCTAAATAAGAGAGTATAATTGTACAAGAAAGAGGATCTGAGATCAAAAGAGGCATGCATTTTAAGAAGTTAAACGAGGAGCCAGTACAATTGTACAAGAAAATATAAGAGCCTAATAACTTTTACTAAATATATATCCTAAAAACCCCGTTAACCATAAGAAATTAACCAAAAATAACGATATAAGTTATTACAAAAAAACAGAACAACAGAAATTTCATACTAGTTATAGATTACATATGAACAGAACTGAATAACTATCAAGTAGTTGTTTCATTGTCTGTTTCCCGTATATACCTCGTTTTTAGTGTACTTAATAAGCTTCCTAGTTGACTAAAGGCATGCTAAAATGAGGAGCCAGTATAATTAAACAAGAAAGAGGCATCTAAGACCAAAATAGGCATGCTAAATGAGGAGCCAATATAATTATACAAAAAAAATACAATCACTTTGCAAACTAAAGGCAAGACCCATAATATGCCCTAGATGGTACAGCCCCTCCTAGACTATTAAACTTTTTTATAATGCAAATTTTGCAGATGATTTCCAATGAAACCCATGTTTCAATTCTTTCTTATTCTCTGAAGTTTTATAGTGATCTCATTAAGTAGGTAACTTCTTTAACAGATCTCCTTGGTACAAAACCAAACTGACCCTCAAAATCATTTGTTTTGCTTCTTAATCTCGCTCAATAATATCTCAATGTTCACTACACTTGGCTCAAAATAATTGTGGCAAAATTTTAAGGCTATGTTCACCAACTATTGACAAAAAGAAATAGAAAACAGGCATATTGGTATAGTGATAAGATCCAATAAGACTATTCTGTTCTCAGGTCTAATAGTAAGATCCTGCATTTGGATGACTGAACAAATCAAAACCATTTGGATGATTGAACAAAGAAATACCATTTGGATGACAGAAGTATCCTGCCTCATGACACCACCTCAAGCAATACCATCCTTTGTCCAGTCATCCAAATGCAGGATCTTACAAATAGACCCGAGAACAAAATAGTCCTATCACTACACCAATATACTTGTTTTCTATTTCTTTTTTGTCAACAATTGCTAATGAGTTTTGTGCATCCCAATACTTCAAACTACATGTACCCTGTCAATTTATTTAAACCATCTTATAGTACTAGTAAATGCACGTGCGTTGCACGTAAAATAAAATTTTCTGATATTGGTGTAAAATAATTTAAATATTTAAATATATTTGAATTAAAATTTGTTATATATATGTTTATATTTTAATTGCGATTTGCTATAGGTTTGATTATATTTTAGTTATAATGCCATGAAAATATCTCTAGTCTTTATAAAAAATCTTGAAACGGCTAGTCGTACGTAATAAATAAATAAATAAATTTAACTAATTATTTAACTACTTAATATTATCTAATTATAAACAAACATCTCTTCTAACTCATATGGTTAAGGTGTGAGGTATTATCCTTGGTTGGCTGGGTTCAAATCCTCATAGTGTTATGGCAATTTTTTTTTCTCAACAAATATTTTATGTAATATTAATTTTTTTTAAATAATTGATTGATGATATACATACGACTTAGACGGCTCAATTTGGAGCCGGTTCTAAGCCGCATTATATTAGTGGAAGATAAATTTTTTCTAACATTAGTGCAAACTTTAGAATTAATTACTTTTATCATGTATATACGACGGATAGCCGACCCTAGAAATTTGGAGTAAAGCTTTGGTGGTGGTGGTGGTGGTGTTGTTGTATGTATGGTGGATATAGGATGAAGTCTCAATAGCTAAGTGTAGTCTCAATTCACTCGGTGGGAAAGTCCATAAATAATCTACGTTGTTCATTATAATCTCCATCTAGGTTGTCAACTCACATATCGTATCGTGCTTGCATATCGTATCCTCTATCAAAAAATGTATCACGTATCATACGATTAAAAAAAACTCTAAAAGTTTAGTTATATACATGTCACATCTCGCTCCCAGAATACTGAGAAATATAAGGACGGACCAGGCCAGCTAAACTGTACAAGGGAACACAAATGTCGTACAATGATCATGGTTATCTAGAAGACAAGTGGAAGGACTCTAACATACAATGACATCATTCCTAAGGTCGACAAATCCTACTATCTCAATCCAACAACAACAAATAGCAAGAGTATATCATACATGAAAAGTAATAAGTCGTCTAAAACGCTATATCATATATGATCATGAGGCTAGTGAATACAAAATGTTGCACTAGCAAAGTATGAATAAACCTGATCAAAATACCATCCTAGATCTAGTATATACAATCATGCTGATCGAAGTTAGAAAGAACATGCTCCAAAATAATAGAACTAACACTTGCACTAGCTAAACACCACAAAAGAATAATAACGAGGGGTACAGAAAGGAAACCCGCTCGCGTACCGGGACCGCGGATATAAGAGTGCGGACCATCTAGTTGAAGGTATTATAGATCATCTAGCTCCTTGAGCAAACTGGCCAAACAAAACCAGTGGGGTCAGAACCACAAGCAACAAGTACAACAAGGAGGCTCGAGATGAATGACAAAACTCAGCAAAACCAAACACAATACAATGACAAATAAGGAAGACAGAAGAAATGCGGATCGAACGCACACATCTAGAAATAAAACAGAGAATACTGATATGAAACACTACATAAGAACTAACTATAAAGTAAAATAAAACGACGAGTGGCGAGAGAGCATAAAGACTACTCTGGAACTGGAATACAACCCGTAAACTAAACAGGGACTGGGGTTGCACACCGTCACCTGAGCAGAACTTAGCGTCTAACCATGTACCGACAAATAGAACAAGAATGCGAGCATAATAGATAATGCAACCAAAAGTACACGACCAACCATCCATTATAGTTTAATACAAGTTAACTAGCTAGAGTTGTCACATGACATAATTACTAAATATGCAAGTCAGAGAAATTTTGCTACCACCACACTACAAGTACCCGAATCGCCAAGGGATCGGATACGCACTTGTGTCAAATAGCATAATATAAGCAAGTGACAGACAAAGCATAGCATATGGAACATGTAATCATAAATAAAGTGTCGTAGCACACGAACTTGGTAGGTCATAGAACCCACGCAATCAGGGTTGTCCATGCCTCATAGCCCTTCGCGATCGGAGTTGCTGGTAGCATCATCCTCCCCTCCCAAAGTACTATATGAATTTAACTAGACAATTACCCTATAAAGCTTCACGATTTTCAAGTCATGGACACCAGAGAATCATCCTAAAATAACATGAACGAGATACGAGCCATTCGTGAGTCATTATTAGCGAACGTTCTCGTACCATACTACACACGATACATTGGATAATACTCGCACTTGATTGTCCACTACCGAAATGCAATTGATTAACATACAACAAATCAGATTAATTCCACGGCGTCAGTGAAGAACATTTACTCGTGTTACCGCATACGACACATACTTCCCCAAGACTAGACAAAATCCCGAAATAAGCATATAAAATTAAAGCATCTAAACAAAATAGAAAAAAAATGCAAAATTGGGTGCCTGGACGGTATACCGTGATATACTGGCAGTATACTGCTTACCAAGACAGCATGTTGGGACACATAAAAAACGGTATATTGCGGTATACCGGCGGTGTACAATGGTATAATGCATGTGTTGCATAGGTGCAATAATAACTCAGAAATTGGATTTTCGGGAACCAAATCATGTTCTGATTTCATCCAAGGTTGTTCTAACAAGTTCTAATGCTAGGGGTAGATCTTTTACAGCATTTTAAACTGGGTTTGCAAGGAAAAAAAATTCTAAGTATCACAACTGATACCGAGTTTTCATGACGGTATCATACGATACCATCTAGGAATATAGATCCAGGCTAAACTAACAACCAAAACCCAACAAACCATAAATAACACTTGAAAACAATTTGGAGAGACATGTTTTTAGACAAACTTAAACCATAAATTCCAAGGAGAAACAAAATGCAATGAAAATATGGTCATATCATTTTGAGCAAGATGTACTTGTCTCGAGCCCTAGCCACAAATCCAAGCTTCTACTCCTCCTAAGGGGTTAGACACCACATTCAAGACCTCAAGGCCAGCTCCTAAGTTCAGCCCAAGGGGAGAAAGAATAGAGAGAAAGTGAAGAGCGAAAAGAGAAGAGAGAGAAAAGAAGCGGCTAAATAGATGGAGGAGGCTAAATCGTGGCCTTTGGATCTACCACGCCAGCGATCCATGCCCCCATCCACCGATCTCAACGTTCAAACAATACCAAATGTCCACTGGACAAAGAAATGACTTGGTTATTATCCAGGATATAAGTCAAAAACAGTCGAGCGTTATATCGTTGGTATATCGACGATATGCCGGTTTGATTGTCAATTCTCCTTTTCAGAAAAATTCAAAATTTCGTTTTACGTACAAGACCTAGCACGAATCTATGGCAATGCCAACAGGTAATCTAGAGATCAAGGGTTAGTCTCTCATATCAAGGCGAAATCCAAATACCAATACGATTAACGAGATACATGGAAATACGAAACACAATATAAGACTTGATTTTCGAGAAAATTTTAAATATCGAAAATTCCGAAATACGAAATCCGGAAACAGGTATGACAATACTTCTAATTACATATAGGGAAGTACTTAATATAATGTTCACGTAAAAAAATATTTTACCTTTATAGATATATCTAGTCCCAAATTCAATTCTTAAGCAGTGCATTACATGACTCAAGTAAAAAACCGATCTCGGCTATCAGCCTATATGTATCATACCAGATCAAACGAAATGGTAGTATATCGTATTGTATCTTGTATCGTAAGATGTGCATTGTGTATCTTACGATACTAAAAACATAGCTCTCCATGTTCTAAAACAAGTACAAATTAAGATCAAGTAGTTTGATATTTTTAACACATGGATCGAGTAAATCGTATTGTCTCTAGTTACAATTTCAGACTATCAGAAGTGATCTGCTAAACTAAATTGCAAATGATATTCTAATTAGCTGGATCTTGCTTACATCTATAAAAAGGAACAAAAAGACTTAAGATCACTAACCTCTTTCATTTTTCAGGTCCCACTACAAGCAGCTCTTCCGCGGTACTGTAGTAACCAAGAGAGATAACAGACTCCTGGAATGTATTTCCATTTTCCAAAACTTTTCCTTCCCATCCAGCTACTTTACAATCATCCCAGAGCTCCACAAATTCAGTCTCAACCTGCAACAACAAGAGATTTAAAAAAATATATATATATATATGTTAAATGAACTACTATGGAAGAATACAATTTGTTGAACTATTATTTTCTTTCATTTTATAAAATCTTTTCAAAGCTTTGACAGCCATACTGCCAACATTTGAATGTGACTCAACAGAGGCCACCTTGTGCAAATAGGGGCATGTAACTATTTTCTAGTAGGTACAGTAATTATCAGCAAATATCCTATACTATAAAATGGTCTAAAAGATCAAGAGGCAAGATGATGCCATTTTGCTTTAGTGAATTACATTAATCTCTATGACACATGAAATAGGCATTCCCCTTGCAATAAGAACATATAAAATAGTTAATGACTAAAGAAGGGCATGTCATTCCACGAGGCTCCCACTTTGATAAAACAATAAAAATGAAGTACAATAATGATGTGAAGAATGAAGCTAATCTTTAAATTAAAGATTCCCTCCTAATATATAGGATTAAGAAGCATCACCATGTTAATCACTCCATAACGGTATAATCAGAAAAGGATGAGTAGAAGAGGCAAGCCACACCCAGAGCAGGACTGTACTTGAGAATAAAGACTAGAAAAATCATACATGTGTCAATCAGGTATCTTGATTCTTGTCTTCCATTGCAAACAAATGTGAGGTTAAAAGTACAGAAAAATACACACTTCTTTTTGTTGTCCACAAAAATTCATTACATATTTTATATCAGATACCTTTAATTTCATTTTGCACCCTGCTACCTAAATGGTTTAACCAGTCAGTAAAGGTGCTTTTATCCTTCATTTTTAAAAAACTAAGAGAAAAGTTTCTCAACAAAAACAAATATGTCCTGGAATGATCAAATGTCGATGATGTGGAGAACATATAGGACAAAGGCTAACTGCAGGTACTCACCTGAAATACGACAGGAAGTTCACAGTATATCTGGTTTAAAATGAATGACGGGTAGATATCTGGACAGAGAGTAAAAGTTGGAGGTACTTCCCTAAGCTGTAGCCCAACACAACCAGATCACAAAAGCGATGATAACAATCCCTCAAGACATACTAGAATCAAGTACCACCAGAACTATTCCCACCAGACGATTGACTTGAACTATTCTGTACTTTCACTCATCAAAGCTAAAATAAGTAGATCGATCAAGTATCCTAAGAATTAACTTTGCCTCCAATTATGTTCCCAACTCAAAGACAGAAACCCCAATCCATATGCGAGCTACCTAATATGGAAATTAGATGCAAATGACATGCAGAACACTATTTGTGGTCCGTCATTCACCCTAATTTATGAAACCTGCAGCCTTGCTACTATAACAGAGGAGTGTGCCATGTCTTAGGTTCTGTGAAATATGTGAGCTTATGGAAATACACATACAAAATAATTCTGCTTTATTCTACCTCTTATGGATATTAATAGTTTACAAGATTCAGAATTGGTATTATCCAACAATTCTAACACCAATGTAATGTCAACTAAACAATTTTCTACAGGCATCCTGAAATCAGCACTCTTAACTCATTCAAAAGTTACTAATAGCAAATAACTAACATGCACAAAAAGTTCAAATATAGGAAAGAATCAAATATTTTGGTATCAAGTACAAACCTTCGAAAAGATTCATCCAGGGTCCTGTAAGGTTATGTACGCTCAAAAAAAATGATATGAGGTATCCTAGAACACCTTGCAAGTAATCTTTGTATTCCCTGTAGAAAAAAAACCAATAGATATAATAAATTCTCTGACAATTCATTCATGATTAAAAATTCCATAATTTGATAGATTATGATAGATAACATGCAAAACGTCAAAACACAAAAGGATCACCTATCTTACTTCTAATCTATACTTTTAGGAGTTGAGTAATATTACATGTCACCTCCTTGTAACTAAACAAGAAAGCTAGTTACAAAATGATAGCAGCTGATGCTGAAGATGACATAGTTGGCAACCAATATATTTGTACAAGCAGACATCTCTACGAAAAAAATTTGTCAAACCATGGAGCTTTCTTATGCTCCATAGCCTACCCCATTTTGACGTGAAACAGCTTGGATGATAATGATGAGACCTTCCTATGATAAAGAATTTAGAATAAACATGCTATATAGCTACTCTGACTATGATTCCAAGACAATGCAACTTTTATTATAAATTTATCTTCAATATTAACAGAACATAGAACGAACCATAGGTTATACCTTGTCAGCTTCAAGTTGTAGTTGATTCGGTGAGTCTGTGAAAATGTCTCCAGAAAGCAGTATACTCAATACGCTCACCAAACTTTGAGTTGATGTAGGCATTGTACAGTTCATGCATGTCTAGGTACCGACCAGAAGCTTCCTATGAACACATCAACTCTCATTAGAAAGAGAAACACTATCATGGTTTTGTAACAAGGTTAATTATAAAGTCAGAGAGTAGCAATTATTAAGGACTTCTGTAACTTGGGTACCCATTCTCATTCATCTACCAAAACATGGATACAAGCATTAAAAAGGTATGTCTCTAAATGAACAACCAGACAACATACATATGCAGCCATCACTTTTTATGTAGGTACATTGATGAACAATTGACTAAACCTTACCATGCATACCAGCATGATCCTACACATAAAATCATAAAATCCTGCAGAAATTAAAAATACATATATCACAATAGTACTCCAAGTCAAATTCAAGTCATTATTGTATCAATAAAAAAATAGTAAAAAAACAGTTAACATTGGTTTTTGAACGGTAGCGCACACAGTAATAATATAGCTACAGTAATCGTCTCGGTAAAAAATTATTATTATTATTTTACAGATGAGGGTAACTTAATGGTAAGTGTTGAGAGAGTAACAAATTTAGTTCAGGATAAACTTATTATTTCTTCAGTCAGACGACTTTTCCACAACATTGAACATTGAAGGCTGATAATGTTGTGCATGACGCTACTACTAAATGTAGTTTAATGATGCAATGTACTCGTTTTATTGTAATCAATTGTACACACAAGCTTTAAGAGAAGCGAATATAGGAATGACGAGGTGTAAAATATGTATCCTGTAGCAGTCGATTAACAGAATGTGAAGATAATACAAAATATTGTATTCATAAGGAATAGTGACTTCTAAACAATGCATGCCAACACAGTATCCAAAGTAAGGTATTCAAAACAGGATGTTAACGATTCACATCAGATAGGATTTTAGAATGTAGGATACGATATCATATGTTGGACTATATATATATTTTTTATTTTTTCTGGACTATATATATATATATATATATATATATATATATATATATATATAGTATCGAGAAAAATATTCTATATGAATGATATCAAATTTCCTAAATGGCATAAATAGTAAATAAGGTATTGATCTTTTCTAGTAGAATCATATTGTATGAAGTCATTGAAACAATAGAACAAAAAAATATTGGATAAGGAATTTAGTCGTTACAGGAGGGGATCTGCAGAAGTTATAGGACAACCACGATTAAAAAAGATAAAATGCTAAAATTAAATAAGAAAAATCACATAACTGTGTTGGTAACATCAATAACTGACAGACTTCATGGGACTGTTGATGTATGATAGATCATGTCGTCATCGTCGTTGTTGTTGGGACCCGATAAAAGAGAGATCACGAAAGATTACTAAGAAGAAAATGGAGTTGTTCCAGAGAAGAGATAAAAAATGGTGTTGCCTATGACCTTCTGAGACTTAGAGGTCACTGCAGTAATCAGGGTTGACTTATTGGAAAAAACAAAATGGGAGCGAGAAAACGAGACTCTAGAGCTTCGGGTTTCTTCGAAATTTAGGGGTTATATACCCCTGCTTACCTATTACGGTTGCCAAACCCATTAAGCTGCCTTCTGAAGAAAAAAAATCAAAATCCATAGTTTTGGTTGGTTTTGGCTACGTTACATGGACTCCGGGTGTCGGGTACGGTTACATATCCAATAGTCGAGTCTTTTAAACTCATAATTGAATGACACACGGACTCGGCTAAAAAGGATCCAAATTTTGGGTACGGGTACGGGAATATGACTATTAAAATAAATATATTTGAAAATAGTTTTATAAAAAGACACATCATGTAATTAAATTTGCAAAATTTCATAAAAAGACAACTTATAATTATAAACTACTAGTAAACTTTACTGAACTAGTTGAAGAAGTCCCTAAGAGACTGTCCCTTCAGCTCTCCTACTACTTTACTCACAACTTTCAGTTAAGAGAACTCACAGTACACGAGATAATTTTATGATTAAATTAGAATCTAGGTTCAAAATAATTCTTTTGTACAGTGGCGATTTTTAACAAAGGACATTCTATGTGTTGGTGGCTGATATGCTTCACACTTGTGTGAGATTCAGAAAGCAATTTGATTGTTAGGATGTATCTCAAAGCAATTGTTATTACTTTGCAAATAATTTTGGACAAAATGAACACTTAAAGGACAGCACGCATCTTCCTTTCACAGGCAGGCACATAATATATCCTATGAACTATAGCATATTACAGCTACATATTTAGATATTTATCTGTAAACATTGTCAAATATGTACAGCTTTTGAGAAAATCAGCAATATTCCTATTTTGCACATACCCGACACATATCAGACACGAGGACACGGATTCGGCACCGACATTAGTGTGTCCTAGTGTGTTCTTGTGTATCCTAGTGTATTTTGGGATGTGTGTGTGTGTCCAACACGACACGACATGGCATGAATTTTGGAGTGTCCATGCTTCTTACTCCTTATCATAATAGCCTATATTTGATTAATATAGAAAGCCTTACACTTCCGGTCACATTTCTGGTATACACTGAATCCTATTTTTTTGATAATGGTGTTTGTCATTTAATATCAAAACGAGAACTGGGAGAACTAGAATTGATTTAACAAACTAAAGAAAGTACAAAGAAGAGTCCTAGGAGACAATCTAAGTACAAATTTGTTTTCTGGGGGATGACGATGGAGGGTTAGGAGTGTAGCAACTCTCTTTACTCCGTGGACGATCCGATGCAGAAGCTCTTCTCTCTCCCTTGAGTGTTGATTCGTAGATAGCCAGTCAGCCTTTTGTATGGGGGTAGTACCATGTTATTTATAGTTGTTCTGTGGCCGCATGGATGGTGGAGTTTGCCATGTGTCCCCTCTCAACAGAAGGGTGCTCCAGGTATGCACGGGAATCCGGGCTCCGCTGCCACGTGAACATTTGTTGGAATTTTGTTGTCTGCTGAGTATCTGGGCGGTTCTCAACTGTGTAGGCGCGACTTGGTCAAATGGACATGTGACCGCTATTTGGTTGGAGATGACCGCTCAGTTGTAACAGAAAGACTTGGTCGACGTGGAATCTGGAATACATGTGGCAAAAAACGCACGGGACGCACAGAGTCTGGAACGTACGGGGCCAGAGATGCATGGACTGCATGGAGTCTGGAACGCGTGGGTCAGAGCCACATGGGACACATGGAGTCTGGGACACATGGGCCAGAGACGCATGGACCGCATGGAGTCTGGAACGCATGGGCCAGAGCCGCATGAAATATTTTTGTCAGGTTGTCCACGTGGCTCTGCACCATCCTTAGGACTTCTGCCTCTTAGTGTATTCTCGTCCTTCGAGACGATCAAGAAAAGTCATTTTTGTCAGGATTCTGTGTCAGACGTCATATTTGTTGTCAGGACGTCATGTCAGGTCGACCTGCGGCCAGTTGTCAGGACGCTTGTTTGGATCGCCTGGGTGACACTTTTTTTGGCCGCATGGTGTCCGTGCGGTCCATCTTCTGTTGAGTTTGATTTGGGATGCATGGACGTTGGGCGCATGGCTGTATATTTTCCATGCTTCTATTGAGTCCGGGCAAAGACATCGATGTATTCTCTGACGAGTTGTAATAGGAATTTTCGGTCTTCGTTGGGCAGACTTTTGCTGACGAAGAGAGGCTTTGGGGAGGTCTCGTCACCTAGATTGACTTGAACGACTTCGTCCTCCTTAGGAGGTTCTCGCTGCTCAAATCGCATCTCCCATTGTGAACCCAGGTGTTGGGCCCAAGGTTCCGTCTCAAAGAGCTCGGGTGGATCCTCGTTGTCTTCCTCAAGGTCGGTAGACACCATGTTGGAGGACAGTGTTTGTCTGAGCATGTCCCCGATACTGACGTCGGAGTCGCAGGCTGGCGATTCTGAAGAATGCGAGCGCTCCTCGTCTTCTTTATCTGAGCCGTCGGGGGTTGTAGGAGGCGTTACATATCCTAAGTCGTGCTTAGTCTTATGATAGTAATAATCGGGCTTGCCCGCAGGGGAGGAAAGTCGTAAAGGTGACCTTCGGCCTTTGCCGTAGTTTAATCCTTCAGTGACCTCCATGTTGTATCACATCTTTTGGATAAGATGTAGAGCTTGCGAGCTGTACCGGTAGAGTGGCATTCTGCCTACCTCAGATTCTGGTTCTACTTCCTTTGGGATGAAGGACCGGGGGTATTCCACTCTGCTGAAGACGATGATCTTATCTCCCTTCTTTCTGGGTGGGACTAAAAAATAAGAATCTTGGCTAGAGCGAAGCCGGTGCACGGTGCAGGTAGTGGTCACTTGTGTGTGCAGATGAAGTCCCAGACCGTGCTCCAAGGAGTAGAGTGTACTTATGTGCATACGCTCCGAGTAGTTCAAAGATAGTCCTTTATTGAGGAAATAAAGTATTTCTTCCAGCGGGATTACATCGTCAGGGACACTGGCGGATATACATTCCTCCAGCTCATCATTCTCCTTGGCTACCCCCAGCGTAAGCGAAGGCCTTGGTGGTTTTCTGCGTAATTTTACCACCAAAGGTCCGGAAGTCGCAGCCGCGATCGGGTCTTCCTTTGGTGGTCGACTCGGCCTGTGAAGGCGAACAACCATTGGTTCTGCAGGTGCGGATAGGGTGGAATCTCATTTTGGTGGTCGATTCGGCCTGCGAAGGCGGACGACCATTGGTTCTGACGACGCTGAAGGTATCGGAGATTCAGACGCCTTCTCGCGCATTTTGACGATGAGGGGTGCGGCCGCACCGGAAGTGCGAGCCTTGAGGCGGAATCTCATAAGCTCCTCGGGTGCTGTTGTGACCTCGGCTTCATCGTCGGCTTCGTTGCCACCTTCATCTTGGCTGACTTTCTTGTAGAGGATCGAGTCGGAGTAGTAGATCTCGATACCCTTAAACGGATCGACGTCAGCGAACTCCGTTTTGACGAAACCCTGTTCGTCTACATATTTTAGGCACTGGTGGAGGGTGCAAGGTGGATGGCACGATCTTTTGTTCATGTATCCACGGACGTTCCAACAAGACATTGTAGGACGTATCTACGTCTATGATGTAGCAGGTGACCTCTGTTTTTAAGTCGCTGATATGGCATTTTAGGCAGATTTTGCCCAAAGGGTAGCTCCTTCCCTTGTTGAAGCCGCTGATGACGGTATTGGTGGCCGCCAAACGATGCATCGGGATCCCCAAGGTCTGAAGCAAACTTCTCGGGATGATGCTGATCGACGAACCTGGGTCGATATGCATTCGGTCCACCTTGATATCGCCAATATATCCTTTATAGTACAGGGACCGATCGTGCCTATTGTTCTTGAGCAACATGTCCTGTTGCAAGAAGGTGATATTGGGTATCGCATCCATGGCGTTGTTGCAATGTGGACAAGCAGCAGGATCTTCGATTGGCGGCTCGACTTGTGCCAGGTAGACATCGGCATTCTGCAGTGCCTCACTCAGGGCAGCCCGAGTGTCTTTAGAGAGCAGCAAAAGCTCAACAAGTGACAGTTTCGCCGAAGTGTGGGCTAATTGTGCTAAGATGTCGAAATTATAGGGCCTCTCCAGCCCTTGCGGTGCATCCTTGCGCAACGGCTTATCGAAGGGCGTCTTTCTGTTTGGACTTGTCCACCGGTACGGGTGACATGTCCCGGAACCAGTGGTGGTAGGCACGACAACCTCCTTCGAAGCCGAGATAGAAAAAAAAGATAGTGCTTTGGCTACTAGAGATCGTCGTGCATTGGTTGGTATATTGCGCCTGACCTTGTCGCACCTACTGCCAGCTCTTAAGCCTAGAGGAAACTGCGTGACGGATCTTAGATTTTCTGCCTTTGGATTTGGCGGTGGAGGATGCCGCCGGATGCGTCAAGTCTGGCACTAGGTCGGGGTGGACCCACATGACCTCCTCTCGTGGTGTGGCAAGAGGTATTAGCCCGGTCATCTGGTCTCGAGCTGGTAGAAGGTTGACCACTTCCATAGTCGAATTAGGGACCGGGACTACTCCGTCTTGGGCTTCCGTCGGTGGGAAGTTACCAAACTGGAGGGATACCATGTTGGCGGCGACCGTCACGTCATCGAAGTCCAGGAAAAGAGCCTTGGTGTCTATCAGACATTGGATGTACCGCTTCAGGGTATAGCACTCCTGCGTCGGGTGATGGACGTAGCGGTGGAAGTGACAGTACTTTGGGTTGGCAATCTCCGCCGCCTCAGGCTGACGTCTGACGTCGGAGAGCCGGATTTTGCCTCCCTGCATCAGCATGTCGAAGATGGGTTTGACGTCAGCATCTTCGAAAGAGTACGTCTCCTTCGGTTTTAGAGGCTCCGCCGGCTTTTGCTCGGACTTCTTGGTCAAGGTAGCGACCATAGCCTGTTTCCCCTTTCCGTCGCGGTTGTCATTGCCGCTATTGTTGTTGTTGATGTTGCTGGGACGTTTGCCCTTTTTCTCAGCAGTAGGGATATCGATCCCCAAGTACCGAGCGTCCTTGAGCTTCTTCTCAACGTTGACAGCACTAACAATTAACGTTGTCTAGTCTTTGAACTGACTCTCGACCATCCAAAGGCTGACTGCCGGGAGCATGTTCTTCCGACACATCTCCATGAGTGTGACCTCGGGATTGCCAGGAGGTAACCTTAGCGCGGCATGTCGGAACCATTCGATGTAGTTTCATGTCAGTTCTTTTTACCCCTGGGCGACGTCCATCAGAGAAGACATCGTCATATCATTTCCTGCCTCATAGAATCTGTTAAGAAACATATGCTTGAGGTCATCGAACGATGAGATGCGGTTATCTTCGAGACTGCAAAACCAATCGAAAGCTACTCCCGCCAATGATCCAACGAAGAGCCTGGTAAGGATAGCATCGATGCGGGATAAGTGTCCTATGGTGATCTCGAAGTAGCTCATGAAGCGGCGAGGGAAGGACTTCCCGTCAAACATGTTAATGTTGAAAGGCTTGTACTTGGGTGGATACGGTACATCCCTCCACTCTATGGGGTATGGTTGTCGCACCCCGAGATCACGGAGCGAGTCTCGGTTGCTCATGGAGTCCAGGCGAGCCCGAAATTCTCGGACCTCCCTCCTTGCTTCCTAAGCTTCATCTCCTGCTGAGGGCGCCGACGAGCCAGGTAGGAAAGGATCACCTCCTGCGGGTGGAGCGGTCGTATTCGAATCCCTATTGGTCCCGGGGTCCAGGTTTGCTTGCCCGGAGGCTCTTGCCGGCTGGGAGGTCATGTTTGCCTTGATCTCTGACATCGTCTGGGTCAAAGCTTGCATTGATACACTCATTGTATGCATCATGGCTTCGAGCATCACGAGGCGCTGCCGGTCACCGGGGCCTTAATGGTCGTCTCCGGCCATGTATATCGTCCTCACACGGGGAGAAATGGAGGGGGCAGTGGATGTCGTGCTCCCTGTTTCATACCCTTGTAGTGAGTAGTCTTCAAGGAGGGCGGGAGCCATTGTGTCTTCCTCGGATTCAGAGGGGATACTACCCCCAGCATAGAAGATTGTGTCATCTTGGTGGGAGTAGCTACCCTCCGGGATCTCGGAGTCCGTTTGAGCATTGTCTCCTTGGAATGCCGAGTTGTTGCGTACGTCCAAGGGGACACTACCCCAGCTTGGGCCACCCCTAGAGGTTCTGACGAAGAACTACCTCCAGGGACTGACAGCTTCTTCCTTGAGCGGGTGCCTTGGAAGACGCCTTTTGCCGTTGTCAGCCCTCCGGGTAATCGCCTTCGCGATGCAGTGGTAGAGAGCGCCGGACTGGAGGTGTTTGATTGGTTTCTTCCCTTGGCAGTGGAAAGTTTTCCAGTTGAGTAGCATGAGGCGAAGGGCAACTCCCCCTCCTCTGATACTTGCACCTGATCTCCGGGTCGCTGCCTTCCGGTGCAGTCACTGGAAGGCCGACTGCCTGTCTGTGAGTACTGCTGCTTTATTGCAGCAGCAGTTGATAATGATGTTGGCGCAGCTGTGCCTCGGAGAGGGCACGTTGCATGCTGCAGTTGTTTCCCTTTCTTTGCGTTTGTGAGTAATCACGCCATGCAAATCATGCGAAGGATGTTTTACCTTTGCATCCTCTTTGTGAGTCCGGGTATCCCGGGCACATGGACGCGCAGGTGCTGTGTTTACTCCCTGGCCTGGGGTTCGTACACGAACTTGTCCCGAGTACCGGTGAAAGACTTTTGGTCAAACCATGTCCATTGGTCCCTGTGGGCTGGACGCATGGGTCAGTCCTGTACAACTTTCCGTCAGAGGCTCTCGTAATAACTAGTGATGCATGTTGGCGGTCGGTCGTATGACCAGTTGCTTGAGCTTGGCGTGCTCGCACTGCCCTGGATTTCTTCAGCTTAGCTACCGCAGGCGCGTAGTATGAAGAGTCCGTTTTTGGGTTTTCACCATTCTCAATAGGTCGCATAGGATCTGCGTCGCATGAGATACGGTCGAAAACAGAGGTTCTGTTGCTATTGGGGCCGGATGCGGCCTGCCGTCTGCGATTGTGAGTTGATGTCGCATGGACAGTCTCATGCGGCCTCCCCCTTGGCCCCATAGAAGCTGCCTCAGCACCAGGACGTCTAGCATAGTAGTGTTTTTCTCTGTCAGAGTCTGGGTGCTGAACAGTCTCTGTATCAGCCCGAGATGCCGCATAGATGTGGACGTTATGAATTTTCGTCCGACAACCGTCATGGGCAACAGAGTGAGAGGCTGGAAGCGTCTGCTCCACAACTGGGTGGGGCGCAGCGGCCTTGGCAACCCACGTTCTGCGGGTCTTCGAGTGGGGAGCACCCTTTTGGCTGGAAGAGGCTGCCGCATAGACAGTGGCCGCATGATGTGCGGTCTTCTTGGGCTTTGCTTGCCTTGGATAAGGACCCAAGCTGTCCCCGAAGAGCATGTCCTCAAACACTTGTTGGTCGAAGCGGACCACCAGCATCTTTTGTGTCGAGCCGAGCTTGACCGCATCGGACTACATCACCGACTTCTCAACAGAGGAGAAGGAAGTCCCCAGCAGAGTCACCACCGTGTTTGCCATTTAATATCAAAACGAGACCTGGAAGAACTAGATTTGATTTAACAAACTAAAGAAAGTACAAAGAAGAGTCCTAGGAGACAATCTAAGTACAAATTTATTTTCTGGGGGGTGATGATGGAGGGTTAGGAGTGTAACAACTCTCTTTACTCCGTGGATGATCCGATGCGGAAGCTCTTCTCTCTCCCTTGAGTGTTGATTCGCAGATAGTCAGCCAGCCTTTTGCATGGGGTAGTACCCTGTTATTTATAGCTGTTATGTGGCCGCATGGATTTTGGGCCGCATGGATGGTGGGGTTTGCCACGTATCCCCTCTTAACGGAAGGGTGCCCTAGCTATGCACGGGATCCGGGATCCGGGCTCCGCTGCCACGTGAATATTTGTTGGGATTTTGTTGTTTCCTGAGTATTTGGACAGTTCTCAACTTTGTAGGCGCGACTTGGTCAAATGGACACTTGGCCGCTATTTGGTTGGAGAGGACCGCTCAGTTGTAACAGCAAGACTAGGTCGACGTGGAATCTGGGACACGTGTGGCCAAAGACGTACGGGACGCAAGGAGTCTGGAACGCACGAGGCCAGAGACGCATGGACCGCATGGAGTCTGGAATGCATGGCCAGAGCCGCATGGGACGCATGGAGTCTAGGACGCATAGGCCAGAGAAGCATGGACCGCATGGAGTCTGGAACGCATGGGCCAGAGCCGCATGGGATATTTTTGTCGGGTTGTCCACGTGGTTCTGCACCATCCTTGGGACTTCTGCCTCTTAGTGTATTCTCGTCCTTCGAGGCGATCAGGAAAAGTCATTTTGTCAGAATTCTGTATCAGGCGTCATCTTTGTTGTCATGACGTCATGTCAGGTCGACCTGCGGCCAGTTGTCAGGACGCTTGTTTGGATCGCCTGGGAGACCCTTTTCTGGGCCGCATGGTGTCCATGTAGTCCATCTTCTGTTGAGTTTGATTTGGGACGCATGGACGTTAGGCTGCATATTTTTCATGCTTATACAAATGGATCTCTATATTTCACAATAGGAATAAACTTTTTGTTAATATTTAATCCCAACCCTAAAAGAGGGTATAAGTGCCATGAGGCTCCTGCTTATGCAGCATCTTCGAAAGGTCAAGAAGTTAGAAGTCTTACCCCCATATATACAGAGGTTTCTGTGACTCGAACATGTATCTCCGGGATGCCTGCAACAAACCATATGGTTGCTCCAAGCGACGTGCTTTATTTAAACCAAGCCCTATTCAATCATAAATTGCCTTCAATCTGATCCAATTGTAAAAAATAAATCAGTTTAGTTTTAAAATTATTAAATATTTCAAATCATTCGGACTTGTTTAACTTTTTACTTATATTGATTCCATTTCAACTGGAATACGAGGGCTTGTCTCCCCATGACTCCATTCACCATATAGGATTCTCATGCATCAATACAAGCACCAACACAATTGCTTGATGACCCTTTCCGAGAAAAAAAGTCTTTTGCAAATGAAAGTGATCAGGTTTATAAGTATCTTGATAACCAAGGTATCCAACAAACTTATCTGACACCTTTTAAGCTATAAACAAGATAAAAATGCAATTATTTGTAAATGAAAGTGATTAGGTTCATAAGCAATTATCTCAAGACAAGTTTCAAGTATGCCAGCAGAAATATCAGATAACATACTTCCAATCCTCAGCAAGAGGAACAAATAGAATGCTGATACATATAGCAAATAGAAGTTAAATAATACCTCTCCGCTAAAATCAATATGTGGTTCTTCTTTAAGAAGCTCTCAAATTCAACAGTCACATCAAAAACTCTTGAACCTGGATACCGTCTACGATACTCACGTATCTGAAGAAAATGCAAATAAAAAAATATCAGTAGAATAAAAAAAATCATAATCACTATATTTTTAAGCAGAGATACAATAGTTTCACCATCATAAAAGCCAATGTGGCAGTCACCACTTGAAGTTTACCTAGCTTATGTTTCCAAAGCCAACTTCGAAAGGGGAAAAAAACTGCAACTAGAAAGGGAAACTAAATGCAACTTCATGTAGTTTAATGTGTCTAGAAAACATGGTTATTCTCTCTCATATCTATTAAGTTAGATATTATCTAATTGTCTACTTTTTTTGTCTTTAGATGGATGAGTGGCAATAAGTTAAAGGATAAGATAAGAGATTAAACAACCAACAACTGTGAAATCCCCAGGTGCATGCATTTGAATTTGAAGTTGTCCCCTTGAATATATGATAAAGTTATAAATAGATAGTACCATGAAGCAGAAGCCAAACAATTGCACTTGTATTGTGCATCAAACAATAGCAAATTAAGAAACAGATCATATATACCACTCTGAGGCATAAGGGAGGGCCAAGCATCAAGTGCACTCTTCTTCTGACATTTGTTCCTTTTTCCGAAGTGACGGAGAGAGAGTGAGTTCCTGTGTTCATCAAGTTTTTATAAAATCTCAATAGGCCAGAATGCAGAACCATGCGGCCATTCCAGTAGATTATAGATATCAGAAAGAGCTCTGCATTGCACCTTTGTTTGTGAGTTAGCTGCACAACTGAAGAATGTTTCCCCTGGTGTGCTTGTTAGTTAGCTGCAAACTGAAGAATGTTTCCCCTGGTGTGCTTAACTCAGCTAGGCTACTACATAAGTAAGTCACATTAGCATACATGTTCTTACTATATTATAGCTAGAGATGTCATTTATGGAACTGTTTGATCTTGTTATACGTACAATCCAACTTTATAGTCTCTGTTTCATCACAAAATCCCAAGTAAGATATGTATATGGAACCACATTATTATTTCACTGTATTGTTAACTTGTTAATTATAATCTTTAGTAGGTTAGATAATTGCTAAATGCTACATGCAAAAAATGTACAGCTTATAATAATTATGTTCTTACTTGAGATTTATGTGATCTAGAAGAGGGTAGTGCAACTCAGTACCTTCCAGTTCATAGCCCTGAAGGAGCGTACTAATGAGGAGAAATGATAAACTCCAAAATGCACCATTCCTTTCACCTCGAGGAAACAATTAAGTACTAAGCTTGCATTGAGCTGTAAGAAGAGTACAGTAAAATATAAGGCTTGTTTTAGTCTCCTCCTGTATAAAATACAATATATAGATAATGAAGTAAGACGTAGAAGACCATCACCAAGAGCTTAGCATACCTTCACATTTACCACTTTCACCCCATTTATTATTCCAAAAAGTGAAGTATTTTTCCTACAATTAGTACTATACAAGAGGAGGTTTAAGGAATTTGATCTTGTGATCGTTGTATAGATACCACCATATGCTGCAGGAATTTACGCACAGGGCCGGATAAAAGACAATGATAAGCAATTAAACAGACTCCATTTGATTGGAATTAGATCTGTACTAACAACAACAAATGCACCTTTGATACCAATTCTTAATTAGATACCTTCGTAGTCTAAATATATATCGATATTTCTAAAATCAACTAACAATTTATTTATTTGGAACATAAAAAAAATTAACATTACAATCTACGAGAAACTTTTGGATACCACACCAACATTTTAATTTATTGCTTTGAATGACATAAAAAAAAAAACTTTTTGATACCACATCAAAATTTTAATTTGTTGCTTTGGATGACACGAGAGTTTCCCTGTATAGAGAAGGACAGAGCAATGTAGATCCATCCACATAGTTTACATCTCCTTCCTTAGCATCTTCAATGGTTAACATCGTCTTGCACTCTTTGGTTACAATATCATACCGTTGTAATTTTTCTTGATTGCTTAGTAAGATACATCTTCCATTGTGAATCACCAATATTGGTATAGCGAGTATAGGCTCTGTTGCCATTTGAAAGTCAATTCTATGGATACTGGTCCACGAATATGCAGTTTCATCACTCAACTCCCATATATCATAGGTGAGGGCATCTCGATTAACTTTGACATACCAGAGTCTCTCAGCTCCCTGTCCTCCTCCCTTCATAATAAAAGTGTCCCCTTTCCTTGATGGAGGAAAGTTTTGTGGAGGAAATACCATTGCAGCAGATGGAGGAAGAAGTTGTCTCATACCTTCATTTCCAAGATCAAAAGAAAGAAGAGAGCAATTGTTGGTAACCCAATATATTGAGCCATTTGCGCATACTGACTGTTGTGTGGGACAAATCCAACAAACAGTAGGGTCATCAATTTTTCTCCATTCTTTACCACCCAGAGTAAATACCTCACACTCTACTTCCCATGTTACCCCGTCATTGTAGAATTCAAATGTATGGAAGAAGAAGTGGACTACTTTGTATAGGTTAGTTAATGGGTCAAGCCCAAATCCAAGACATTGAATAGGGTCTTGAAACAGTGGCCGGCCGCAAACGAAACCTGGCAAATGTTGGGTGTCACCAGTGATAGGATTGCAAACGCAAATGTCTGTTTTTGAGTAGAGCAGTATCAAACCATCACAATCATACGGTATCATCATTGTGCTTGATTCGTTACTAGGAAGTTGTCTTTCCCACAACATGAGCATGGAAGTACCTTCTTGTTCGTCGTCTAAGGCATACAAACCAATCTTATTTGTAGGATCGGACTCAAAATTATGATTGGTGAGAACAAGAATGCGAGGGGGCTTCTTCTTAGCTTCCGCTACCTGCAACTTGATGAACGTAGGCTCGGATATAAGTTGCTTCCAGGACTTACATACAGAACGAAATCTTAAGATAGATCTCACTGGAAGTTTTGCAAGTATGGAACAGATCAAGTCCATGGGTAGCACACAATAGGAGTTATTGCATGTAATAATCATATGATCAGGCGGTGCAGCAGGCTGACAGAGCGCGGGGCTGAAAGGATCGCGGCAGTCAGTCGGCGTAGGCGTAGCGGGATCATGCAGGGCAGCTGGCGAAGAAGGTGAGGAGCGACGGCGGCCTGGCGTCGGGACTGGACGAAGGTGGTGCTGCATGGCGAAGGTGAAGGCGAAGGCGAGGGCGGGCGGCAGCTAGCGTGAGGAGATCGGTCGCAGAGATCAGGATGTACGGCTAGCGAAACGGTCGGGGAGGATAAGGTCAGAAGACGGAGGAGAGAGAGAGGATTGATTTAATTTACAATAAATTAGGGCAAATTCTAAAGGCAAATTATAAGAGCAGTTTCTAAAGGCAAATTATAAGAGCACTGCTACTTTTACTTGGGGCTAGCCCAGGATTGGGGTAGCCCATTAACGAGCAAAGTTTACTCACACTAGCCCATTAGTTTACTCATACTAGCCCACTTTGAAATCCTTCTTCCCAAACACTCCCAAACCCTCCCCCCTCCCGCCGTCCTCCCCCGTCCTCCACCGCAGCCTCCCGTCATCGTCGCCGCCTCTGCCTCCTCCCCCGCCTGCCGCCGCCTCCTTCCTCTTCCATTCCTCCGTCTAGTACTCCCTTTCGGTGCTCGACTACCTCGGCACCCTCGGCGTCCGACGCTCCTCCCTCCCCTCCTTCCTCCGTCGCTACCACCTGGTCCTCCACTCCGCCGCCGGAAGACAAAAATAATAACACAATGACAAAGAAAAATAACAGCACTGTAAACCCCCTGATTTTTCAAGAATTTTTAAATTTGGATTTTCACAATTTTCTGGAATTTTTCTGCGATTTTTTGTAATTAAACACAGGGTTTTAATTATTAAATAATTTTTAATTTATAATAAACAACATTAAAATATTATGAAAATAATATTTTTGGGTGTAAAATGAAAAACTGGACTTAGGACAATTTTTCTGGAATTTATCGGACCCCGAACCTATTTTTAAACACCTAAAAAGTATTTATCTATTTATTTAATTATTTATTATTTATAATTACTGTTTTTATTATTATTATTATTATTTAGAGCCCGGCCCGGCCCACGAGCCCAACCCATTCCCCCGCCCGGCCCAGACCCTGCCCACGAGCCCAACCCATTCCCCGGCCCGGCCCACGAGCTCAACCCGACCCGACCCGGCCCCTCTCTCTCTCTCTCTCACCCACGAACCCCAGCCCCCGCGTCCTCCGGCGGCGCCCGTGTCCGGCGCCGCTCCGCCCGTCTCGCGCCGCGCTGGCCGGCCAGGCCTCCACGTCTCCCCGCCCTTCCCGGCCGCCCTCCGCCCGTCTCGGCCCTCCCCGGCCTATTAAAACCCCTCCTCCTCCTTCGATCCCCCCACAGCTCCCACGACCACCGCCCTCCGCCGCTGCCCAGCCACCCTGCCGCCGCCGACCACCACGTCGCCTCTGCCCGGACCCGCAGCACCCCGCGCCGCCGTCCTATTCCGCGGCCAGCCACCCCCTTCCTTTCCCCTCTTCATCTTCTCCGGCAGCACCCAGCCGTCGACAGCCAGCAGCCCCTGCCCGCCGCCGCCGCCTCCGCCCGAGCGCCGCGCCGCCCTCAGACGCAACACCCCGGCCCCCTCCGCCTCAGCACCGCCTCAGCGCCGCCCCTCGCCGGCAAGCCCTAACCCTAACCCTAGATTCGATCCCCTGTGTCCGACACGAGTCGGACACGTGTCGGACACGATTCGCCCCCGGTTTTTCGGGTCCCCTTCAGGTACTTGTAACTTTCACCTCGTAGCTCTGTTTTCGATTCTGTAAATTGCGTTGCGAAGCCTGTATGACCCTCTCGGTGCCCGGACAAACCGCTCGGGGCATCGCGTCCTGTGGTGATCGCACACTGCGATCCAAAAATAGGAAAAAAAACCAGACCCTGTTTCACCCCGGAACCGAGTACGCCCCGCCAAACGGGACGACTTGGTCGCGTGCGGTCTTCACAGATTCGTGCGCGTCGTCGATACGGACGTGTGGGATTTTGCAGAAGCTGATTCGGGTGTGCGTGCACACCGGGATCAACGCGTATCCGCGGACATCGTCCCGTATCCGTACTTTCTGGAATGCGTCCTAACTTTGTGTACACACGTCAGATTGAGACAAAACTTGCGCCATCGGACTTGTAGCGATACGCTGGTCCTGTGGGTCAAGTTTGGTTCGATTCTGAGAACGTTGACGAAATCGCGTGTCGTGGGCCCCACAGCCCCGCTCGACGGGCGATTTTGTGATCGGCTCATCGGAATCCAATTCTGGAAGTTCCGTTGGGTTCGTATCATCGTTCCTGACCTGTTGACACTAAGTTTGATGAATTTGGAGACCTTTGACCCGGATACGTTTTTCGGTGCAAAGCGGGCCGACATGGGGATCCCGTTTTGACCCGAAACTGCCATTTTTGCCCTTGTCTCCAAATTGGACCCAAGGACAGGCGTTTCTAGCTTATTGATATTTTTTGGATCTGATGGTGATGTTTGTTTCAGCAACCGGAGTACCGCCTACAAATCCAACTGAAGTCAGAGCCGAAATCAGAGCCGGAACCACAGGCAAGTGTACCTTGCCAAACCCTGCACCTTGCTATTTATTTTCATTGACTTGTTTATACATCAGTGGGCAAGTAAAGTTTGCCATTAGCAGTAATTCCTGTTCTAGAACTTGCCTGAATTCTTGTTTAAATGCATATAAACCTGTTTAACTGTTAAAACCTAGGACCGAGTGGCGTACTTAGCGTCCGATTACCAGTCGGGTGCCAACTCCGTACGCGGAGTTGTGTAACGTCACATAGAGATGGATATCGAGACCCGATAATTCTCGTACTTGTCTTATCAAGTACTCCAGAACCCAGGACACTTGACACTATTCATGAGACAGAGTCTTCCTGAGACATTCATGGTGATTCTGTATAGGATACAGGACTTGACAGAGATATTTTATAGACATTATGACTTGCTGCATTAGCTATAATCTCGCTGACATGGACATGAGACGTTATGGTCATGATATGCGTGATTATATTGGATGGGGAGAGACACACAGGCTACAGGTTGATGTTATATTATGCCGGCGTCTTAAGTCTCACTACGAGCTAGACAACTACATGATATCACTGCTACCGGCTCCCCGACACAAAGCTTATAGTAGTTTCAGCCTGAGTTCTTGTACTGCTCTCATGTTGCATATCACTTAGCTGGTTATCTAGTTTACCCTATTGCTTATTTATTGCTGCACTGCGTCTATTTTGGCTTGTATTTTCTGTACCTTGCTGTCCCCTGAGGACCTGGATCCGGATTATGTCCCCAGGTATAGCCGAAGAGATCCATCCAGAAATATACCGTACAGGAGCACTTCCAGGAGCTATACCAGGACCGGAAGACAAGCTCGCACCAGAGGACTTCTCCTGAGCATTGGCCGTATGTAGTCAGTTATTTCTATTTTCAGTTGTTTATTTCCTGTCTATTTGTATCTGTTGTACCAGACATATTCTCGGATTATTTCCCGAGATATTTATTGAGATCAGCTTATTTTATTTGTATTACTCAGTCTTTTAATCTGTGATTATCTGTTGTGGATGAGAATAGAATAACCCGTGACTTGTAACATTGGATCTATTTCCTGTTAGACTACAGCTTAAGCATGCCCTGATGGATCCATTAAATTGGGTTGTCCATCGGAGCGTGCTGCTGGCCATTGCTACGTGCTCAGTCCCTCGACATTTTGGGACTGGGGCGTGACATGGTTTTTGTGGTGGCCCATGCAGGTCTACGACTAATTTGTTCGGTTTTAACTCAGGGACCGAACAGGCCTGCAAATAAGATAGGATAAGTTTTTAGGATCTCATCCACTTGCTTGAAACGTTCTTGATATCCATATCGGCTTCGAATTAATTTCTCGACTTGCATCCTGCCTTGATTCCTGTGCGCCTCTTATTGTTTATTTTGGTTACAGGGTTATGGATTCACGAGCAAACGACGAAACTCCCATAACGTCACCACGAGATGCTGAGGTAACCAACGAAGATGAAGTAACACTAGTGGATGGGGGACAATCAGCTCAACAACGTGCCTCGAGAGTCCAGCGCGATGATATTCCACCAACGGTGCCAGTTACTCCATCAATGCCCATAATTCCACCAGGGCAGGCCTTGGACGGACAGCAGATGTTTTCAATGGTCTATGCAATAATGCAAGCTCAACAAGAGGCGTTGAGTCGCAGCCTAATAACTGCACTGGAGCAGGCCAACCTACCAGCTCGACGGCCAACAACGGGCTCTATCACCGACTTTCGACAGCTGAAGCCCCGTACATTCTCAGGCAAAGAAGAGCCCACTGAAGTTCATGAGTGGCTCACCAACACTCAACATCAACTAGAAGCAGCTGAGCTTCCAAAGGAACGTTGGATGACTGCCGTCAGAATGCAGTTGACGGACAATGCATATCACTGGTGGCTATCTGAGGAAGCACGGCTCGGACCAGACCGAGTCACTTGGGAAGAGTTCTCTAGACTCTTTCAAGAGATGTACATTCCAGCTATCGCTCGATCAGAACTTCGGGACAAGTTCAATCACCTTACTCAGGATACTAAGACGGTGGAAGAGTACAACGCTGAGTTCATTCGTCTAAGTCGCTTCGCTCCAACATTGATCCCGACAGAAGAAGAGAAGGCTGAGAAATTCTTCGACGGACTAAACATTGAGCTACAGAAACTAATTGGATCCGTTGCACCTACTTCGTACTCGGACGTTCTTGCTGCAGCGTGACGCATTGAGCGCGTCATCAGGAGAGAGACTAGTCTAAAACGGACTTCCACTTCAGCACTATAAGAAGAAGTTGCAAAAAGACCTCACATACACCAGCCACCAGAAGCATCTCCGCAGACAATACCTGTTTGTCCATATTATCGCAAGCAAGGCCATACTGAAGACGAGTGCAGACGAAAGAAGAGATTATGCATAGTTTGCGGATCGAGTCAGCATTTATTAAAGGAATGCCCTGAGCGTCGAGACAGAGCACCAAAGGGTAACCAGCAAGCGTTACCAGTACCGAGGTCAGCCTCTCCAGCGTTGGAAGTACCGCAAACGAAAGTTTAAGGAGTCCTACCACCAGCTTCAGCAGGGTATCAGCCGAGGCCACCCTTGATACCCCAGGAACTACTCTTCCAACAGGCTCAACAGCAGAAGAATCGACTGCAAGGACGAGGACAAGCCTACGCGATGACTGTGGAGGACGCTGATGCGAGTAAGTGATTCGTAGTTATCCGTTTCTAGTCTTGTTTAGCTCGTGCCTCTTGGTTCGTGACCTCAGTCCCAACCTAGTAATTTGCAACTTGTTAATAATAACCTAGTTTTCTAAAAAATTTGTAGTTCTTTTGCTTTAGCTCTGGAAAGTGCATAACTTTCATTCTTAGGGAAACGGTATTTCCCTAAGTATCTTGTGATGTGTTTCGAACGATACTTGTAACCGTGTCATCTCTGCTGACCGGTTATTCTTTGATTGCGAGGACGCAATCCTCTTAAGGGGGTAGATTGTAAACCCCCTGATTTTTCAAGAATTTTTAAATTTGGATTTTCACAATTTTCTGGAATTTTTCTGGGATTTTTTGTAATTAAACACAGGGTTTTAATTATTAAATGATTTTTAATTTATAATAAAAAATATTAAAATATTATAAAAATAATATTTTTGGGTGTAAAATGAAAAACTGGACTTAGGGCAATTTTTCTGGAATTTATCGGACCCCGGACCTATTTTTAAACACCTAAAAAGTATTTATCTATTTATTTAATTATTTATTATTTATAATTACTGTTTCTATTATTATTATTATTATTTAGAGCCCGGCCCGGCCCACGAGCCCAACCCATTCCCCCGCCCGGCCCAGACCCTGCCTAGCGGGTCGGGTCGGATCCGGCCGCCCGAACCCGACCCGACCCGGCCCCTCTCTCTCTCTCACCCACGAACCCCAGCCCCCGCGTCCTCCGGCGGCGCCCGCGTCCGGCGCCGCTCCGCCCGCCTCGCGCCGCGCTGGCCGGCCACGCCCCCACATCTCTCCGCCCTTCCCGGCCACCCTCCGCCCGTCTCGGCCCTCCCCGGCCTATTAAAACCCCTCCTCCTCCTTCGATCCCCCCACAGCTCCCACGACCACCGCCCTCCGCCGCTGCCCAGCCACCCTGCCGCCGCCGACCACCACGTCGCCTCTGCCCGGACCCGCAGCACCCCGCGCCGCCGTCCTATTCCGCGGCCAGCCACCCCCTTCCTTTCCCCTCTTCATCTTCTCCGGCAGCACCCAGCCGTCGACAGCCAGCAGCCCCTGCCCGCCGCCGCCGCCTCCGCCCGAGCGCCGCGCCGCCCTCCGACGCAGCACCCCAGCACCCTCCGCCTCAGCACCGCCTCAGCGCCGCCCCTCGCCGGCAAGCCCTAACCCTAACCCTAGATTCGATCCCCTGTGTCCGACACGAGTCGGACACGTGTCGGACACGATTCGCCCCCGGTTTTTCGGGTCCCCTTCAGGTACTTGTAACTTTCACCTCGTAGCTCTGTTTTCGATTCCGTAAATTGCGTTGCGAAGCCTGTATGACCCTCTCGGTGCCCGGACAAACCGCTCGGGGCATCGCGTCCTGTGGTGATCGCACACCGCGATCCAAAAACAGGAAAAAAAACCAGACCATGTTTCACCCCGGAACCGAGTACGCCCCGCCAAACGGGACGACTTGGTCGCGTGCGGTCTTCACAGATTCGTGCGCGTCGTCGATACGGACGTGTGGGATTTTACAGAAGCTGATTCGGGTGTGCGTGCACACCGGGATCAACGCGTATCCGCGGACATCACCCCGTATACGTACTTTCTGGAATGCGCCCTAACTTTGTGTACACACGTCAGATTGAGACGAAACTTGCGCCATCGGACTCGTAGCGATACGCTGGTCCTGTGGGTCAAGTTTGGTTCGATTCTGAGAACGTTGACGAAATCGCGTGTCGTGGGCCCCACAGCCCCGCTCGACGGGCGATTTTGTGATCGGCTCATCGGAATCCAATTCTGGAAGTTCCGTTGGGTTCGTATCATCGTTCCCGACACAAAACTTGTAGTAGTTTCAGCCTGAGTTCTTGTACTGCTCTCATGTTGCATATCACTTAGCTGGTTATCTAGTTTACCCTATTGCTTATTTATTGCTGCACTGCGTCTATTTTGGCTTGTATTTTCTGTACCTTGCTGTCCCCTGAGGACCTGGATCCGGATTATGTCCCCAGGTATAGCCGAAGAGATCCATCCAGAAATATACCGTACAGGAGCACTTCCAGGAGCTGTACCAGGACCGGAAGACAAGCTCGCACCAGAGGACTTCTCCTGAGCATTGGCCGTATGTAGTTAGTTATTTCTATTTTCAGTTGTTTATTTCCTGTCTATTTGTATCTGTTGTACCAGACATATTCTCGGATTGTTTCCCGAGATATTTATTGAGATCAGCTTATTTTATTTGTATTACTCAGTCTTTTAATCTGTGATTATCTGTTGTGGATGAGAATAGAATAACCCGTGACTTGTAACATTGGATCTATTTCCTGTTAGACTACAGCTTAAGCATGCCCTGATGGATCCATTAAATTGGGTTGTCCATCGGAGCGTGCTGCTGGCCATTGCTCACGTGCTCAGTCCCTCGACATTTTGGGACTGGGGCGTGACAAACACACAGGAAACCAAAAGAGAAAATAAAAAAATAGAAGAACTGTCAAAATTTGACATATATGTTGATTTTTAGGACTGTCAAACTTTTGACAGTCCTACCAATTGGAAGGACTGTCAAAATTTTGACAGTCCTAAAAATGTATGTTGAATTTTTAGGACTGTCAAAATTTTGACAGTCCTAATTTTTTTGACATTGACAGTCGACAGTCTAAAAATCATGATCTAAAAATTTTGACCGTCATAATTTGACATATATGTTGATTTTTAGGACTGTCAAAATTTTGACAGTCCTACCAATTGGAAGTACTGTCAAAATTTGACAGTCCTAAAAATTCAACATATATTTTTAGGACTGTCAAACTTTTGACAGTCCTTCCAATTGGTAGGACTGTCAAAAGTTTGACAGTCCTAAAAATATATGTTGAATTTTTAGGACTGTCAAAATTTTGACAGTCCTTCCCATTGGTAGGACTGTCAAAATTTTGACAGTCCTAAATTTATTTTCTGTTAATTTATTTTTGTTAATTGTTGGGGGGCCAATTTCAAAATATCCTTAAAATTGCTATCCTTAAAATTTGTTAAAGTATTCTGTTATTTAAAATAGTAAAATTATTATTGGTACATTAAATATTTTGTAAAAAAAAATAAATAAATTACCAAAAGTAAAATTTGGAGGTCGAAACATCGTTTTTTTGCGATTCTAAAAATTTGGGAAGTCCGTCAAAAACACAACCTAGACCTTTTCCGGAAGCATCACTATAAATAGCGAAACCTCCGGTTCCAGAAGGTAAGGTCAGAATAGGGGCAGTAGTCAGCCTTTTCTTCAATTTCTCAAAAGCATGCTGACATTTATCGGTCCAGGTGAACTCTTCATCCTTCCTTGTTAATTTTGTCATGGGCTCCGCAATTCTTGCAAAATCCTTCACGAACTTCCGATAGTAGCCAGCTAGTCCCAGGAAGCTTCTAATCTCTACTACAGAGTCTGGAGTGGGCCATGATTCTACTGCAGCTATCTTCTTAGGATCTACTGCTATTCCATCTCCAGTCACAACATGTCCCAAGAATTCTACTTTGTCTAGGAAGAAAGCACATTTAGATAACTTTCCATAAAGTTTTTCCTTCCTCAAAGTCTCCAATGCTAACCTCAAATGTTCTTCATGTTCTTCGGGGGTCTTGGAGTAGATCAAAATATCATCAATGAAGACCACTACAAATTTGTCTAGGTATGGCTGGAAAATTCTGTTCATTAAGTTCATAAAAACTGCTGGAGCATTCGTCAACCCGAACGGCATTACTAAGAATTCGTAGTGTCCGTTCCGGGTATTGAAAGCAGTTTTAGGGATGTCTTCCTTCCTCACCCTTACTTGGTGGACATTATGCCTACACCTTACTTGGTGGATTGAAAGCAGTTACATATACGGATACCACGCTCTTCGGAGTGTGGACATTATGCCTACACCTACCCATACGTACCAAGATTGTCCTCACATTGCATTCACTTAGATGGTTAGCACACCCCTTTATTTTATTCAGTATTTATATTGGCATATATTTTTGTATCTTGTTACGTTCCTCTGAGGACCTGGTTCCCTTCCAGATTTGGACGAGGCATACTATCCTACCGTGTATGGGCCAGGGCAGGAGACGAGGTACGCGTCCGAGGAGGAGCTTGAGGTGCTACCATCAGAGTTTCCTTGACCACTGGTAGGCCTTCCGCCTAGAGCTGGAGCATCCTTATCTAGTTAGCTGATGCTCTAGTCGCATTCTCTTATCTGTCTTTCAGTACTCTTATTTCATCATTGTAGTGGGTTTGTTCCCATCAGACATATCTGGATTATACTATGACATTTCAGACTCTGCACTTATTTTTCCAGTATTTATTTCAGTACTTCTTATTTATATTTGTGGATGAGATTAGACATTACCTGATGTATGTTAGTATATTAGACTTGTTAGTATTTTAGGACAGCGTAGTACGCTTCGTCGAGTCCATTAAATTGGATAATCCCATAGAGTCGTATTAGCTGGCCATTGTCACGTGGCATGGTCCCGTGTATTTTGGGACTGGGGCGTGACAGCCCCCGCAACTGGCACCGCCTGGTCGCACCGCACCCACCTCACTTAATTTCCACACAAAGGAATTAAAGATCTTCCCCCGTTGTTCGAACTAACAACCTTCTGAGAGGATATGCCTCACTCTAACCACTTGAGCTAGAGGTCCTTGATATTTTTATTTTCAGAATTTTCAAACATTCAACTCTAACTCATTATTAATCATACGTACTTAACCAGACACCAGACATCTCCTCGGATCCGACTCTCAATCAACCACTAATTGTATTTATGAGTTAACAACTCGAATCAATTCTTAATTTTCAAGAAAAGAAAATTAACATAATGTAATATATACCATTGGTTATTTTTGGGTTATTTACATTAACCATTTTCATGTTTTATGTTTATTATACAGAATATTTCTACTTTGAAACTAATTACACGGGATACCCCTCTCCTTTATTTTTTATTTTTTTTAAACATAGGAATAGTTAGTGAAACATAGGCGTATCCCATGTAATTAGTTTCAAAATAGGAATATCTCGTGTAATAAACATAAACATGTAGTAGTTAACATAAATAACCCCATTAATTTTCTGTGTGTGGAAAGTGAATGCTACGAAGGCGCGCGCATAAATAAATCTATGAAAGAGCTTTAAGAGTTTCCTGAACCGTTGATCTCATGTTCAACGGGCGATAGGGCCTTCAAGGTCTCTATCAAGATGGTTCCAATTACTTAGAGAGGATAGAGAGAATAAACCAAGAGAAAGAAACAAAGTTTTTTTTTTAAGAAAACACATTTCCAGGGCTACATGTTTTCAAAATTAGTCACTGGCCCAATAATTTATGGCAAATTCTATAGGCACTACACAAGTTACTTAGGACAGTCCATTACTTCAGGACAATCCAGATTTGTGTAACTTTTACTTAGGACGTCACAAAATTTACTCGGGACAACCCAACCCTCCCCAAACCTTCTCAAAACCCTCCATTCTAAATTTATACTCTCTCTCTTCAAATTTCTAAACCTCTAAACCCTAATCCTAACCCTTACCCCAACCGCCGAAGGAGGAGAAAGAGGAGGCGGCGGGAGGCGGAGGCAGAGGCACGCGGGCGGGGGGTTGCGTGCGGCGGAGGCACGCGCTCGCGGGGGGCTGCGCGTGGCGAAGGTCGACATCTCGACGGCGGAGAAGCTGATTCTCCAGTAGGACACCACCACGTGTGCGCCTCCGTCCCAGCCCGTGTCCGTCCCGCTTGCCGCAGTCCCACGCCGCCACTGCCCGCCCGCGTCCGCTCCGCTCGCCGCAACCCCTGCAAGGCAGCAGCAAGAGCAGCCCCCATGCGCACGCCTCCGACACACACCGCCCCCGCTCGCCTCCGCCCCACACCCCGCACCTCTGCCCCTGCTCGCCGCAGCACCGCGTCGTCGCTTGCGCCCGCACCTGATGCTTCTTCTTCTTCTTCTTCTTCTTCTTCTTCTTCTTCTTCTTCTACAGTCCTAATTATTTAGGACTGTCACAAAGTTGGCAGTCGTTCCAATTGGAAGGACTGCAAAATTTTTTTTTTTTTTTACAATCCTAATTATTTAGAACTGTCACATAATTGACAGTCTTTCCAATTGGTAGGACTGTCAACATTGTGAGAGTCCTGAAAAAAAATTGTACTGGAAATTAAAAGTCATTGACTTTTATATGAGGATTTGGGCTGCTCTCAAGTATAAAATTTGGATGTCAAACTTGTAAATAAACTAAAATTTGTTTGGGTTGTCCTAAACAATTTATGTAGTGCCTATAGAATTTGCCTAAATTATAAGGATTCAAGATCAAGTCTAAGGCCATCTCCAACCCATCCTCAAAAGTTCTCTCAATTTGAGGACTCAAAAAAGAATATTCCTATATTATGCTTATCTTTAAAATTTTACATCTCCAACCCATCAATCCTCACATAATAAACAACTATTATTTATTTCTACATAAATTCAATTTTTTACAACTATTTTATATAATCATATACATTAACGTTATATTATTAATATTATTTACTGAGATAATATTATATTATTTTATATTATTTTAAATTTTGAGGTACTTGTTTATATTTTTTTAATATAACATTAACGTTATATTATTTAATATTGTTGGTTGCGTTATTTTAAATTTTGATGTACTTGTTTATGTTTTTTTAAGTCAATGTATTTTAATTTTAGAAAGTTTGATGTTAGTCTATTAATTTCTGCCAAATTATTTAAATATTATTTTATTAATCAAATGAATCTAATAAAATAATACTTAATAAAAAAATATATGTAATATTAGATTCTATTTGAAAATCTCACAACAAGAATATTTTAATAGTAGAATTATTATATTATTTATAATTATAAATTAGAAAATATGGTAAGTTAATTAAGTTTAGTGTTTTAGGATATATTAATAGTTAGCTAAAACTTGGAGGACAAATTGGATTATCAAATTTTAGGATTTCTTCTCTCTTCTCAAATTTGAGGAGAGGGAGTTCTACCCTCAAAATATTTGCCAAAATTTTCTCATTTTGTAGGTTGATTGGAGATAGAAGGCCTAAGTCAATAATTCCTTTCCTGAATTCTCGAGCAGGAGGAGGAGGAGCTGCGATTTGAATGATCTAATGGTGGTCGATCGATACTCACTGATTGGAGTTGGAATTGGAATTGAAATTTGAATTCCAAAGGAGGAGGAAATCCGAGGTTCTTCTTTCCATCCCAATTCTCTCTCAAGAAAAATTCTCTTTTTTTTTTTTTTTTTATATCATAATTTGCTTGAAATCTCACTTAGAAGTGGAATTATACTACACGAGCTTAGGAAAGCACGGACACGACATGACACGGAAAATTCGGAATACGCACTAGGTCAGGCCTAAACCACTGGCCAGGAACTTGTCCATGTCGTGTTGTACCGGACACGACATGGACACTTCGAAATGCACACTAGCTCACGCCTAAACCAATGGTGTTTGAGTCGCCGTGTTGGAATGCTTGGCGTGTTGTATTCGGCTCCGTGCAGCATAGTTCCCAATTAATGGCGAGGTTCAACCGAAGAAAGGCTTACGGTGGATATCTAGGCACCCAGAGACGAGGAAGGGCGTAGCAATTGAAGAAATGCTTCGGGAAGTTGAAAATAAGCATAGATCACACCTAAATCAATGCGGTGTCTGAATGCAGAATGCATGGTGTGGTGTGGTGTGTCTGTGTCCGTACAGCATAGTTTCCAATTCTCCTCAGTCTGTTTCATCTCTCAATTTTGGTACATGTTTAGTAATCTTAATAGTGAATTTTGCAAGCTTTGATTGGGATGGGCAGGAATTTAGCCACAGAGTGACATGGAGAGGAATCGCTATCAAACCCGGGGTGGAAGAGGTGGCGGCGGAGGAGGAGTGAGTGCTAATAATCAAAATGTCGGTCGGTTGTCTGGGAAGGAGTTACAGTTACAATTACGATGGGGTAGCCGGAAGAGGCTGAGGTGCTTGGAGATCCAAAGGAACGATAGTGGCACTCCCGAGAAGCCCGTCGCAGTTCGTGGTGCCGATCGTCGGGTCAGCATTCAGGTGCCTAATAGGACCCCCTTCTCCCCGGCACTTTCTAGAACCGTCAGGTAATTCTCCTTTGTGTTTGTTATTGATCTCTTGTTATTTACTAAAGTTTACAATGAATTTTAGTTATAGATAATTTAGAGAAAATACTCATTTTGTGTATTATTGGCTTAGTATGAATTATATTATTTATCCAGCAAAAATAATTGGCTAATAAGTTAATATACTTTGTTATATTTCTATTCAAATAGAGGCCCCATTTGGCAACCGAAAACTAACAAGAAACTCGTGGAAGTTCTTCCTAATTTTTCACTTGGATGTGACGTTTGGTTCTTGTAAAACTAACACTGAAACTAGGAAACTAGTGGGAATTCTTCCTAGTTTCCACTTGGTGTGGTGTTTATTGCAAGGTTCAAAGTATCGGTATCGGAATCGGTATCGGACGATTCCTATGAGTATCGGGATCGGCGGTATCGGTAATATCGGCGGTTTCGGATCGGAGTATCGGATTTTTTGGTATCGGAAAGCAAACAACTATTAGTAAATTATTAACATTTTAGAGAATATATTTTATACATTTATGCATAATTTAAATTATTTTCAGTATTGTTTCTTAGTATTTTTGATATTGAATGAAATAGTAGTCATCCTTGTCGATTGATTTATATGCGATAGATAAGTTTTCCTTTTTTATATGTTTTTACAACCTTACTATGCTTTTACATCCTTTCTAATTGGTCTTTTTAATTCAAATTTTTTCGTCGAATTGACTGGAAAAGAGACCTCTAATGTCGGTATCGGTCAGTATCGGGTATCGGTCGGTATCGGATCGGGACATGCCAAACTGTATCGGTATCGGCCGTATCGGATCGGTATCGGCCGATACTTTAAACTATGGTTTATTGTTCTTGTAAACCAAGTTTAATAATTTTTTTTTATACCACATCAGCAAAAATGGTAAGTAGGTGGAAGGAGAGGGACCAATATTTAATTTTTGAAGAAGTGATGGAAACTAATTAATGTGGTCGTCTAAATTCTTAATATTATTAGTGACATGTCATTGCATTCATGCACTTTCTCTTGTTTCTATAAACTCTTAAAGAAAATAAGTTTCCAAATTTCAAATAGTTTTTATTGCTAAACAGGCTGTACAAAATGATATCAGAAGGTCCCATTTAGTTTTACCTTTTAGCAGAGAAATCTAAGCTTGTGGAAGTGACTACCAATAATTTCCAAACACAGAAGAAGAAGAAAAACATTGGGGTATCATATTGTATATTGCAACTCATATCACGATGCAATTAATGTTGCACAGAACATAGGCTCCAGCAATTCATGGGGGAAATCTTGATCTATTGCAACTTTTCTTCCTACCAAATTGAGCGCTGGATGAGATGTGGTAACCCACTTATGTTGCAGACAACATCGAGTTAAAACATTCCTAAGAAAGGATTTTCTATCTTGAGTTGCATCTTAAGTTATCACATCAAGCAATTGGAATCTCCCTAATGTAGTGATGCAGTAACTCACATTGCTTCTCCATGAGATACGACATGCCAAACAACATCGTAATAGACCAAAATGTGGATAATATCTAAGTATTTTGGTTGGAAGAATGGGCGGATAGCACTAACTCTAGTCTTCACCGATGAACATGCTATCTTATGCAAATCCTCTTGTTTACTTGAAAATGCTTTTGAATTGTAGATGATGAAATTTAAGTCGAAGGAATCTGCTTCATAACGTTGACTTGGTGCATGCACATTAGTAAATAGCTCTCTTTGATGATTCAAAAGCATTTCGAGTAGATTAGGGGGGTTTACTGAGATATTAGACCCAAAATAGCATCTTCATCTTCTTGGGTAGAAGGCTATCCTCGTATTGTTCAACTTAAAACACTTATAAACTTGTCGCCATTTTAATCTGATTAGCATTTGTTCTGTATGTTGTATCGATGATGAAGCAACATCGGCTGAAACACTAAGATTGCTACAAACTTTTATCAAATAATTCTATAAGTAGATCCAGCTCTATAGCAACCTGCAATGCTCATGTTTTAGGAACAAATAAAACCGACTTGTCCAGTTGAACCCAGAAGTAATAAGTACTTCCTTTGAATGCGTATCCACCGAACATGTAATCCCATTGAGGAAACTATGCACACCATCTGTTCCATCAAATGCTGGTGCAGTGAACCCTCAGTGAATCTTATTGTATGTATCCACTAAATAAATATAAAGCTGAAATACCCGTATCTTTTCGATCCACTGAATAAATTTAAGCTTTCCTATCAATCAGAAGGGAAAACTTATCATCACAAACTCTAATACGGACTCGATTCCCAAAATGGAAGAAACTGGCCCCGCTCCTCCCTCCTCTGTCAGAATAACCCGTCAGCAGATTAGGTACTAAAATCTGTTATCTTGTCCTGTTTAATGTGTTAATCTAATTGTTTTTGTTTTGATATTTCTGTCAGGAATTTGGAGGCTGCAGCGAATGCTGGCAGGGCCGTGGCTTCGTTGGAAAAGGGTGGGGGGTCTTCATCGGGAAGTGAGAATAACACTGGATGGCCGAAGTTGGTGATACAGCTGACAGTGAAGGAGAAGGAGGAGGACTTCATGATCTTCAAAGGATCCAAGCCTCCCCAGAGGCCCAAGAAGAGGGCGAAGCTCATACAGAAAACTATTAACGTGAGACTTTTCCTTTTTTTCTGTTGAAATCAGAGGAAAATATTTGATTTTAGGATAGAATTCTCTCTCTCTCTTCTTTTTTTTTTTGCTGTGATTTAGGAGTAAAGACTTTGGCACTCCTAGTCCTGGCATATGACAGGCAGCAGTGGGTAATAGTTAGGCTAGTAATAGCATGTGCTTTGCTTTTTTGTTCTCAGAAATAGTGTGTGTGTGGTTCAATTTATTTTACTTATTTTTTCTATTAGATTGTTCCCTCTTCTGTCGTCCGCCTCAACTAAGGTCCCTGTTGTCCGATAAAATGTACAGATGTACTACGTGGCTCTGATTAACAGTCTGACCCGACTATCTGGTCCATTTTGATTCCCTAATGAAGATCAAATAGGATTATCCGTTTGAAATAGGCAGATCCTCATGTGTAACCTAATGCTGAATCATACGGTGCTATAACATTTCGAGAGCAGCTGTGGCTCAATCGGTAGTTCTGTTCTCTTCTGCTTTGGCTCTGCCTTAAAGTCATAGTTTGCAGTATCGGCCAATACCGATACGATTTGGCATGTTTCGATCCGATACGTACTGACAAATACCGACAGTGAGCGTCTCTTTTCTAGTTAATTCGGCAAAGAAAATTGAACGAAAAGAGACCAAATGTCAAGGGTGTAAAAGCATAGTAAAGTTGTAAAAGCATGAAAAGAAGAAAATTTATCTATCGTTGGTAAACTAATTGGCAAGAGTGACTACTATTTCATTTAATTCCAAAATTACTAAGAAACAACACAAAAAATACTTAAATTATGCCTAAATGAATAAAATACTTTAAGCTTTAATAATTTATTAATGATTATTTGCTTTTTGAATAAAGAAAAATTGATACTCCGATCCGAAACTGCCGATACTGCCGATACTGCCGATCCGTACTCATAGGAAAGGTCTGATACCGATCCTGTAAACTAGTGACCTCTCTTGTCACAAAACAAACTCTTACACCTCCAAGAATGCTACGCTCTAATATTACCTATTATAATTGAATTGAGAATAACATTTCATGAGGACCTATGAAATTTATCAGTCCCTCTTACAAGTTGATGACTTTATAAAAGAAGACTTTGCGGCTCATCTTAAATGCAAATTGATCTGAACCATATCATAATAGGATATGGGCATGGATTTGGATCTTGTACAATTAGTCTTGTAGAATGACATGAATCTATATTCTTGTAGGAACAAATGTTTCAATCTTTTCGAACAACCTGGATCTGGGCATGAATGGTTCTATGCATAATTACTAAATAAGCTAACAATATTTTTCTTAGAAGAGTGTGATGAATAGACAAAGTAGCTTTGTTGTATAATCCTAGCAAATGAAATTAGAATTTGTAAACTTGTCACAGTAAACATGTGACTTGCTAGGAGTATTAAAAATATACAGTAGCATCTAAAAATACAACTTGGATCCTTAATAGCTTATGGAAATGCCATGCAGGAGATTTTTTTTGTCTTTCTTGATAAACATATTCTTGTGTATAGTGTTAATTGAGGAAACTGGTATGGAGTATAGTTTGCAATATCGGTCAATGCCATTACGATACGACCGACACCGATATGGTTTGGCATGCCTGGATCTGATACAAACTCTATCAATACTGCACAATACGACATTTGAGGTCTCTTTCTCAATCAATTCAGCAGATAAAATTGAATGAAAAAGACCAATTAACAAAGTTGTAAAAGCATATTAAGGTTGTAAAAGCACGTAAATGAAGAAAACTTATTTATCGCAGGTAAACCATCAGCAATGTGACTATTATTTCCTTCAATTTCAAAACTACTAATAAACAATACAGAAAATACTTAAAATTATGTCTAAATGTATAATTTTTTTTCCTTCTAAAATTTTAATAATTATTTGTTTTTCGATACGAAAAAAATCGATACTATTGGAAACCACATATAGTGCCGATACCGCCTATCCCGATACTCATAGGAAACTGTGATACCGATACTACAAACCTTACTTTGGAGTTGCCATATTTGAAAGGTAAACGTTTGTTATGAACTATAGTAGTATCATTCTACCCAATACTCATAGGAATGATCCGATTCCGATATTTATACTACGAACCTTAGTTTGGAGGTTGTCATATTTGAAAGGTAAAAGTTTGTTACGAACTATAGTAGTATCATGCTACCCAATTGTTTCAAAAGGAATAAAAAGTAAAGTGAGATTTGGTTTGAATGACAAACTCAGTAGTGTATTCATTCTTTATCCTCCTCCAAGTATTTTTTCCCTTTTAAGTTGAGTGTTGCGTAACAATCATGAATCAAGAAGGTCGCAAAGGAAGATTTAGCGAACATGTACAACTGGTTGTCAACTTGTCGAAGGTTCCTTGTTTAACACCAAGGTTTGCAGTATCAGAATTAGAATTGATTTCGGTATTGGTAATCGACTATTTCGGTAATTTTGGATCTTAGTTTCGGAGTTCTTGGCAGGGCCGGCCCGGGAGGTTTGGTTGTCCTAACCGGAGCTAATTTTGGTTTCCCCTTGACCCTTATTGAAAAAATAATTACAATAAAAATATATAGATAAAGAATTGATAAAATCAAGATTACATTGAGCTTGAACTATACTATAACATCTTGATTATAAAAATAACAACAAAAAAGTAAGTCCGGTCATGATACTTTATAAACTAGCATAATCTAGTTCCAAAAAAATATTTCTACTTGTATTTTTTGAAGCAAATTCTTCAATTAAGTGATCATACGTAAGCTTCTCTAGTAGCTCATTTTCAATTGAGATCATAGCTTAATCCATTTAATCTTTCTTGTGACATGGTGGTCCGAAATATTTTTTTTATCAACTTCAACTTAGAAAAACACCTTTCTGCTGACGCAACCGAGACCGCTGAAGTCAAGAAAATTCGATAAGCAACCCAAGCATTCCGAAAACCACCATCTTTCCAATAAGATCTTATGACGTTAAGGAGGTCAATTGATTTAGTTACTTCTTTAGGCAATATTGTTTTCAATTCTCTAAGGTCTCCAAATAACTCTTTTTCATTTATATCACAATGTTGGCCGTGTTTCAAAAAAAAATTCTACTTTAGTTCAATGCTCCATCAAGTTTTTATCACAAACAATTCTCAACTTTGCATTAAACAATTAAACAAGAACCCAAAGATTTCTTTATAAAGCCTAAATTGTTCAAATCGATCCTTAAGTGATGTAAGAGCTTGATCTATAATGTGGATAAAGTAGGTAATTCTAAAATTATTCTCCGGTCTTTGGCTTCCTTCGGCACCCGTCTCCAAATCCTCATCGAAATGCTTGTTTCTACGAACAACTTTTTTTTAAAGGTCGGACCGATACCAACTTCATTAGCAAGTTCTTTGGCTTCTTTCATCAAGTCTTCAAAACCATCATCTCTAAACTTTTGAAAGAATACGATGAGCTCATTTATTCTTGTAATTGAATCCTCCAAATTAACCTCTTCTTGTTGAAGTACTTTGCTAACCCAATTAATTTTATCCAAAATTTTGTACCAAATGCATAAACTAATCAAGAACTCAAAATCTTCTAAAACATTTTTGCATAAACTTTTAGCTTCGGCCATCACAACATCCTCTTTAGATCTATTTGCAATTTCAATCAAAGCATCTCTTAATTCCGGTGCTTGATTTCTTATTGCTCTAACACTCTCAATATGACTTTTCCAGCGAGCTACCGACAATGGCTTTGGTGTCAACCCCTTCACATATCTTCTAAAAATATCCCATCGTTATGCCGAACCCGAAAACAAAGTATAAACCTATTGTACATATGCAAAAAAGTTTCTAACTTCCACACAAGATTTTGCCATATCACATAGTGCAAGATTTAGGCTATGACATCCACATGGTACATAAAGTGCTATATGATTTATGTCAAGTAGTCTCTTTTGTACACCTTGATTTTTAAAGAAAATGATGAATTTTCCGCAACAAATTCTATAATTTAACAAAAAAAGTCCATTGTTCTTCTCGTAGATTTTCTCAGTAGTTCCACGAAATGACAAACCATTTCAAAAGAGTGTCTTCACAACTCCAATGACTCGAACTAGTATCATCTTCCAACGAACTTTCTCCTTGTCAATTTGTGTTTGCATTTCTTTGCCAATTGTTGCCTTGAGTTTTAGTCCCTTTTGCAAGTCAACCCACTTCACAACATTTGTATTGTGTTCCGGATTACCTTCATGGTTTCGAAGCTTTGTAGGTAGGTTGTGTCAACCATTAATTCCATTTTCGGCCAAATTAGATGTCATCGTTCTATGCTTGAATAGCTTGCAACAAAACAAAAGACTTTATTCAACTTATTTGAATAGACAAGCCACTTTTTTTCTTGCTTCTCTTCATTTGGTTGATGACTAATGTAATATTAGAAGAAAAGGAGAGTGAGGTGCTGCGAACATGATTTGAATAAACATACTCTTTTTTATGAGCTTCCTTTCATGGATTGTAGGAAAATTAATAGGGCAATTTAGTTACTATCTGTTGGGTGAGGAACCTTTTATTTGATCTAACGTTGCAAACACTAATTGCCCTTTATAATCGCGTCTTTCTTTCTAATGAAATATGAACCCACATTGTCACTTAATCTGGACGAGTTTTTTCCCACATTTTGGAGGTTTTTTTATGTTATCCGACCCATAAAGTTTGGAATGAGCTTCAAAATAAAGGCTTCATTGTTGTTGATGATTTTTATGTTCAGCATACATTTCTTTCTTGATCAAGGTATTATGATTTATGAGCATCATTTGCACATATTATCAGTGAGTTTGATACATACCATATTCAAAGATGAAAAAGAAAAAAAGAGATCTAGATTGGTGATACAAGCACTTTAATTGAATTTACTAAATTTAATGAGATATACAAATTCACTATGTTGCACAGACACATTTGACATGACACATATGAATGCGGTGATACGGACATGATACCAATTCTTGCATGTCCTCGTGTACCTTGAAGTGTATTCGACAGGCACACATGACACACCACCAGTTATTGGAGTGTTCTTGTTCCCAGATATAAATGTGTACTTCTAAGCAGCTAGGCTTACGTGGGTGGCACAGCAAATTTAGTGTCATAAAATAAATCAACCACCCATAGCTTAGACTAACTGATTAGCTTAGACTAACTGATCAGCTCAAGTCATAACTTTACACACCCCTAAAGATACACTTATGTTGAGTAAGTTTCTGTATGATGTTTTAAAATTTTTGTTTAAAGGCAATTTTTACAGCGTGTAATCTAATGGCATCAGTTATGTTTATTGCCTGATCTTTGTGTTCCCTGTGCTCAGGTATTTAACTTCATTTGAAACTCTAGGCTGAGTAAAAACAGGAATTTAAATGTTATGACATTTGCAGGTCCATTTATTTTCATAAATTTCCAGCATCATATTTTCTTAGCATATATGCTTATTCACAGCCTTTTTTTAATGCCTGTGCCACCATGTGCATGTGAGCCACGGAGGGACCCTCATCTCAAGCCTTAATGAACTTTCCTTATGTATATACTATTAAATCCGAACCTCAAAGTTAATATGGCTAATAAATCGCTAGGATTCCTTCTAAAATTCTGCGAATATCTCCCCAGATCAACTCTTTACTTGATGATTTTATGTGAGTTTTTTTGTCTCTTCACCTATCAGAGATTCTATGTATATGGTCTTTTTGAATTAGGCTTTGGTACATTGACCTCCACATTTTCTGTAAAAAAAAATTAAGTCAGTTATGCGTTCCTCAATTCTTGAGGTTGAACTGAAGACGATATTTATTTTGTGGCTTCTACTGAGGCCTCACAAGTTATAAATCAACTCACTAATTTAGAATTTTGAGATTTTAACCCATTATCATGTTTCTAATTCTGTAATTCTTGACAGATGGTAACCCCAGGTTCGTGGATGTCTGATCTGACTGTAGACCGCTATGAAGTTCGGGAGAAGAAAACCTCTAAAAAGGTTGGTTCCGTTAGGTTAGTCGGTTCCATTTTGATAACTGCATAACCAAATAATTAGAAGTAGAAGCAAGAGTGAATATATATATATATATCAAAATGTACTCAATTTCTCATTTTACTTTGATAACGTTTTGCAGAAACCAGGAGGTTTGAAGGCTATGGGGAATTCGGATAGCGACTCGGAATAGTTACTAGAAACAGATGGGAACAGAGGAAGTGAAAGAAAATAAAATGAAAAAGACTGAAAATAGAAGGCAGAAGAAATATTTTTGACTTTTAATGTTAAGTATGCATTTGCTAACAAAAAATAAAGGTTGCCTACTTTTGTTTATAATGTTTTTAATCAGTTTTTGTTGTGAAATAATAAAGTTAAAGAGGTCTACTAATCATGTGGGGGAGGTACGTAATTTTATATTATTGGTAAGTTTGCAGCTCTGTATGAGAGCCTTCAGTAGTGTCGGTCCAAATAGGACCAACTATTAGAGTGTTTAAAATAGTTTCTCTTTAATTTTTCTACTGCTATGTATGGATCAATGGTGACAAATACTATGTAGTTGCAAAATGACTGGTGCTCGATATCATTTCTCATGCTTGGAATTCTATATAAGCAGTTTGAGCGAGCTTTCTTCGAAATCTTCACCGTTTTTCTTGTTAAATTCCTACAATATCTTAACTGATTTTGTTATGAAAGTATTAATAGTGCCAAGCAGCTTGTTTTATGGGATATTGTTTTTTTAGTAGTCCTTTACTCTTCTGTGTCATTTTTTTTAAAGGAAGTGACGTTAATATTATTCTTCAGGTACTAGAGTTCTATAAGATTATTTTAATCTAGAACTATGCGTTGAAATCAACCATTAATTATTACTAGTATATATTTACGTATTTTGTATGTATTTTATAGATTATTATTAGGAAGACTAAAAAAATATTATAATTATTCTAATATTTATTAAGATTATTTAGGAAGGCAAAAAACAACCATCTTAATTATTCTAAATTAATTATTATATTTTTGTATATATTATTTTATACATGCATGCAAGGATATACAGTAGTATAGATATTCAAATCTTGATTTCAATAACAGGAGAAATGAGAACAAATAACGAGAGGGACTTGGATGTTACTAAGCTGCGCAACTAATAAAATTTTCCAATTGCTAATATGTTACATCCAATGCACCATGTTACAACTCACAGGCACCTTCACTCTTGCCAACAACTGTATAACTATCTCCTCAATTTGTCCTCACAATACTCAATAGTCCATCATTAATCATACATATAATTAATAATTAGAAGATGTTTCTAAAGCTAAATAGGTATATTCATCTAATGCTTGTACGGGAACTTGTCAATCAAAGAGCGTGAACAAGACAAGGCTATGAGTCATGACAACCAAAGTTAAGGACAACCTAGCCTAGCCGCCACAATTACAATGTGCCTAATTGAAGAAAGCATGAGCACGAAGGTCAATATAGAGCAGAAGCACACGAATAATGATAAAAGAGAAAACTATTTCAACCAGTGCAAGTTATTTAAAGAACTAATTCAGAATTTATCAACATGTTAAAGACCATAATATAAAAGGTAATTGTTTTGATACTTTGGATATAGAATAAAATATTATGCCGATTACGATCTTTAATTAGTCTTTTGACATAAAATCAACAAAATAAAATAAATACCAAAACGAGAAAACATCAGAACAAAAAACAACAAAAAGTGTTATTTCCAAAGATGTTACAAAATCAAGTAGAAAATCGAGAAAACATGAGAAGCTACAACATCAAAATAGTTCCTGAAAAAATAAGTATGAGAAGCGGCTATTAGCAACAACAAAAAATCTAAGTTTTTTTTTTTCTCTTAAAAATTAAACCAGAGTAGACACCATAAGCAGTACCTTATATATCTTATTTATTCTTGTTTAGTCTGGTTTTACTCTTTTCTATTTCTGTTTTTGGTTCAAAAACAATCACCTATTATACATACTAGTCAATGCACGTGTGTGGCACGTAAAATAATTTTTTTTAAATATTATTGTAAAATAGTTTAAGTGTTTAAATATGTTTTAATTGTAATTTGTTATAAATATATTTCTTAAGTCTTGAAAAGATTAGCCGTCTAAGCTATATGTATATCCTCACGTAATTAAAAATTAAATTTTTTTTTTTAACTAATCAGTTAAAGTATATAATATTATATAACTATAGCCAAACACTTCTTCTAACTCATGTGGTTAAGTTAGGAAGCATTTTCTTTGGTTGGTCAAGTTCGATTTTCCATGATATTATTTATAACAATTTTTTTTTCAACAATTTTTTTATATAATATTAAAAATTTTAAATAAATTGTGAAGGATTTACAAACGGCTTAGACAACTCACTTTTGAGCCTCATTGTAAGAGTAGGCATAGAGATGTGGAAAAATCCATTATATAATAAGTATTATTTACACTAACCTCCCCTATGTTCTATTATTATTACACGGTCTTTCCTTATTTTGAGAATTATTATACTAACATTCCTTATGTTTTATGGTTTATGGCTAAATTAAAATATGGCACCCCAACTATAGCATTGGGACTTTTTTGGCACATTAACTTTCCACTGCTCAATTTTTACACCCCAACTTCATAAATTGCTCTTTTGAAACATCTTTCGTCAATTTTGAAGCACATCGATATCACTTGAAAATCATATCTTATATTACAAAAGCACGATCTAAATATTTGTATTGCCATATATTCTTTTAAAGTGGTCCATATGATTCAAAATTGACGAAATGAGCTTTAAAGGAGCAATTTATAAAATTGATGTACCAAAATCTAGCAATGGAAAGTTAAGTGCCAAAAATATCCAAATGTTTTAGTTGGTGTGCTATTAGTATATTTATTTATTGCAACAAAGATTTTCAAAACTTTTGTGTAAAAGTTGTAATTGTCTACAATACAATACAATACAAAAAATTTCCTTCATCAATTTTCGAAAAAAAAAACGGTAAATTATAAGTGGCCAAGGATTTGGAAAGTCTAAATACAAAATTGTATTATCATTCGGATTTGACAATTCCAAATTTAGAAAAGATGTTTGGTAAACACTGGATTTGCACTTTGGATGTAGACATAATCCAAATTCTATTTTTTGGATAGTAGCATGTATTTTCAAGAAGTACAATTTTTTCACATTCCATGTTTGGCTAGCCAAGTGGAGAATGGTATAGGATGACCACATTTGAAAGTGGTGAGAATATCACCACTCCCCCAAATGTGAGTTCCAAAATTTTGCCCAAATAGTTTACACAGCTCAGAAAAATACTTGGACATATACACAATATAAAACACATAAAACCTGAAAAACTTAAGTCATACAACAAAGAACTGTATAAAGCCATATATGCCTAGAACACAATATAAATACTTAGAATAATTAGACATACAAAAAATATTGTCCCAAACACAATTTCTGCGTCCGCCCGTGACATTATAACAGCAAAGTAACAAGACATCACAAGAATAGGAGATCAGAATAATATCAAAATAACAGCAGAAGTACAAAATTTTCTGTGTTCTCCTACCATCTTTGTTCTTGTGATCTCATATCCTCACTAAATGGAGAAATTTGTATAGTACCAGCAAAATAACAACAAAACAACATGAGATTATGTATAATGTGTATATGTACGGACAAATTTATAGCAAAAAATTGTATATTAAGAAACAAATAACAGCAAAATAACATCAAAATGTGTATATGTATAAAATTGTAGGAGATTACGAAATAACTCGCATCTCAATAACAAGAGATCACAATAACACAGTATGACAACAAAATTACATGAGATTGTGTAGAAAATTGGTAGGAAGATATGAAATAACATAGATCCAGAAAGAATAAAGGGTAGATATACACATTATAACAACAAAATAGATTAGAAGAAATAAAACTGGTCATTTTTTTTGAGATTATGTATTAAATTTGTAGGAGAATACGAAATAAAAATTGTAGGAAAACACGAAAGAAAATTAGATCTAGGAAGAATTAAGGGTAGATCCACACATTATAACAACAAAATAGGTTAGAATAAATAAAAATCTGGTTAAATTTTTTGGATATTATGTATAAAATTTGTACAAAAACACAAAATAAACTAAGATCCAGGAAGAATAAAGGGGTGGATCTACACATAATAACATCAAATAGGTTAGAAGAAATAAAAACTGGCTAGAAAAATCAAGATTATGTAGAAAAGAAAACACAAAATAACTCATATCCAGGAAGAATAAAGGGTAACTCAGATCCAGAAAGAATAGAGGACAGATCTACACAATATAACAGGAAAATCATGTTCTAAATTCTAATTTTTTTAAAAATTGAGGAAAAACTGGGACTAAAGGTTGTCAACATGCATATAGTAGGTTGACGGGAGCGGCAGAGCGGTGAAGAAACACAATCCCACAAAATTCAGCACGGAAGAGGAATCAACAACTTCAGGAAAAATCCTATTCCTCTTCCGCCCAAATCCTCTCGAGTGAGGAGAAAGTGGAAGAGGCTGAATATAACAAGGAACCAGATTTGGGCGCAACTCTTCGACTCCAGAAGAGACATTCACCCCAGCCAAATGCTTTGATTTCCCAGATCCAATCCCAAATCCGGGCAAAAACCTGAATCAATGGTAAAATCCATGTTACCAAACAGCCCCTCCCCTTAGTGGATAACAATTTACCATTATATCAGAATGGGCAGTCTCTGTTTCACTACTACTACACTACCGATAACTTGCCACAATTTCTTCAACAACAAAAATCCTTCATCTTCCATTCATCTCTTTTGTCAGCATTGGCTAAGTCGATTTTTTTCCATAACCACGGTTCAAGTTCCTTTCGGCCTACCATTGACTCTACCGGATCCTTTTAACACATAGCCTATCACTAAAGACTTGCACCTATTGGTCTCCATTTCACAAACTCCATAATACTTACAACACCAATTGAACTAATAGGTACCCCCATAAACAATCAGCATATAAGGCAGCTACAAACAATTATATTGCACAACTGACATGTAGCTCCTTGACAGATTAGGAAGGATGAGATTTCTTATACACCACCTATCTTACATCATGATTACAGAACCTCAGAAGGATTCTTCCTGATAGACTCGAGTCTCATCCAGGAACTGGAGAGACGATACACGGAGCGAGAGAGTAAGCTTCATTTACAAAGTCCAAGAACTTGTGAAGGTAAACTTCTTGGAGACGCCCTTAGTATCAGAAACACTTGGCTCAATTCAAGACCACGATATCTCCGAGTGAACCTATAGTGTAATCAATGTAGATACTCAGAAAGGAGTACATAAAACATGATATGGATAAACCAGAACAGTATTCCTGTCCACTTACATTTCTGTAATACTTCTTCCAGTAATACACATATAGAATCTGCTTCCTCAGACATCTTAGAGATCCTTTCTGCTTCTTTGAATGCCTCAGATGCTAAATATGCTTTCGCCTCTGCATCTGCAATTTTGTAAGCTGCAGATTTTGAAGCTTCCTCAAGAGTATATACACCTTTGGGGAGGACAGAATTCTGAGATGGTCGAATGGATGGATCCTTTTGTTTTGGCGTTGGAGTTTTTGTTGCAAAGGCCGGATCTTTCAACCTGTAACTATTTTCGACCTGCATGCAATACAGTTTGTAGAAGAATTTTGAGATATTGGTTATTTAGTTTCCCCGACCTATATCATCATTATACTAATATAAGATGATCCAGGTACACATTCGCTCGAGGATATTCTACATCTTGTTACAGAGGGCAGTTCAGATATAAAATACAGTATTTATAATTTCAGACAGATTACTGAAACAAATCTATGAAAATAGTCACCATGAAAAGGGGCAAAAAGAGATAAAATGCAGTTATGACAGATTTATGCTGGATGACTTTGAGGTGTCCCTTCAAAGATATTTACAAGTATACTAGCATTCTAGAAAACAACGACTAGAAGTAATTACAGTACTTTTCAAATATTGCAATATACAGTTTGAACTATCCCAAAGAGATCTAACTGCGATTAACAGTTTTCTTTCCAGTATTTCTTAGTATTTTGAACAGAAACACTTGTGAAGCTGGACAAGCATAATTTATTACCCTACTATATGACTGATTACCCATGTGTACGAGCATGGTATTACTAATCATCGCTTTGTATGCATCACATCTTCAATGCATCTATCATATAATACTTTTATCATATATGTTTGACATGTTAAACCTCCTTTGTGCGAAACCTAGCGTCCAGTTACCTCTTCATGGAGAAACACTGGAAATTCCTTTCAAAGTCTTCCAGTTAAGTGACTTCTAAAAGATGATAAAGACTGGTGGTCATGTTCAGCCTTCAGGAGGGTACCATGTCCAGGATCATTTTATGTAGCAAAAGACTGGTGGTCATCTTCAAAATGCAGGAGCCCATGAGGAAATGGTGGCAGTGCCAATTGCTTCCACAAGCCTTAGAAGATGTTGCTGTCAGATCCATGGTCTCTTTTATAGAACAAAATGAGGTTGGATATTGACAGATGATAGTGTGTCACGTGGCAACAATAAACAAGAAATAGGAGAAAATAATATTTGAACAAAATTATACAACGTTAACTTCTGCCAAGTGCCAACTAGGAGGCATATAGCTAACTATCAGTGTACAAGACAACATCGTGCAGGTTCGGTACCAAAGATTACGAGAAGGGTGTCACTGTCATGGGGCTAGGGTTGATATCCAGGGTCTGTCAAGGGTTAAGGCACACACAGTCTAACCTCCATTATACAAGAGGCTGTTTCCACCATGAGCGTACCTCTAGGATGCAAACTCCCGCTGACCCTCTCAAAACATATAGTGTTCTTATAACTTATAAGCATATTAAAGATTATCAACAACAGCAGAAAAAACAGATTAACCCTTCTAAAAATCAGAACACAAAATGTAATGACAATGATAATTTGTCATGTGCAAATAGGAGGCCATACCCATAACCTACAACGTCACTGAGTTAGAGCCACCCAATTAAAAAGTATTTCAATGGACCTCTTCATCTTTCAGTAATCTTCTGTTCAAATTCTTTACGTATGGGGCGGGGCATCCTGTTAAAGAGTTTGATTTGTTCTATTATACCTCCCTATAATAAATGAGAGGATTGTTTAATAGTTACATACAGAAAGTGCTCTCGTACAAAAATTCACATATATAATAAACAATAATAAGGCCAACACTATATATGAGCAATTTAGGCCTCAAAGGAAGGGTTTGGCTTACTTCTATGCAAAGGAAGATAAATCTTGGGTGGGGGTGGGAGTCTAGATTTGTACTTTAGAATCCAAATAACTGTCATTCATGAATTTCCAATGGGAGGGCATATACATTCTTTCCAAAATTGGAAGAAAAAAGAGAGAGTTTCGTATGGGATTTTAGAATGAAGATTAGGGAAATATTTGAAGAATTCTAATTATGGCTATAATGAATGAGTTGTAACCATTTCAATGATTTTCAAAATCCAAATCATCAAATTTTCATGAACGTTTCAAATTCTAACCATAAACACCAATCGATTTAACCATTATTTTTAAATACAAATTATTATGCAAAAGTCCCAGATCGCATCATTTTTATGTTAAGTAGCTTGCCTCAAAATTATGAACATCAACATCAGTATCAGTCTCCAGACAAATCTTGTTTGCAAATATAATCACAAGCCACATTCTATACAAAACTAACATATTTGTGCATCTCCATCCATTAAAATTAAAATTAAAATTAATATTAAAATTAATAATTTTAAATATATTTTATCTTAGTGTTAATTATTAATTTTAATATTAATACTTTTTAACTTTAGTGTTTATTATAAAACTAATGTTAATGTTAATTTTAACTTTTAGTGTCAATTTTTAATTTTAATGCTAGTCAATTTTAGTGTCAAATTTTAATTTTAATTTTAATGTAAAATTAAAATTAAAATTAAAATTAAAATTAAAATTAAAATTAAAATTAAAATTAAAATTAAAATTAAAAAGCTATTATTAAAATCAAAATCAAAATCAAAATTAAGATTAAAATTAATAATAATAAAAAAAAATATTTATATTAAAATTAATAATTTTAAATATATTTTTAGATTTATTTTGAACGTTAAATTATTTTTAGATTTGTTTTTAAAAAATCAATCTACCTCTATTTAAAAAAAAAAATCTATCTATCTCTATTTTTTTAAAATAAATAAATAAATCTATCTTTAAAAAAGTAAATAGATAAGTCTTATTTTTTAAGATAGAGATAGATTTGTTTTTAAAAGAAAAGATTAAATTTTTGAAAGAGAAATAAAATTTAGAAGAGAAACATACGTATATTTTCTAATCCCGTAAGTTTGTTCCGTAAGTTATTTCCGTAAGTTAAGCTCTCTCTCTCTCTCTCTCTCTCTCTCTCTCTCTCTATATATATATATATATATATATATATATATATATGGGTGAACGGAATATGAGCAATAGTGTTCATATATATATATATCTCTCTCTCTCTCTCTCTCTCTCTCTCTATATATATATATATATATATATATATATATATATATATATATATGCCATTGATTATTTTATACATACAACTATACTCAAGCTTGTATAAAATTTGTGGCAAACACTATATGACCCATAATTAGAGCATCGGAATCATTAGCCTACTTTGACAATTATGAATCCAAATACTATTGAAACATGCACGACAAATCAGAATCATATAAAAAAATGGTAAATAAGATGACACCAACAAACAAGAAAAGTCTAGATTGTTAGTGAGAAAGAGTATTCACCTTCTCTATTTGGTTTTGATTAATAAGCCGTCTCAATTTTTGACCAAGTAACCTTCTGAAATTTGGTGGTACCTCGTGTCTTTGCTGCATGTATATGACAACAAAATAGAAATTTTCAGTATAATAAAGCCTACAAACTACAAGTCTTGCACAATTTAAGTAATTAATTCTTTTGCAGAGGATTGTTATGCAAACTATGCACTACATATAGTTTCAAATATTTGTATAGCTTTTTTGAAGAACAACGTTGATGCAATATATACTTCAGTAATGATAAGAGTGAAACAAAAAGGATCCATAAGCAGGAAAAAAAAGGATCCACGAAGAAAATATGAAGTTGTGCCAAATCAGAATTATAATCAATAAAGGATCAATGTTCACATTGTTAGGTAATTGACATTAACGGAGAGATTGGTTACCGATGACTCAACTCCATAATGTTAGCAATAACCCTTGAGAGACCTAAACACAAACAAAATTCTAATACAACTTTTTAGATTACATAGCAAATTCTCTTTAGAAACATCTTCAAAATAACACCACAGAAGAAAAAGAAAGAACTTGAAGCATTTCCCAAATAACACTGTCAAATGTAAATCTCACAAATCAGCATTTTCCACGGTTACGCCTAAATATACTATAAATATGAGAAATAGTATCCCAAGTATGAAACAATAATTCACAAACTTGTCCCATATCTTGGCTAATAAATTGTCAATGACCAGCAAAATCCAAAATACTGCCCGAAATTTCTTGCTCCCTTAGCTTCAAAATGCAACTCTTCAAGAATAATAAGCACAAGAAGTATATATAAAAAATCCTTTTAGTGAAAGAGTTCCCAAAATCATTGTAATCAATTTCACTTGAAATCACAGATTTCAGCATACAATAGAGGAAAACAATCTAAACCAAAGCTTGAATTTATATCCCAAAAAGCACCAACTTTCAGTTCCTTCAGATACCCCAACCAATTCCTCCAAAGACCATATAATTAAATACCTCGACCAGGCAACTTCTCAGGCAATAGTTCCCAGCTTGACTGTTTCGATAAGGTTGAAATGAATTCCACAATTTCAAGCAACTCTAGATGTACAACGCATAGTTCATCCGCCCCTTCTCAATACTCCTTCTAATAGAGATTGTTTGCAGGTTGTCGAAGAGTATTTTTGCAATGTTCCAAGTGGTGTAAATGTAAATTGGCCCCAAGTGGTGTAAATGTAAATTGGCCAATTTGTTATATGTTCTAAATTATAAAATGATGAGTAATTGCCACTTTAATTGAGCAATAAGGTTAAAAGGAATCAACTGTCTTTCCATCTATTCATAGGCTAAGAGTTTGATTTTGGTTTATTCCTGGTTAATTGACAGGCTGTGTTCATTTGATCGACTGAACTTAATAGCATGTCAGATGGTTAGAGAATAAGTTTCATATTGGTTACTCAAGTGATACTTTTATGAAATACATTAAAAAAAAGATGAAAAAAGGTAAGATTGTTATCGACCTGTGTCTATGTGTGGTGGGATGGGGTGGGGTGGCTGTTATCCTGTCCCCCTACCCTCTTGAACTTATCAGTCTCTCCTTCCACCGATTGAATTGCACCAAATTGGCTAAATTAGATCTTAATTCACCTCCTAACCACTTCCATCTCTCGCCTTTTGTGGCCTCTTGGGTTTTGTGCTTGAAGACGAAAACTCCTAGTGAAAGATCATCTTCGTTCTATCTGGTTTATCTTTCAATGGATCTAGTGTTGGCTTACTATTGTTTGGTTATCGTCCTATTAGAGAAGAATAAAATTGTTAGTTACCAATTTATAAATTATTGGAGTGCTGGATTTCATGATTGAGATCTGAAACTAATACTTTCATTTGTTATGCAGTTTTAATCTTATAATTTCTTTGCAAGAGTAAAGTCTCATTCAAATATTATTTTGGGAAGTATCATAGAATACTGTGAATGAAGATCTAATTTAGCCTTTGGATTTCACCAAAATATTAATCAAGAACATTTGGTTGCACTAGTCAGGTCTGACCACTTGAATGCTTCTTCTTTACCAAACAATTGTTAGAGAATAACTTTAAGACCAATAATTCTCTGTCCAACTGGAGGGAGTTTGAATGTTATTCCGTACCTGCATATATCATTTCCAGTGGCATGCCACAGCATAGGTTTCCTCAGATCAACTTGCTCTTCCAAACAACATATTTTCCCAAATTAGAAATCCCCAAATATATTTAACAATAAAGAAGACGGTTGGTAAGACGCAGACATGGGTGCTTTGACACAGGGTATCTACAAAACCTCATGGTTTTAGCTTCATTTGGCAAGAGGAGCTTATATAACAAGCCCCATCGATACATCAAACTTAGGCTCCTTGATCAAGCTCACTTGTTGCATCCAATACATTGCATGTAATGTTGAACAAAGCTAAATTGCTAGGCACAATTGATTCCATGCATGTTTACCTAAACTCGTTATGCTTTAATAAAATCTGAAATAAAATGTAGTAGTACTATGAGCATGCTTACAACAAAAAGATTTATTTTAAGGATTTAATCTTCTAACGATAGTGAAGAAAATGTACAGTTAAATATAACAATGACAAAATAACTGAACTAACCTCAATAAAACCACAAATAGCACCAATTTCTGATCCATTTGGTTCTTGCAACGCTTTAATAGCTTCAATTATTACGCCACACCTGGTATTTTATCAAGTTGTAAAACTAAGTCACCAGTTAAATCAACACTTGCTGCTAGAAACTAACTTAAAATTGATTTGTTATAGCAAGACTAAAGATGTGCAAATGCTAGATATGACTAACACGAAGTCCCCATTGCTTGAATGATTGGGAGTAACTAGAATGTATAGCGAGTAATTAACAAGGGTTAAGATAATTTGTTATCAGCAGAAATTAGATATGTCCCGTATAATTAAGATCATTACTTGTGGAAGTTATCAATTAACCTAAATATAATGTATTATTTACACCTTCATATATATTCTGATATGCAGTATAATTGAGATTATCGTGCAAGGAATTATCCAATAACAAAAGTAGTAAGAAACTGAAACAATGAAAGTGACACACACCTGACCTTCCCATCTTTCGAGTTTTTTGCAGAATCATCATTGGGTAGGATAGAAATCGTAGTGCCTGGATAGGTAGATACTGGGGTAGCATGACTGCCTTTTAGTTTTGGTAGCCTTGACTTCTCTCTGGAGCCCTGACAACTGGCACTAACACTCAAATTCCTCCATTTGTCCTAGATTTATAACATAAACTTATATGAGCAGATAAAGCAAAAAATCGAGTAATACTCAAATGAAAGAACAATATGAAATTGCATGGCTAAGAAAAAAATCATAGAAATTTCATCAAGTAAACACAATGTACGTCCAACGTCAGGACCACAACGCTAACAACAAATGGAAAGAGTCACTAAGAATCACTCAATAAGGGCGGAAGGGAAAAAAAAAAAAACCTTATTAGTCCCATAAGCCACTAGCACATACATGGATAACTTATAAAGTTCTCCAAGCCGCCTAATAGAAAATGTAACTACGCACAATCTTTGTTCCCAAGAGCATTAACTCACACTAAGAAAGTTCATGCATTCAAACAAATTTTATACTTAGGAAGCACGGACAAGCACAGAACTAGTGCCGTGTCCTTGTTACGCCGTGCCAGACTGAACGTACCTATATCATGTCATATTGATATCCGTGCAACATAGTTTATGCTAATTGAAGCAGTAATTGTAAGTTACTAAAATTTTGAAGCGGACTTAATCCCAGTAAACATTAAACAGCAACGTTATTTAATGCTAATAAACACAATTTTAACATATAAGAACGATGCAATGAACCCTACCTAATAAACAACTAAAACCATGGTTGTGCCCACAAACCACTAATGAATTGTCCTCTGACAAGTCAACCATATACTATTCTCACGATAAAATATCACTAACACTCCAAAAAACATCTGAAATTAGACTTTACGTTGCACCAGAAGTGATCAACATGGCTTCAAATTGTTTATAAACATGAGAACTCAAAAAAGTTGACAACTTTCAGCGTCGAATCCACAATTTCAGCCGAATGCAACAAAGATCAAGAAGAACTTTGACCAATTGAACGAATTACATCAACATTGTCGACATGAAACCCTAGCAAACAGTAGAATCGACGTAGAAACCCTAGAAATTCGGAGAAATCGGAAGGGGGTGGTCGCTCACCTTGAGATCGATGTTGGATCTGTGGGCGAGGCACTGGCTGAACTCGGGATCCTTCTGGATGGTCCTCCACTTGCCAGCTCCGTGCTTTTCGATCCCGGCTCTAAGAGCGTCCTCCTCCTCCGACGTCCACTTCTGCTTCGGAGCGCCCATTCTCTACCCCCCTCCCCCTCCCCCTCCTTCTCCCTCGGGCTTCCTAGCTCCTCCTCTTCGTCGTCGTCGTCGATGAGCACGAGAGAAATTAGGGTTAGGGCTTGGATGTCGAGTCCGTGGTAGGGAAGGAGAAGAGGGTTGATGGCCCTAAACCCCCGGTGAGCTCACAAAGCCCAGTCCATTTTGAGACATATGCAGAAATGACCTTGCAATTTGAAGTATTTTCTTATCTTCTCCGTGTCTTTTTTCCCCTTCTTTTTTTTAGATTTTTCCCACTATTTGGTTCCGTCCGAAAATGCATGTGGGGATGTCCTAGATAACCCGCAAATTGAGAAATTAAAAAAATTATACATCTTTTTTTAAATTTTAGAAAGAAAATTATTCTTTCTTTCTCGTAATCTTATTGTTAAAGTATGTTAAAGTATGTGATATATATATATATATATATATATATATATAATGCCAATGACTGAGGTTGTAGGTTCGAGCAATAGGGAAGCACATTTTATTTTATGTAGAGAAATTAATGTGAGCAGTGATGCGGTTCAAGTGCGGTGCAGGTACGGGACTTCTGGTCAGGATGTGTGGGACATTCTTTCTAGTAAGCTTATGAAACACAAAAAAGAAAAAGAAATTTATACTACTATATAATAAGGAAAGTGAGACTTCGTCGTGAAAGTCTTTGTTCCTAAAATATTCTTATCTATGTTTACTTAAAATTGTTCATTAAATTTAATATGGGTAGTTAAGTAATTGCATGTGGAAAAAAATTAAAGGGAATTGTTGTTTGCTCTTCCCAAGATGTCAAAATTTAATAAATTTTGCTTCTATCAAGAATAAAATATAAAAAATATATGGTTTGCTCTTTTCAAACAGTATGAATTACGTGCAAGGCACGTGCATGTATGCTAGTGCCTATAATAGCAAAAAATAAACTTTCATGGGGTGTTTGGTAAACCGAAAGTGAGGGTAGATTCCACATTTCACTGGAATTGAGATGTCGGAAGAGGAAATACATTATTTGGTTCGCATGAATGAGGGGACAATATTTGGTGTTTACAGTTCCTGTCTTCCATGGGACCCACCTCCAAATCCTGAAAACAACATCCTCACTTTTGCTCAGGACGTGGGTTGGAAAGAGGAGAAGCAGCAACGGCCACTACCACCACCTACTCCTCGTCTACGTCTCGTGCTCGCCGGAGCTTCTCTCCGTCGACAGCAACAACAGCAACCGTCGCACAACAGCAACAGTGCCCGCAGTAGCGATGACGGTGTCCGTGTCGCTCGCCGGAGCCCTCCCCCCGCTTATCCCATGTGTCGACGACCTTCAAGCTGCTCCGGCGTGGGTTTGGGATTTATAACATATGGGAAGATAGTTTTTTTTGTATATATATATATATATATATATATATAGAGAGAGAGAGAGAGAGAGAGAGAGAGAGAGAGAGAGAGAGAGAGAGAGAGAGGGGGGGCCCTGGGAAAGGCTCTCATGTAAGTAGTTAATTAATTATAACATGGGGCCCATTATAACATTAACTACTAAATAGTAATTAATCATTTGTAAAAAAATTATTATTAGTAGTAGTAGATTTAAGTAAAAAAAAAAACAACAACAACAACAACAACAACAACAACAACAACAATAATAATAATAATAATAATTATTATTATTATTATTTTGCAATTAAAATTATTACTATTATTATTAGTATTATTATTAAAATAAATAGTATATATTTTTATTATTATAACATACTCTTTCATTTACAACTTATTAGTTTTAAATCTCAACCAAACAACTTTGTTCCCTACTAGGAGGACAAAGAAGTGCATAGATTTCTATTATTCTTTTTTTTATTGAAAGTTCAAATCAAAATCAAAATCGAAATCCACTTCAAGTTTACCAAATAGCCCCTCACATGCTTCCTTGGAACTCTAAGCAAGTGGTATGTAGGTAAGAATAGAAGTCCCTGATTTCATCTTAGGTACATGAGAATGCTTTTTTTAATGCTCGAGTTTAAAGTGATTGACGCACCACTTATTATTAATACTAGTATATATGTACGTGCTTTGCACGTATATTGGAGTGAATGATGTTGATGAGTTAGTTTATTTCTACTACTTTTAATTATATAGGTTAATGGTTCAACCCTTCGAATTCTTTGGTAACAATTTAAAAGACTTAGCAAGTAGTATGAACCCTTTAATTTCCGTAAATGGTTGTCATTATTGCATCTCTTAAATGGTTGTCAGTGGAATTTATTGTAGGTATTCTTTTTAATTACTAAATATGTTGAAGGGTATTTTTGGAACAAAATTTTTTCACAGTGAAGCCTAGTTTTGACATTATATAGTAGAATAGATATGTTGAAGGGTATTTTTTGAACAAAATTTTTTCACGGTGAAGCCTAGTTTTGACATTATATAGTAGAATATATGTAAATGAGCTTGATTACTCGAATTAAAGTTGGGCAGCCTGGCTAAGTAAATACCTTTAGTTTGGTGCAGTGTTGAGGCTATTGCCCGGTACGGATGGTATATCGTTTTCTATGGAGTAACAATATGATATGCATATCAGATTTTAAAAAAATTGGGTCTATATCGATCAATATGGGTGAATTATCTAATATTGGTATAAACCGTCGATATAATGGTATATCGATTTGGTAATATCGGTAATATTTTTGTTCAATTTGATTTATAATTTTCTTCATTACAATTTTTTCGAAAATTTGTTTTGTAAATTTTTAAAAATTTGTTTTGTTATACAAAAGAGGTTTTTACTCTCTCAAATTTCTTTCTTGTAAAAAAGATCGAAAAATTTACTTCATGAAAAAAAGTTAAACTTTATGATACATTTTCAAGTTTATATATTGAATTGTTTCGAGATATATAAAGTTAACTCTGGAGACGAGAAATGTTATTTTTTTTAATAGTATCTTACTAGCATAGTTGTAAATTTTCTTTTGAGTTTTTTACCAGTTTTGGAACACTATAAAAAAAATGAATTTTTACGACGTATAAATAATTTATGTCACGTATTGTACGTCGTAAAAATCCCTTTTTTTTGAATTTTTTTTCTTGATGTATAAATTTTTTACAAAATTAGTTCTCTGATCTCAAACAAATGCAGGTCTATTGCAGCAAGATCCTTGTATGTTCATATGTGAGAGAAAATTTGCATTTCACTTTTCTGTTTCAAAACAGAGTCTTTTGGCTTTTAATGTTTGAACATTATGAAGAGATTAATAAGAAGGACATAGGTTAAACTAATATATCAATTTTTGCTAGGCTTAAAAAATTTAACTGGTGCCCCCTTGCCGGCTATTTCCTTTTAGGTAAGTTGCTAATATGATATGTGGAAATGGAGATAAAATTGTAGTATCATTTTTTGCTACAAAATATATGATATATTATGGTGTCAATGTCGTCATCGATCTAAGTCCTCCCATCAAAAAAAGAAGTAGAAGCTATAGGGCATAAGAAATCTCCATAAAAGATTTGACAAACTTGTTCTAGGCCTGTTGACATCAAGCCTCTATGTTGATGCAAAATGCCTAGCAAAGATAACATTAAGCATGGATAGCTTGCAGCCAGGTAGATATATCTTAATTTAAGCTCACATTGTAAAAAATAGTGTAATCATATAGGTTTTCTACCCTTATTCTGTTGGAGTGGGTGAGATTCCCAACCTATGTGAAAAATACCCCAGAGTTTGATTGAGTATTCCTACATATAATAGGAATACGTCAATGGATTTGGATTTGGATTTGGATTTGGTATTCCTATATATAATAGGAATACTAGTTGTGGGTTTGAGGCTATATATATATTAGGTGTCTCCTAGCCCTAAAATATATTTCTCATATCTCAAAAATATTGCAAAAGGAGGCAAGGGTGCTTTTACAACATTAGAAGGAGAGAGGAAGAGATTGAAGGCTATTTCGAAGAGGAGATCGGTTTCGGGTAATTCTTTTCTCGTCATCTCCGTTCTTCATTTGTCTGTGATCTATTTTCTATTCCAAAGAGTTGTGGTGATCTGTTTGGATCGGTGAGAAGTTTGTAAGGAGTCAGTGTATTTCTTATTCTATTAGTGGAGGCTTTTCAGGGTTGGACTCCGATCGTCCCGTGATTTTTTCCCGCAAGAGTTTTCTGTTGGCCCATCTGGTCATGGTCAAACCGATTTTAATAATCGATCCAAACTACGAGTTGATACATTGCAACTCTGATGGATCTACAAGAAGATGGCGCATCACTTTGCCACAAGCTACGACTATGCCACAAGCTACGACTACAGATGATTATGTTCAAGTTTCTTTTATGTTTTGTTATGTAATTTTTTATTTTATTGAGTCTAAGGACTTATGTGAGTCAGAACAAAATTTTGGCATCTAGATTGAACCTGTATCCAAGTCCACTCAAACATAAGCCTACCCAACCAGAAATTCATTTGGATTCGAGCCTAAACTCAAACTCAAGTCAAAACTGTCTGAAACAGACCAAACCGAACTCGGCACGAGTTCTGCCCGAACTCGGCACGAGTTCTGAGCCCGAACTCGGCACGAGTTCTGCCCGAACTCGATCCAAACTCGGGTACTCAAAAATTGATTTCCTAGTCAGACTCATCTCCTGAAGACCAGGCTCCCAACGTTCAAAAATTTGAACGTTATGCATCCGAACTCGGCCTGAACTCTGTCTACAAAAATCCTATAAATAAAGAAGAATTTCCTCTTTTCTACATAAACTCAGTCATTCTTCATCTTCTCTATTCCTATAAAGAGCCTTATCTTTCCTAGATCTTAAGGCAAATTTCTTTCCTTCTAAGTGCCCAAGTTCTGTTCCGATTAGAAGTTGAGTCGAGTTGTACAAACTTGGTTAAAAAATTATTTTTCAATTCCTGTCTTAAGTTGCGAGTTCTTCAGATCAAAGCTCGTGTTGTAAGAATTTGGTGTGCTCTTAGGATCAAAGGCGCATGTGTACCCTATTTCACAAATAGTAGATTAAGACGAACAAGAGTTCTCGGACCTGGACTAGTCCTCCACGAGAAAAACCAGGATAAAATTCCCTGTGTTTGAGTTTGCTATTCTGAACTTTACTTATACACTGCTTATTCTCTTTTAGATATCTGTTACTGCAGTTTATAAGTTAGCCTGTAACTTAGAATTCCAAATTCGTGATTATTTTTTGTTGCGCACGCATTTACTCTATTCACCCCCCTCTAGAGTTGCTACACGATCCTACAATTGGTATCAGAGCAGGTCCTTTTTTTAAGCTGTGCTTAGTTTATACACTCTATAATACACATGGCTAACATGAAATCTAGCTTTACCAGAGTAGGCCAATCCATAGATGATCCTCCACTATTTAACGGAACCAATTATACTTACTGGAAGACATGAATGGGTTTTTATTTAAAATCACTTGGTTTTGACGTATGGACAAATGTTATTGAGGGTTATTGAAAGCCTACCATCATTTCTCCTCTCACTTCCAATTTAGTTAACAAACTCTATTATGATTACACGGAAGAAGAGAAGAGGCTAGCCAATCTTGATGGAAAAGCAATGAATGCTCTTTACTATGCTTTAGAAAAAAATGAATTCAATCGCATTTCTTCGTGTACAACCTCATATGAAATCTGGAAACTTCTTGAAGCCACTCATGAGTATAGACACAAAGAAGAAGCTAGTGACATAGAAGAAAAAGAAAGCGCATACACAAGCATTTGGCACGAAAGTAAAGCCAGCGACTCAGACGATGATCAATCACAAGACACTGCAAATGTTTGTCTAATGGCTTTCGATCGGGTATCTACGAACCCCCTATATGATAATTTTATATTTGATGAACTAGGTGATTCCTTTAATGACCTTTTAGATGATCACAAAGTACTGTTTGATAAATACAAGAACTCGAAGAAGGAACTCAAGGCACACAAACTTGAGATTGATAGATTGTCCACACTCCTAGATGAGATCAGAAAAACACAATATCCAAATGATTCAGATAAATTAGCATTAGATTGAACTTACATGAAACACTTCTTAGAAATGAGCAACATGACAGGAATTATATCAAGCTCAAAGAAGATTATGAAATAGAGAAGAAAAAGAGTAGTAATACATTTGTTAGAATTAATGCTTTACCTGCTAGATATACTGAGTTATATGGCACTTCCAAAAAGTTGGAAATTAGATTAGAAAAATAGCCTGTACAAAATGCTTTCCAATATAACATGTGTAACTCAAGGCCCACGAACACTCACCATACATAGCCCAAGAAGGCTAAACCTTCTAATCATGCATTATATTATAAGTATCCACGTAAATCATAGCATACTTCCTCATATATACATCATGCCTCTACATCTAGTATCAACACATCTGCTACATGTCACTATTGTGGTACTAAAGGACACATATCACGACAATGTAGAATTAGAAAATTATTTGATATGCATGTATATATCTGGGTTTTAAAAACTAACATATCAGGACTCTCAGGAAAGTAGGTACCAAAGGTTACATCTTCAACTTTTGTTGTAGGTGGACCTTTCCTCTCACACTAGAAGCAAATTGTCACGCCCCGATCTCCCGCAGGCAATCGGCCGTTCCCGCTAGGCGGGAATCACCCTCGCCAGCGCTCCCGTGGAACGATCGCATTGACCCATCCGGGCGTGATGCCGCACGAGCGTGACCCACGCCCGTGCAAGGCCATGGTTCATTGGCTGGCGGTTAGAGTTCTAAGCCACAGAGTCGCACAGATTGTCTGAGTGCAGCGGAGTCATGAACGCATAGCTATTTGGTAACAGGTTCACTGAGTTGACAAATATAGTGGAAGCATTGAAACACAAGTTGAAGTAAAGCAAGCTCTTTTATTAATATGAACAAGTGTTACAGGCGGCGTATAGCCGAGATTACAAGTCGCTCAAGCCTCTCTCTGAAACAGTAAAAGCATGCCAAGTGGCAACAACTGTGGAATGATTGTATAGGCGATGTCCAGGCGAGTTCGGGCTATGTTCCAACATTATACCTTGTATATGTGCTTCAGTCCCGGACGCACCGTTGCAAGGCTTCAGAGGAAACTCCTGGCCTTAGCACGCACGAAGGAGGCGCCCGCACCGAACGAGATTCTCCCGCACCCTGCATACAAACTGGTGGATTATCAGTACATTGAATGCACTGGTAGGGAAGCTACTCGCCCGCTCGACAAATCTAAACACATAATACAGGTTCCGTGCACAACTATTAAGTTGTCTTTCTAGTTGCCTTAGGATCAGTTCATGCAAATATTGAATAGCCTACGTGTCGGGCAGTGCGTCGTGCAACATGAGAGGAAACACGACGAGACTTACCAACTTACCATCTCCTTCCCTGTCCAAGGCAAACATTGAGGCAAACATGTTAATTCACGCACGACAAGTATAAGCATTCAGGAGGCATAGCATATGCAAACACGAGGGTCATTTTAACATGATCGTTCAGGTGTTCAGTTGATGCGATACAATGACTCGCACGCGGGTAGCCGCTAAGCGAGGATGACTTATCTATATGAACACGGTCGCTGGCAAAGCCATTATGGACGTAGCCGAGGATAAGGGTAGCATGCTACGAGAGTACACGAGGCGCTGCAAGCTACCCAGTCCCGAACACGACGACTACACACGATCTCCAACCGGACCGGATCGGCCCCGGTGCCCCGGTGACCGTCCGTGGAACTAGTCCGCGACATGCATAATTGGGGTCTTCCAATTATCACGAGATACACGAGAACACGCGTGCACTAGAACAAGAGAACACGAGAACACGAGTGTACGGGAACACGAGTACACGAGTACACGGGATACTTGAATCATGATTCTGTACAGTGAATATCTTGCCTTGATGCATTCCCCTGGTTTGGGGCTGCCTGGTGACCTAACGGTCCCGGATACTTGCAGGGTCAAACATGCACGGAACGACTACTTAGTAGTCTCCCGGAGTTGGATGAAAATAAGGCAACATTCAAGCAGACAAGCATGTGTTTCTAAGGAACATAAGCAGGCACGTTGCTCGGACCCGAAGGTAAGCCGAGAGTTGAAACCGTTAAGGGACTTAGCATGCGAGGGTCTGAATATAAGTAGTATTTCATTTCCATGTTCTAGCAAGCAATATGAGTTGGGATTATTCCATTAGTTAGGTGCGTTGGATTTATTAACATGCAGGGGGTGGATCACCTAGCGACTAGCATGAATATTCTAGATTTTATGTGTGCTGGCTAAGCAAAGACAAGTTTACCGTAGCCACCCACCTTAGCGATGATTCGTCTCGGTAGAGCATACGTCAAGCGAGCCTCTGAAAGCCGAAGTTGATTTCCTGTAGGGGCAAGTCTGGATATCCTTTGCTTCTTGTTTGAGGCAAAGCGGGTCAGGACAGCTGCACTATTGCCGTTTGAGACGGCAGTCCACTTGAGCGGAACGGGGTGTTACATCCTACCCAACTTAAAAAAAGTCTCGTCCTCGAGACTTACTAAGGACAAGCAGTGATCTAGGGTTGAGGCAATCCTAGACAAGTCGTTGCACTTGTTCATTTGGATATTCACTTGCACAAGCTTCGAAATCAGCATATCGCTTAGACTGGATCGTGCGCACTTTCGAAGTGCACTTCTAGCGTGAACACGTCGACCAGCTTAGTGATAGCGAAGTCTTAGCACTCGAGTTTCACCTTTTCTTAAGTCTTGGATGGTGCACTAGTTCAAGGCGTCCCTCGAATAGATGCATTCAACCAAACTTAGGGTTAGTGAAAATCGGACAAGCTACTAGCGATACTCTCAAGGGTTCGCACAGGTTGGCACAAAGGCCACTCGCAGCATACAACATGACAAGCAATCATATCATTACATTCAAAACGCATTTTGAAAGTATTTAGACTTATTGTTGGAACATCCCATCGAGGCATTGAGAGAGAGCGTGCACATAACCCACGAACGAGCTTTCGAAACAGAGATATCGAATTGAAGTCCAAAGGCGTAGAAGCCAGGCTCTGATACCATTCTGTCACGCCCCGATCTCCCACAGGCAATCGGCCGTTCCCGCTAGGCGGGAATCACCCTCGCCAGCGCTCCCGCGGAACGATCGCATTGACCCATCCGGGCGTGATGCCGCACGAGCGTGACCCACGCCCGTGCAAGGCCATGGTTCATTGGCTGGCGGTTAGAGTTCTAAGCCACAGAGTCGCACAGATTGTTTGAGTGCAGCGGAGTCATGAACGCATAGCGATTTGGTAACAGGTTCACTGAGTTAACAAATATAGTGGAAGCATTGAAACACAAGTTAAAGTAAAGCAAGCTCTTTTATTAATATGAACAAGTGTTACAGGCGGCGTATAGCCGAGATTACAAGTCGCTCAAGCCTCTCTCTGAAACAGTAAAATTATGCCAAGTGGCTACAACTGTGGAATGATTGTATAGACGATGTCCAGGCGAGTTCGGACTATGTTCCAACATTATGCCTTGTATATGTGCTTCAGTCCCGGACGCACCGTTGCAAGGCTTCAGAGAAAACTCCTGGCCTTAGCACGCACGAAGGAGGCGTCCGCACCGAACGAGGTTCTCCCGTACCCTGCATACAAACTGGTGGATTATCAGTACATTGAATGCACTGGTAGGGAAGCTACTCGCCCGCTCGACAAATCCAAACACGTAATACAGGTTCCGTACATAACTATTAAGTTGTCTTTCTAGTTGCCTTAGGATCAGTTCATGCAAATATTGAATAGCCTACGTGTCGGGCAGTGCGCCGTGCAACATGAGAGGAAACACGGCGAGACTTACCAACTTACCATCTCCTTCCCTGTCCAAGGCAAACATTGAGGCAAACATGTTAATTCACGCACGACAAGTATAAGCATTCAGGAGGCATAGCATATGCAAACACGAGGGTCATTTTAACATGATCGTTCAGGTGTTCAGTTGATGCGATACAATGACTCGCACGCGGGTAGCCGCTAAGCGAGGATGACTTATCTATATGAACACGGTCGCTGGCAAAGCCATTATGGACGTAGCCGAGGACAAGGGTAGCATGCTACGAGAGTACACGAGGCGCTGCAAGCTACCCAGTCCCGAATACGACGACTACACACGAGTTCCATCCGGACCGGATCGGCCCCGGTGCCCCGGTGACCGTCCGTGGAACTAGTCCGCAACATGCATAATTGGGGTCTTCCAATTATCACGAGATACACGAGAACACGCGTGCACTAGAACAAGAGAACACGAGAACACGAGTGCACGGGAACACGAGTACACGAGTACACGGGATACTTGAATCATGATTCTGTACAGTGAATATCTTGCCTTGATGCATTCCCCTGGTTCGGGGCTGCCTGGTGACCTAACGGTCCCGGATACTTGCAGGGTCAAACATGCACGGAACGACTACTTAGTAGTCTTCCGGAGTTGGATGAAAATAAGGCAACATTCAAGCAGACAAGCATGCGTTTCTAAGGAACATAAGCAGGCACGTTTCTCGGACCCGAAGGTAAGCCGAGAGTTGAAACCGTTAAGGGACTTAGCATGCGAGGGTCTGAATATAAGCAGTATTTCATTTCCATGTTCTAGCAAGCAATATGAGTTGGGATTATTCCATTAGTTAGGTGCGTTGGATTTATTAACATGCAGGGGGTGGATCACCTAGCGACTAGCATGAATATTCCAGATTTTATGTGTGCTGGCTAAGTAAAGACAAGTTCACCGTAGCCACCCACCTTAGCGATGATTCGCCTCGGTAGAGCGATACGTCAAGCGAGCCTCTGAAAGCCGAAGTTGATTTCCTGTAGGGGCAAGTCTGGATATCCTTTGCTTCTTGTTTGAGGCAAAGCGGGTCAGGACACCTGCACTATTGCCGTTTGAGACGGCAGTCCGCTTGAGCGGAACGGGGTATTACACAAATAAATTCTCGATAGTGGTTGCTCACGTCATATAACTGGTGATGCAAATCTATTCGCAACTCTATCGATGAAGAAAGAAGGATACGTCTCCTTTGACAATAATCTAAAATGACATATTATAGGTAATAAAAATATAGGTATTTATCCTTCCCCTATTATTAAAAATATATGGTTAGTAACAGAATTAAAATATAACCTACTTAGCATTAGTCAATTGGCTGACCATGGTTATGGCATTAATTTTGTGAAAGACAAATGTTTTATTTATGATAAATCTACTGGTAAGATAACTTATGAGGGAATAAGAGAAGATAATATATATATATGTTTTCTATCTTTCGGAAAATACTAACAATGCAGAAAGATGCTTATACGCAACCAAAGACGAAAGCTGGTTGTGGCATATGCGTCTTGGACATGCAAATATGGATACTATAGACATACTATCTTCAAAGAAATTGGTAAGAGATTTACTTGAAATTAATTTTAAGAAAGATATGGTCTGTACTGAGTGTGGAAAGAACAAGGCAACAAGATCTGCTTTTAAATCAATAAATGCTGTAAATACTTCTAGACCTTTTCAACTTTTGTATATGGATTTGTTTGGACCTATCAGAGTTGCCAGTCATGGCGGTAAACTTTATGCCTATGTGATTGTTGATGACTTTTCTAGATATACTTGGGTTTATTTTCTAGCAAATAAAAATGAGACTTTTTCAGAATTTGTTACATTTTGCAAAAAAGGTACAAAATGAAATAGTTTTATGACTTACATCGTATTATTTTCTCTGTGGTCATTCCCAAGCAATTATCCACTGATGATATCACAAACTTAGAACTGTGTGCTATCTACCATCTCCACTTTGGGATTCAATTTAGCTTTCCAAAGACTATTATTCAGACTATGGTTCGGGTACGTAAGAACATGCAAAATTTGTTGTACGGTATATACTTACCTATCATATTTTAATACTTTGACATTCCGTTAGATAACTGTCCTTATCTAGCAGAGCTCTCCTACCTCTTTACTTGTAATCACCTAAAAATTTAAGAGTTTTTAAATTTAATTTTCTGGAATTAATTAACAATTTCTGTGAATTTTAAACCTATAAATTAAAGCAGTCTAATTTAAAATGTATTTTTAAATGAGATTAAATAATATTAAAATGTGATAAAAATTATATTTTCTAGTGTAAAATTAAAAACCGAGCATGGAGTATTTTTTCGGGAATTTATTGGATCCCGGATGAATTTTTAAAGCATTAAAAACTAATGTAAAATTAAACTGATTAATTAATCAAATATTAATAAACCAAACCCAGAGATTTAAACCGGACCGGCCGGTCTGACTAGACCGAACCGCTCGCCTAGCGGGTCGGATCCGGGTCAGACCCGACTCGCCATGACCCGATCCGACCCGTTCCAAACCCTAACCCCCAAATGCAGATCGCCTCGACCCCTAGCCTGCTTGCGGCTGTTTTCGCCGCCGTGTCCGCGGTTCGGCTCCCCCGCACCCGGCGACTATTCCCCTTCCGGTGAACCTCCGTCGGTTTCCCTCCCCCTAGACATCTATATAAACTCCAGCCTCCCGCCGGATTTCCCCCTTGCTTTTTCTTCTCCGGCGAGCTTCGAGTTTTCTGGCCGTACCTCCAGACTCCGGCGCCACCTCCCAGACCCCCGTACCCGTCCGCTGTACCTCCAACGGCCACCCGCCGGACACCAGGAATTCGACCGAAGACTCAGTCGAACCCGACCAGAATCTCCGGCAGCCCGACTCCGGTGTTTCCACCGCCTTCGGCGTTGTTGCGGCCGCCCAGACCACCCCAGAACCGGCGCGGCCTCTGCCCGCACCCCAGCCCAACTCCGGCAGACACGGACACGATCCAGAACATGAGTACGAGCCTGGACACGATCGGACACAGGATTCACAGAACAGGACACAGCCCTAGTTCTGACGCGTGCCGGACACGATTCGTACTTGGTTTTCAGGCCCAGTTCAGGTACCCATAAATTTTGACTCGTAGCTCTGTTTTATGTTCCGTAAATTTTATCGCGTAGCCTGTATGTCCCCTCGGTGCCTGTGCAACCCGCTCGGGACATCGCGACCTGTGGTGATCGCGAACAACGATCCAAAAAAAGGAAAAACTAAGCCCTGTTTCACCCCGGAATCGAGTATGCCCCATCAAACGGGACGACTTGGTCACGTGCGGTCTTCACCGATACGTGCGGGTCGTTGATACGGACGTGTGGGCTTTCGCAGAAGCTGATTCGGATGTGCGTGCACACCGAAATCAGTGCGTATCCGCGAACATCGCCCCGTATTCAACTTTTCTGTAATTTGCTGTAACTTAGTGTATAGACGTCGGATCGAGACGAAACTTGCGCCATCGGACTCGTAGCAATACACTGGTCCTGTGGGTCAAGTTTGGTTCGATTCTGAGAACGTTGGAAAATCGCGTGTCGTGGGCCCCACAGGCTCCACCTGACGGGCGATTTTGAGAACGGCTCATCGAATCCAACTCTGAAAGTTCCATCGGGTTCGTATCAATGTTCCTGACTTGTTGACACTAAGTTGGATTGATTTGGAGACCTTTGACCCTGACTCGGTTTTCGGTGCAAAGCGGCCCACATATGGACCCGCTTTGGCCCAGAAATATCGTTTTTGCCCTTGTGTCCAAACTGGACTTAAGGACAGGCATTTCTAGCTATTTCCTATGTTCTGAGACTGTTGGTAATGTTTATTTCAGCTTTTGGAGGAGTTATTACTGAACCCACTATTTCAGAGACCGTTACTGGTATTCCAATCCCAGGCAAGTGTACCTTGCCATAAATTACAGTTTAATAGTTTATTTTGTTCTCCTGCTTTATTTTCTGTAACTATTGTACATGATATAACCTAGGACCGTATGACATACTTAGCGTCCGATTACAGTCGGGTGCCAACCCCGTACGCGGAGTTGTGTACGTCATTTAGTGATGGACATTCGAGACCCTTTATATTCTCGTACTTGTTTAACAAGTACACCATAACCTAGGACACTTGACACCATACATTGACAGAATCTTCCTGAGATATTCAAGGTGATTCTGTATAGGATACAGGATGGACATAGTTATTATATTCTTAGATTATGACTGTTGCATTAGCTTTGATCTCACGTGACATGGACATGAGACGTGTGGTTACATTGGGTGGGGAGAGACACACAGGCTACAGGCTGTTCTATATATATATATATATACTACTATTGTGAGGTTGTAGACTCTCGAGCAGAGCTAGACCACTACTAGATATTGCTGCTACCGGCTCCCCGACACAGAGCTTGTAGCAGTCTCAGCCTGAGTACTAGTATTGCTCTCAGTTGCATTTTCACATAGATGGTTATGTAGTTACCCTGCTTAATTCATTTACTGTTTCACTGTATTTATTTTGGCTTGTATTATTTGTGCCTTGCTATGTCCCCTGAGGACCTGGATTATGGATGATGTCCCCAGGTTTAGCAGAAGAACATTATCCCGAGGTTTACGGGACAGGAGCTGAAGCTGTACCAGGAGCTGTTGCTGAAGGAGAACCTAACATAGAAGCAGAGGTGATGGCTGAAGACTTTTCTTGAGCTTATGATAATTGTACTCTTCAGACACTTTATTTTGGACTCTTTTGTTCTGGTCTGATGAACCAGTGTTTTAGACTCTTATCGGGTTGTTCCCCGACATACTCTGCTGAGACTGGACTTTGATGTACTTTCTTTATTTGCTGATGTTCTTATTATTCTGTGTGTGGATGAGATTAGTTTTTGACTTATTATTGTAGACCTATATTACAGCTTAAGTATGCCCGATGGATCCATTAAATTGGGATGTCCATCGGTGTGTACTGCTGGCCATTGCCACGTGTCTAGTCCCTCGATATTTTGGGACTGGGGCGTGACATGGTTTTTGTGGTGGCCCATGCAGGTCAACGACAAATTGTTTGGTCTCAACTTAGGGGCCAAACAAACCTGTAAAATGATAGGATAGGTTATAGCATCTCATCCATTTATTGAATCGTTTTTGAAACTCTATATCGAATTCGACTCAAGTACTTGATTTGCATCCTGCTTGACTCTATTAAACGTTCTCATAAAGTTTATTTTGGATGCAGAAAGATGGATCCGAGAAATGGAGATGAAATTCTTTATACACCACAAGACGCTGTGGTTACCTATGGTGATGGAGTTACACCAGAGAACAGAGGTCAATCCTCTCAAAGTGGACAAGATGAGCAGCATAACTCAAGGTTCAGGCGCGATGATATCCCACCACCGCCGTAGTTCACTCCACAGATGCCTGCCTTCCCACCAGGGCAAGCAATGGACGGTCAGCAAATATTCCAGATATTTTATGCCATGATGCAAGCTCAACAACAAGTTCAACAGGAGGCGCAGCGTCAGGAGGCAGAGAACCTGAGAAACAGCCTAGTAAATGTATTGGAGCAGGCAAACCCGCAAGCTAGGCGACCAGCGACGGGATCTATCACTAATTTCCGTCAACTCAAGCCCCATACCTTTTCGGGCAAGGAAGGACCAACTGAAGTGCATGAGTGGCTCACCAATACACAACATCAGTTGGAAGCAGCTGAACTTCCGCGGGAGAGATGGATGACTGCTGTCCGAATGCAACTGACGGACAACGCGCACCACTGGTGGCTAGCTGAAGAGAGGAGGCTCGGACATGACCGAGTCACTTGGGAGGAGTTCTCTAGACTCTTCCAAGAGATGTATATCCCAGCCGTTGCTAGATCAGAACTCCGAGATAAGTTCAACCGCCTCATCCAGGGTAACATGACGGTGGAGGAGTATAATGCTGAATTCATTCGCCTGAGTCGTTTTGCCCCTTCTCTAATTCCTACCGAAGAAGAGAAGGCGGAGAAATTCTTTGACGGACTCAGGTTCGAGCTTCAGAGGTTGATTGGATCTGTTGCCCCTACATCATACAACGACGTCCTTGCTGCAGCACGACGCATGGAGCGCGTCACCAGGAGTGAGTCAAGTCTGAAGCGGCCATTTACCTCAGCACCATCCAAGGCAGCACAAGGGGATTCTGCAAAGCGACTCCAGAGGAATCTATCGCAGAGAGCAGCACCAAGAACCCTACCTACTTGTCATTTTTGCGGCAAGTTGGGTCACATTGAAAAGGAGTGCAGACGCAAATTGGGACTGTGCCTAGTTTGCGGATCCAACCAACATCTATCCAGGGACTGCACAGAACGCCGAGAGGGAGCACCACGACTAGCTCTACCTGCACCGAGGCCAGATTATCCAGCAGTGGGAGCACAACAGACGGGAGTTGGAGGAGTCAGACCACCAGCTCCAGGAGGATATCAGCCGAGACCACCATTGCCACCTCAAGCAGCACTATTCCAACAGGCTCGTCAGCAGAGGGGTCCAGCTCAGGGACGAGGTCAGGCTTTTGTATTGGCTGTTCAGGAAGAAGCTACTGTTGGAGAAGTTATTGTCACGCCCCAGTCCCAAAATGCCGAGGGACTGAGCACGTGAGCAATGGCCAGCAGCACGCACCGATGGACAACCCAATTAAATGGATCCATCAGGGCATGCTTAAGCTGTAGTCTAGCAGGACTAAGTACAAGTCTCAGGTATTACTAATCTCATCCACAGAATAACACAGATTAATTGCCAGAAATAATGCAATGGAAATAAATATACAATAACAAATAAGGTTGTCTCGGGAAACAAATCCGAGAAATATTCTGTTACATTTAAGGAAAAGACAGAAAATGAAATGCTGAAAATGGAAATACTGTGTAGTAGAAGCCGGTGCTCAGGAGAAATCTTCGGCCACTACTTCGTCCTCTGTTCCTTGTTCTGCTCCAAGGAGCGCTCCGGTACCGTACACCTCTGGGTAGTTCTCTTCAGCTGTACCTGGGGACATAATCCGGATCCAGGTCCTCAGGGGACAGCAAGGTACAGAAAATACAAGCCAAATAAATGCAGTGCAGCAGTTAATTAAACAAGGGGGTAAGCTATGTAACCAGCTAAGTGATATGCAACATGAGAGCAACACTAGAACTCAGGCTGAAGCCACTACAAGCTCTGTGTCGGGGAGCCGGTAGCGGCAATAACTATGAACTACACTGTGTTATATACTATGTTTTATATATAATATCAGCCTGTAGTCTGTGTGTCTCTCCCCACCCAATGTAATCCCACGTCTCATGTCCACGATGCCTCATGTCCATGTCACGCACGATTATAACTAATGCAGCAAGTCTGATAGCTATGAATCAAGTGTCTAAGAATGTAAAGTCTATGTCATAAAACATGCATCCTATACAGAATCACCTCGAATGTCTCAGGAAGACTCTGTCTCATGAAATAGTGTCAAGTGTCCTGGGTTCTGGAGTACTTGATAAGACAAGTACGAACATTATCGGGCCTCGATATCCATCTCTATGTTATGTTACACAACTCCGCGTACGGAGTTGGCACCCGACTGGTAATCGGACGCTAAGTACGCCACTCGGTCCTAGGTTTTAACAGTTAAAACAAGTTTATGTTTAATTCCACAAGAAATCCATTAAAATACTATGTCAAGAATTACTGAGATTTGGCAAGCTTTATTTTTCTATTATTGCATGATTAAGTCCAGAAAATAATTAGCAAGCTGCAGGGTTTGGCAAGGTACACTTGCCTGTGGTTCCGGCTATGTTTACGGCTCTGACTTCAGCTGGAATTGCAGGCGGTACTCCGGTTGCTGAAACAAACATCATCATCAGATCCAGAAAATATCAATCAGCTAGAAACGCCTGTCCTTGGGTCCAATTTGGAGACAAGGGCAGAAACGGCAGTTTCGGGCCAAAACGGGGTCCACCGGTGGGCCCGCTTTGCACCGAAAAATGCGTCAGGGCCAACGGTCTCCAAATTCACCAAACTTAGTGTCAACAGGTCAGAAACGTTGATACGAACCCAACGGAACTTTCAGAATTGAATTCCGATGAGCCGTTCACAAAATCGCCCGTCGAGCGGGGCTTGTGGGGCCCACGACACGCGATTTTGTCAACGTTCTCAGAATCGAACCAAACTTGACCCACAGGACCAGCGTATTGCTACGAGTCCGATGGCGCAAGTTTCGTCTCGATCCGACGTGTGTACACAAAGTTAGGTCGAATTGTAGAAAAGACGGATACGGGGCGATGTCTGCGGATACGCGTTATTTTCGGTGTGCACGCACACCCAAATCAGCTTCCGTGAAATCCCACACGTCCGTATCGACGAGGCGCACGTATCTGTGAAGACCGCACGCGACCAAGTCGTCCCGTTTTGCGGGGCGGACTCGGTTCCGGGGTGAAACAGGGTCTGATTTTTCCTGTTTTTGGATCGCGGTGTGCGATCGCCACAGGACGCGATGCCCCGAACAGTTTGTCCGGACACCGAGAGGGTCATACAGGCTTCGCAACGCAATTTACGGAATCGAAAACGGAGCTACGAACAAAAAGTTACACGCACCTGAAGGGGACCCGAAAACCGGGGTTGAATTGTGTCCGACTCGGCACGGACACTGTGTCCCGTGTCCGTGTCCGACACAGGACCAAATCGAATTAGGGTTAGGGTTTTGGATCTGGCCGGAGATCCGGCGGCGCTGCGGCGGGGGAGGCCGGCCGGAGGAGGCTGGGGCGGCGCCGGCGTTGCTGGCGGAGGCGGCGGCGCGGGCACGGCGGAGCGGCCACGGCGGTCGGGGCCTGGCTGCGACTGCTGCTGCTGTGTGGCTGGGGGAGCCGCCGGAGGAGGCGAAGGCGGCTGATGGCGCTGCGGGTGGCGGCGAGGCGAGGTGGCGGCTGCGGTGGAGCGTGGCAGCGGTGGCTGAGCAGTGGTGGCGGGTTGCCGGAGGGGGAAGATTGGGAGGGTTTTATAGGGGAGGTCGGCTCCGGGAAAGGCGGTGGGTGGCGGTGGACGTGGGGGTACGCAGGGGCGGCCCGGGCGGAGACGTGGCCGGGACGTGCGGCGGAGCGGCCGGGTCGCGCGGAGGGGCTGGGGATCGTGGGGCGAGCGGGGGAGCGGGTACGGGCGGCGGGTCCGGGTCGGGTCTGTTGGATCCGACCCGACCCGCTAGGAAATGGGCCGGGTTGGGTTCGGAGAATTGGGCCGGGTCTGTTGGGCCGGGCTGGGCCGGCCCAACGGGCTGGGTTTAATATTAAATGATATTAATAATAATTAAAAACAGTAAATTAATTAATAAATAATTAATTAATTAAATAATTAGTTTTTAGGCATTTGAAAATAGGTCTGGGGTCCGATAAATTCCAGGAAAATTGCCCTAAGTCCAGTTTTCCATTTTACATCCAAAAATATTATTTTCATAATATTTTAATATCATTTATTATCATTTAAAAATCATTGAATAATTAAAACCCTGTTTTTAAATTACAGAAAATTCCCAGAAAATTCCAGAAAATTGTGAAAAATCCAGTTTTTAAAATTTTGAAAATTCAGGGGGTTTACAGTTATAGCAGGTACCATTTTAGTAGCTTCATTACCTGCTGTAGCTTTATTTGATTCTGGGGTATCGCACTTATTTATAGCTGCTAGCTTTGTAGCCACCCATAGAGTAGCTACTGCACCCCTTCCGAAGACTAAGAGAATTCTTACGAGAGGTGGAATTATACCTGTTCGTGATATCTGTAGATCATGTTCAGTAGTAGTCTGTGGAAGAGAGATGCGAGCCCAATTTCTGATCTTTTCTATGCCTGACTATGATGTTGTACTTGGTATGGACTGGTTAAGTCAGTATCATGCTACTCTTAATTGTCGGCTTGGAAAAGTTATATTCAGACCACCTGGACACTCAGAGTTTGAATTTCTTCGAGGAGCTGTAGAACAAGGTGTTCAACCAACTCTTAGGGCATTATCTGTAGAAGGGGAGTCAGAATACCCAAGAGTTATATCAGAGTTTGTGGATGTATTTTTCGATGATCTTCCAGGTCTACCACCTGATCGGAAAGTAGAATTCACAATAGACTTAACTCCAGGAGCCGAGCCTATCACTTCAACGGTTTATAGACTAGCGCCTAAGGAGTTAGTAGAGTTGAAGAAGCAAGTTGATGAACTTCTGGAGAAAGGTTTCATCCGACCCAGTGTTTCACCTTGGGGAGCACCTATACTTTTTATACCAAAGAAGGATGGAACAGTTCGCCTGTGCATTGATTACCGGGCGTTAAACGCTGTGACCATTAAGAACCGGTATCCCTTGCCCCGCATTGATGACTTATTTGATCAATTGAGTGGAGCTAGAGTATTTTCAAAGATTGACCTTAGATCCGGTTATCACCAGATTAGGGTGAGGAAGGAAGATATCCCGAAGACAGCTTTTAAAACCAAGTATGGACACTATGAGTTCCTAGTAATGCCGTTTGGTTTAACCAACGCGCCTGTTGTGTTCATGAGCTTGATGAACCGAGTCTTTCATCAATACTTGGATAAATTCGTGGTGGTATTTATCGATGACATTCTGGTATATTCCAAAAGCCACGAAGAGCACGAGGAGCATCTCAGAATCGTGCTAGAGACGTTGAGGCAGGAGAAGCTTTATGCTAAGCTCAGTAAATATGAGTTTTGCATGGATAAGGTGCCATTCTTAGGGCATATTATCTCAGGAGAAGGACTGTCAGTTGATCCAGAGAAGGTTGTTGCCATTGAGACTTGGCCTACACCAACCTCAGTTGCTGAGGTGAGGAGTTTTCTAGGACTTGCTGGATATTACAGAAGGTTCGTAGAAAATTTCTCAAGGATTGCAGAGCCAATGACGAAGTTGACACGGAAAGATCAGGACTTTGCATGGACAGAAGAATGTCAGAGGGCCTTTGAAGAACTGAAGAGGCGTCTAACAACAGCACCAGTCTTAACTCTTCCTTCAGGGTCAGACGATTTTGTTGTTTATAGCGATGCGTCAGGTAGTGGCCTAGGATGTGTTTTGATGCAACACGGCAAAGTTATTGCTTATGCATCGAGACAGTTGAAGGTCCATGAGAAGAATTACCCAACGCATGATCTGGAGCTAGCTGCTGTAATATTTGCACTGAATATTTGGAGGCATTATCTTTATGGAGAGAAGGTGGAAATCTTCACTGACCACAAAAGTCTGAAGTATGTATATACTCAGAAAGAGCTTAACATGAGGCAAAGACGCTGGCTGGAGTTGATGGTGGACTTTGATATAGATCTGCAGTACCACCCAGGGAAAGCAAATGTAATAGCAGACGCACGCAGCAGGAAGCCTACGGCTTATTTCTTGACGGTGCAGCCTGAGCTATTGAAAGAACTACAGGAGCTCCAAATAGAGGTTATTCTACCAAGACAGAGTGGTTTGCTGGCTAATCTGGAAGTGAAGTCATCGCTCGTGGAAAGGATTAAAGAAGCTTTGCCTACTGATGCAAGATTTCGAAGACTCAAAGAGAAGACAGAAGCAGGCATGCAGACGGGACTTCGCATACATGAGGATGGTACATTAAGGTGCGGAGATCGTCTATATGTTCCAAATGGAGAATTGAAACATGAGCTAATGACTGAAGCCCATAGCTCCATATACTCTGTTCATCCAGGAGGAACAAAGATGTATCGAGATCTAAGGCAGTATTATTTGTGGCATGGAATGAAGAGAGAGATTGCTAGATTTGTAGCTAAATGCTTAGTCTGCCAACAAGTGAAAGCCGAGCATCAGAGGACTGCAGGAATGTTGCAGCCGCTTCCCATACCAGAATGGAAGTGGGAAAATATCACCATGGACTTCGTCACAGGATTCCCAAGGAGCCCAGTGGAAAAGATGCGGTATGGGTTATCGTGGACCGACTCACTAAATCGGTACACTTCTTGCCATTTAGAGTTGGACAGTCCACAGAGATACGAGCCGACATGTATATGAGACAAATAGTAAGATTGCATGGAGTGCCGGTTAGTATTGTATCTGATCAAGATTCGAGATTTACCTCTCATTTCTGGCGAAGTATGCAAGAGAGTCTTGGCACCAGACTAAAATTCAGCACTGCCTATCATCCCCAGACAGATGGTCAATCAGAACGTACAATCCAGATCTTGGAGGATATGCTGCGATCCTGTATGTTAGACTTTGGAGGGTCTTGGGAAGATCATTTGCATTTGGTAGAGTTCTCCTACAACAACAGTTACCAGACAAGCATCAAGATGGCACCTTTCGAGGCGTTATACGGTAGGAAGTGCAGATCGCCAATATGCTGGAGTGACGTCGGAGAGCGTCAAATATTGGGGCCAGAGTTGGTAATGCAAACAGTAGAGAAGGTGAAACAAATCCAGAATCATCTTCGTGCAGCTCAGGACAGACAGAAGCATTGGGCTGATACACACCGACGTCCCCTGGAGTTCAAGGAAGGAGAACATATATTCCTGAGGATTTTACCTACTCGAGGAACCATTCGCTTTGGGAGCAGAGGCAAGTTGAGTCCAAGGTACATTGGACCCTTTGATATTCTGGAGCGCATTGGTGAGGTGGCTTATCGTCTTACATTACCTCCATCTTTAGAGGGAGTGCATAATATATTCCATGTCTCACAGTTGAGAAGATATGTGACTGACCCAAGTCACATAGTGGATCATTCTGAGATCGCCGTAGGTCCAAGCCTGAGATATGAAGAACAACCAGTGGGTATACTCGGCACCAGTGAGAAGACACTGCGAGGGCAGACAATTAAACTGGTTCGTGTGGCATGGAAGCAACACTCTCCTGGTGAATCTACTTGGGAGAGAGAAGATATCATGCGCCAGAAATACCCCCACTTATTCGAGGATGCAGGTATATCTTAAGTAAATTTTTGTAATTTCTGTAGTTCTGTTTTATTAGTAGTTTAATCTTTAAATTGCGAGGACGCAATTTTCTTAAGGGGGGTAGATTGTAATTACCTGAAAATTTAAGAGTTTTTAAATTTAATTTTCTGGAATTAATTAGCAATTTCTGTGAATTTTAAACCTATAAATTAAAGTAGTCTAATTTAAAATGTATTTTTAAATAAGATTAAATAATATTAGAATGTGATGAAAATTATATTTTCTAGTGTAAAATTAAAAACCGAGCATGGAGTATTTTTCCGGGAATTTATTGGATCCCGGATGAATTTTTAAAGCATTAAAAACTAATGTAAAATTTAACTGATTAATTAATCAAATATTAATAAACCAAACCCAGAGATTTAAACCGGACCGGGCGGTCTGACTAGACCGAACCGCTCGCCTAGCGGGTCGGATCCGGGTCAGACCCGACCCGCCATGACCCGATCCGACCCGTTCCAAACCCTAACCCCCAAATGCAGATCGCCTCGACCCCTCGCCTGTCGGCGGCCGTTTCCGCCGTCGTGGCCGCCGGCAGACCCCTCGGTTCGGCTCCCCCGCACCCGGCGACTCTTCCTCTTCCCCTTCCGGCAAACCTCCGTCGGTTTCCCTCCCCCTAGACATCTATATAAACTCCAGCCTCCCGCCGGATTTCCCCCTTGCTTTTTCTTCTCCGGCGAGCTTCGAGTTTTCCGGCCGTACCTCCAGACTCCGGCGCCACCTCCCAGACCCCCGTACCCGTCCGCTGTACCTCCAACGACCACCCGCCGGACACCAAGAATTCGACCGAAGACTCAGTCGAACCCGACCAGAACCTCCGGCAGCCCAACTCCGGTGTTTCCACCGCCTTCGGCGTTGTTGCGGCCGCCCAGACCACCCCAGAACCGGCGCCGCCTCTGCCCGCACCCCAGCCCGACTCTGGCAGACACGGACACGATCCAGAACGTGAGTACGAGCCTGGACACGATCGTACACAGGATTCATAGAACAGGACACAGCCCTAGTTCAGACGCGTGTCGGACACGATTCGTACTTGGTTTTCAGGCCCAGTTCAGGTACCCATAACTTTTGACTCGTAGCTCTGTTTTATGTTCCGTAAATTTTATAGCGTAGCCTGTATGACCCCCTCGGTGCCTGTGCAACCCGCTCGGGGCATCGTGACATGTGGTGATCGCGAACAACGATCCAAAAACAGGAAAAACTAAGCCCTGTTTCACCCCGGAATCGAGTACGCCCCATCAAACGGGACGACTTGGTCACGTGCGGTCTTCACCGATACGTGCGGGTCGTTGATACGGACGTGTGGGCTTTCGCAGAAGCTGATTCGGATGTGCGTGCACACCAAAATCAGTGCGTATCCGCGGACAACGTCCCGTATCTGACTTTTCTATAATTCGCTGTAACTTAGTGTATACACGTCGGATCGAGATAAAACTTGCGCCATCGGACTCATAGCAATACGCTGGTCCTGTGGATCAAGTTTGGTTCGATTCTGAGAACGTTGGAAAATCGCGTGTCGTGGGCCCCACAGGCTTCACCTGACGGGCGATTTTGAGAACGGCTCATCGGAATCCAACTCTGGAAGTTCCGTTGGGTTCGTATCAACATTCCTGACTTGTTGACACTAAGTTGGATTGATTTGGAGACCTTTGACTCTGACTCGGTTTTCGGTGCAAAGCGGCCCACATATGGACCCGCTTTGGCCCAGAAATATCATTTTTGCCCTTGTGTCCAAACTGGACTTAAGGACAGGCGTTTTTAGCTATTTCCTATGTTTTAAGACTGTTGGTAATGTTCATTTCAGCTTTTGGAGGAGTTATTGCTGAACCCACTATTTCAGAGATCGTTACTGGTATTCCAATCCCAGGCAAGTGTACCTTGCCATAAATTGCAGTTTAATAGTTTATTTTGTTCTCCTGCTTTATTTTCTATAACTATTGTACATGATATAACCTAGGACCGTATGACATACTTAGCGTCCGATTACAGTCGGGTGCCAACCCCGTACGCGAAGTTGTGTACGTCATTTAGTGATGGACATTCGAGACCCTTTATATTCTCGTACTTGTTTAACAAGTACACCATAACCTAGGACACTTGACACCATACATTGACAGAATCTTCCTGAGATATTCAAGGTAATTCTGTATAGGATACAGGATGGACATAGTTATTATATTCTTAGATTATGACCGTTGCATTAGCTCTGATCTCACGTGACATGGACATGAGACGTGTGGTTACATTGGGTGAGGAGAGACACAAAGGCTATAGGCTGTTCTATATATATATATATATACTACTATTGTGAGGTTGTAGACTCTCGAGCAGAGCTAGACCACTACTAGATATTGCTGCTACCGGCTCCCCGACACAGAGCTTGTAGCAGTCTCAGCCTGAGTACTAGTGTTGCTCTCAGTTGCATTTTCACATAGATGGTTATGTAGTTACCCTGCTTAATTCATTTACTGTTTCACTGCATTTATTTTGGCTTGTATTATTTGTGCCTTGCTATGTCCCCTGAGGACCTGGATTATGGATGATGTCCCCAGGTTTAGCAGAAGAACATTATCCCGAGGTTTACGGGACAGGAGCTGAAGCTGTACCAGGAGCTGTTGCTGAAGGAGAACCTAACATAGAAGCAGAGGTGATGGCTGAAGACTTTTTTTGAGCTTATGATAATTGTACTCTTCAGACACTTTATTTTGGACTCTTTTATTCTGGTCTGATGAACCAGTGTTTTAGACTCTTATCGGGTTGTTCCCCGACATACTCTGCTGAGACTGGACTTTGATGTACTTTCTTTATTTGCTGATGTTCTTATTATTCTGTGTGTGGATGAGATTAGTTTTTGACTTATTGTTGTAGACCTATATTACAGCTTAAGTATGCCCGATGGATCCATTAAATTGGGATGTCCATCGGTGTGTACTGCTGGCCATTGCCACGTGTCTAGTCCCTCGATATTTTGGGACTGGGGCGTGACATTACTGCCCACAGGACTGACCCTGCTCTCCCACCTGTTCCACCTGTTGATGCTACATCTGGTGCTGGCCCATCTGCACCACCTCCTGATGCTACTACCTCAGCTGCTCCACCAATTACTCTTGAGTATTTCCATACTATGCTCCAGGATCGCTTTTGGCTGGAAGACGATCGTCACAGATTAGAGGATGATTGCTATCGTATCATGGATCACCGTACCACTCTCCAGGCTCAGGCTATATCCAAGTATATTCTGGATATGCGTTACAGCTTCTCTCAGTACCCTGGCAGCGGACGGATTCTCATGGTTCGTAACCCATCCATCTCAGGCTATCGCATAGATGATCATGATGCTCAGCGATACTTTGATCATGCTGTTGCTTTTAATGATCCCAACAGTTTGACATAGATCGGTGATGATGATCAGTAGTAGTGTAGAGATCATTATCTTAGCATTTAGTGTTCATGTTTTTGAGATGTTCATGTTTTTTTCCTTATGAGATATTATTCCATTTATGCTACTTTAGTTTGTAATGAGACTTTTATTAAATAATTTATTTTGATAAACGTTCATAATGATGTCTGTTGTATGCTAAATTTTAATGCTTTATTAAATACTTTCTTGATATTGTATTGTATCTACTTCACTTTTGTTTCCCTTATCTCCAACATTACGGGAGAGAGTTGCCATTTCGATCAAATGACAATGGGGGAGACATCAATAATACGCATATAACAACCACGTAAAAACCATTACAAGCTATTGTTGCGGGGGAGTCATTGATCATTAATTATCTTAGTTGTCGTATCAGTCGCAGTTTTGTCAATTATCAAAATGGGAGAGACTGTTGGCCCATCTGGTCATTGTCAAACCAATTTTAATAATCGATCCAAACTATGATTCGATACATTACAACTCTGATGGATCTACAAGAAGACGGCGCATCACTTCGCTACAAGCTACGACTACATATTATTATGTTCGGGTTTCTTTTATGTTTTGTTATGTAATTTTTTATTTTTTGAGTCTAAGGACTATTGTGAGTCAGAACAAAATTTTAGCATCTAGATTGAACGTGTATCCAAGTTCACTCAAACATAAGCCTACCCAACCAGAAATTCGTTTGGATTCGAGCCTAAACTCAAACTCAAGTCAGAACAGTCTAAAACAGACCAAACTGATCTTGGCGCGAGTTTTGCCCAAACTCAGGTACTCAAAAATCGATTTTCTAGTCAGACTCATCTCCTGAAGACCAGGCTCCCAACGTTCAAAATTTTGAATGTTATGCATCCGAACTCGGCCCAAACTCTGTCTATAAAAACTTTATAAATAGAGAAAAATTTCCCGTTTTCCACATCAACTCAATCATTCTTTATCTTCTCTATTCCTATAAAGAGTCTTATCTTTCCTAGATCTTAAGACAACTCTTTTTCCTTCTAAGTGCCCAAGTGCTGTTTCGATTAGAAGTTGAGTCGAGTTGTACATGCTTGGTTAAAAAGCTATTTTTTTAATTCCTATCTGAAGTCGCGAGTTCTTCGGATCAAAGCTCGTGTTATAAGAAGTTGGCGTGCTCTTCGGATCAAATGCGAGTGTGTACCCTATTTCATAAATAGTGGATTAATATCGAGCAAGAGTTCTCGGGCCTGGACTAGTCCTCCATGAGAAAAACCAGGATAAATTGTAATTCTATAAACCAAGTACCCAAAGTTTCCCAGATAAAGAGTTTGTGAGCTTCTAACACAAGTACACTAGTCTCCATGTAATACGTATCTGTATATTTGAAATTGATGTCGACTAACCACCTTTAGATTATTTTTTAATCTAAAAGGGCTATACTATGACTACAACCAAATGCCTACAACCCTCTTACAACCGCCACATGGCGTCCACGTGACGTCCACGTGGCGGCCGTCCATTGGATGAGGGAGAAAATGTGGGATCCGATGACTGTTCGGGTGGTCGTCACATAGCAGTCGTTCATTGGAGGAAGATGTGAGGTCGGATGTGGCCCATATAGCGGGAGGGAAAGAGGGTTGTAAGAAGGTTGTAAGCATTTCTTAGTAAACTTGGCATTATTGTATCTAAAAAGTAAATTTTTTTTAAATGTCCTATCAAAACTTTATTTTTTTACCTAGAAATAAGAAATCGCAATTTCACTCTAACCCACACCCACATTTTTCAAACCCATTGGTAATATGTGGTAGCATTTGGTTATTTATTTACTTATTGTTTTGCTACTGTTTGAATTCATGATAATTTTTTCATGTGATGATTTGATCATTTAGGTTGTGTTTGGTTTGAGGAAAAATAAAAATAAAATACAAGAGTAAATAAGTTTGTGTTTCATGGTGTCTATCGGGCCGGTCGGTCGGTTCGGTCCGGAAGGGTGAGGGAAGATTCCAGTCTGGACTTAGATTCGGATAATTTCGGATCGGATCGGGTCCGAATTTAATCCAGACTGGTCTTATCTGATTTGCGAGCCGAGCAATTTTAAAAAAAAAATCTATTAGATTTTACTATATATATATATATATATATATCTCATTTATGTGTATTTAAAAATAAAATAAATTGGAATGAGTGTTTAGAAGAAGAAACTTATTGTCAAAGCCTCTTGAGGTCATGGATTTGATTCCCTTTCTCTCCATGTAAATATTTAATTTTTAATGTATATTATTTGAATCGGGACTAGGTTCACCCGGGTCGGATCAAGTGGGCTCAACAGGTTTAATCGGTTCGGACCGGTTCTTGAATCTGGTTGGACCTGACTTTCGGACCAAAAATATGGACCCAGTCAGGACCCGTTATATTGGTGGGCCGAGCCGGTCTTGTTCGTTGACTGAGTCCGAGCCGGCCCAGATCGACGTTGACCGAGCCTATCCTGTATCCGATTTCGGACCACCCGGTCCATTATACACTTTGATAATTTGTGTTATTTGGTTAGGGAAAAAATAAAAAAAAGAAGAAGAGAGAAAATAGCTAATATGAATTTTTCTTTTATTTTTCTCAAGTGGTGAGATTCTATTTTCTCTCCCAACTTAACCACCTCTTTCCGCCATCTTTCGGTGTTCCCCTCCCTTTACTCTCTTCTCCAGTACTTTCTTATTAACCAAACAAGTATACAAGTTTTTATCTCTTCCCTTTTCTTTTCTTTTCTTTTCTTTTCTTTTTTCTCACAAACCAAACGCAAGGACAGGTGGGGGTTCTACTAGTAAAATTTTATCGTATTAAATTCATGAAAAAATGGTACCAAGTTTTGTTGTAAATACTTACAACTGTCATGTGACGGTTGGTAGTTGGTAATTGAAAATTAAACCATCCCAAAATCTTGATTACAACTAAAAAATTTATTCCAACTAAGAGTACCTCCCATAATATCCATTCTTAGGAAATTAAATAAACACCTACTAAAATGATATTCTTCCAACTAGAACCGAATAATTTTCCGGTCTCGGTGCTTTTGTGTGTCTCCCGTACCTGCAAGGGTGAGGATCATGACATGGAAATGCACCGGTGAATATGCAAAAAAAAACTCATAACCTCCCATTCATATCCCAAAATTCATAAAACCCTATACTAATGTGCAAATCAACATTACACATTGTCATCAACCAAACTTCAAAAATCCTACCGATTCAAATAAAGAAATCATCAACCCATGTTTTAATCGACCACAATTCACCAACAGAGAAATCATCAACTCATGTTTTAATCGACCACAATTCACCAACAGTACCAAAAGTCTTGCTATTTTAAACCCCAAAATATACAAATCAAAAGGAGAATGTTGAAGAAATTCATGGGTGTATGTTATGTCGAAATGGGAAAGGTGCTAGTGGAGTGAGTGAGAGAGAGAGAGAGTCATGCTAAAGAAGAGGGTTAGATTCTTGGGCTTAATTTCAGACATTTTGTTCATGCAATTTAAATTACTTTTTGAAGTCATACAATTTGCTCATGCTAGAGCAGAAGAAAAATGCTGTGTTTATATGCATTTCAGAGAAAAGTTAATTCATTTTTCATCATGGTATAATGGGGCTTCCGAGTAATATATTTTTACGAGGAGCACCCAGTGTAGGATATTGGAGGAAACCATTCAGTAATATAAATATTGAATAAGTTGTCTCATAACCAAGGGCGGCCATTATCCAACCCAGAAAGAACAAACATGCATGTTACAAAATTTTGAGAAAAATCAAAGAAATAGATTATCTAATTTCACTTTGTAATATTTTAAATATTATTGCTCATACGACTTATCTAGTAAAGTTTCACATTTATCTTCTATATAGACATGGGTTAATGATCTAGTTGGATTATATATATATATATATATATATATATATATATATATATATATATATATATCGAAGAAGGTAAATATTATTGAAAATCAAAACAAGATATTACAACACTATCATCCCAACCAAGACACAAAATGAATTCATCTTGGGTTTAGAATATCTATATCAGTTTGTATTTATTTTTGTACAATAATAATACTGATAGCTAGTTCCTCAAAGATACGTTGGTTTCGTTCCCTCCACACATGTTACACCACCGAACATAGAATCATCCGTAGTCGCATATATGCTCCTGGTCCTTTGTCTTTTTAAGTTCTGACCTCATTCAAGACTGACAAAATGTCCCTATTCTGCGTAGCCGGAAGTCCAAAGCATCTGCACAATTTATTCCAGATCTCCCAAACAAAGTCACAGCAAAAGAAAATATGGTCCCTGGTCTCATCCATATAACCAACTACCAGATCCGTGCAAGAAAATAATTACATATATCACGTAGCAAGTGTATGTGGCACGATGGCTCACTATATATCAAGTAGCACTCTTGGTGAGATCAAGTGTATCAGCACAGATACAATAGTCAGGGCAGGAATGAGTTCTAGTATCAAGGTCGAGGACAAGTTATCAAGTAGCAATGTATTCAGGATAGGAAAGTCAAATAATGGTCAAATTAATTTGTCACTTTATTATATCGATAGATAAAATAAGAGGAGTGTGAGAACCCCTCGAGATCAGATCCACAATCCTTAACCAAACAAATATCGAAATTGCAGACCCTCCATTGATTTGAACTACGCCCCTTATTCTGTCCAACGTATAATAAGGTGATCAAGGAAAATTAGCCTAATTAGCAAGTAAGTACATATAGGGCCATATCTACATGACTTATGCCAGGTACTTGGTCATTTAGCACATGGTCACATCTTGGTCATATAAGTCATTTCTAAGTTTAACATATAGCATCACAATCGTTCAATCATCATCAACATTAATCCAAGAAAGTGTCCAAAGTGTGCACGAAACAGTAAGCGCATAGGAGCAAAGGCAAATAACAAGGTACCGCATAACGTCGAGGCCGCATAGGGTCAAGGCCGCATGCAAGGTGCCGCATAACGTCGAGGCCATATAGGGCCGTTAAAGTAGGAGTGAATTCCCCCAATTTGTGACCTACCATGCAAGGTATCGCATAACGTCGAGGTCGCATAGTTGGCTTAGACGCATAGGCAAAAAAAAGTCTATTTTTGGGGAAACGTGTGATGTGACAATCAATAAGTGCAAGTCAAGTCAAGGCAGAACAGTGACTGATATGACATATGATAAAAGTGTGTCAGAAGAAAAGATAAAATTATGAAAAGTCATGCCAAGTCAGTCAGAAGTTATGCGTCTAGAAGAAGTGGGATGTATAGGTTCTGGCCGCATAGTTGACGAGGCCGCATACTCCTCTTGGCCGCATGCGCACTTGACCGCATAAAATCTTTTGATACTTAGCAAAATTTCATTCTTTCAAGTTCATGCATTTGGCCAAGGGGTCCAAGTACAAATTCAGTCATGCGTCCAACAGGTTGGCCGCATTCTGACTCGAGACGAGAAGTCCAGGCCGTATAGCACTCCTTCGTCTCCCCCAACAACAGCTTTTCGGCTATGGACAAAAGCTCAAAAATAAAATTTTGTTTCTCCCATAGAAACCTCAGATGATGCTCAAATCCAGCAAAGTAAAGTTTTAAACTACGCAAAATCAAGTGCTCATCAACATAGAGCAACAAGTTTTCGAAAATTTTAAGTTTTAAGAGATCAAAACCCAAGAACACTCAAGAACACATAGAAAATCCTAAAACTTAAAACCTAGATCTATACTAATCCATCCACCAAATTCAAAAATACCAAGTTCTACATGTGCTTAAAATTATACAATTAACATAATAGACTCATAAAATGAAAGTGTTTCTCTATTTCGAACAAGGTGCACTTGCCTATGAAGAGAAGAGAGGAAACCTAAGCGAGAGGATGGAAGAAAAATAATGAGAGGAGAGAGAAGAAAGTTGTGTTATATATGGAGAGTTTGAGGTTTGGACCATGGGTTTAACTCATAATAAAACCAAACAAATAAACCAAGAGCCAAGTGAACCAAAGAATTGGTCTAGTCTTTCTACAACATACAACTATGCTAGTAAAAAATTAAATATGCTCAAAATAAGTATATTTGGAATGGGGAATGATACCCTCGCAATCTGCATAAGTGGCCTGGTTGATAGATAGTGCCAGCCATAAATATTTAACCGGAAGTGCCCCCTCAGAAATCTCCATCTTCCCCAACCAAGTCTCCTTATCTCTGTAAGTCCTGTTAAGGAACATCTGGCTCTTATTTTTGTTCAGCTATAAACCAGACCACCTTACTAGTTCCTCTTCCTAATAACATCAATTAACCTATCAGAAGGCTCTATAAATACTAATATATCATTCGCATAAATCATATGAGAAACAACCGGATTCGTCTTTTTAAACAGCGGAGTGATATCTCCCTCTATGACCGTCTCGTCTATCAAGCATGAGAGGAACTCCATCTCAATGGCAAAGAGGTAGGGTGAGAGCGGATCTCCCTGTCTAATACCCCTAGAACTCTTGAAGAAGCCTTTCGGCTGACCCCGGATTAGAATCGAGAAAGAGGGGGTACAGACATATTCCCTCACCCTGTCCACCCACCAGGTGTCAAATTCCATGCACAACATAATATGGCATAGGAAATCCCGGTTGACCAAGTCATAAGACTTCCTAAGTTCCAATTTGAGACAAATTTTGTTTCCCCCTTGCTTGTTGAAATCTCTTACCAGTTCATGGGCTAGCAAGCAGTTATCTGAGATCGACCTGCCTTTGATAAAAGTAGCTTGGTTAGGAGAGATCAGCTCTTGCATAATCGGTCACATCCGGTCGCATATTAGATGAGTTATGATCTTGTACAAAAAATTATAGCATGCAATAGGACTGAAGTTTCCTATAGAGGAAGCTCCCCCTAACTTAGCAATCAGTACCACAAAAGTGTGGTTTAGCTCTTTAAGCAGTTTACCTAATTCAAAAAATTCTCTGATAGCTTCCAGTATATCAAATTTGAACAAACTCCAGTGGTTCTTGAAGAAAGCAGGGCCAAAATCGTCCGACCCCGAAGATTTATTCTGGTCCGCCTTCTTGACAATTAGTTCAATCTCATCAATATTAACAGGTTGCCGCAATACTTAATTACTATGACCCGTAACCAGTTTCTTAAACACATAATGGGAGAAGATAGCCGGATAGGGGGTCTGATTGTAAAGATCATAGAAGAAAGTGGTCACTTCATCTCTAATCATATCCGCCTCCTCGATAGTGATCCCATTAGCGTCAAGCAAGCTGTGTATGGCATTTTGGTGCTGTCTAGCTTTCACCGTGGCATGGAAAATATTTGAACAACTATCACCATCTCTGAGACAATTGCATTTGGCCCGTTGTCTAACATGGAATTCATCTAGGAACCTCTTCCTACGCAGTAGGTCCTGAAGAGCAACTTCCTCTCCGTTGAGATCGTTGTTGAAGGGATCAGAGTGGATTCTCATTTGGATGGCGATAAGGTTCTCTTCAAGCTCCTGAATAGTCGATACGGGGTGCTCTCTTTTCCAAGTCTTAAGCCGTTGTTTGGTGCATTTAAGTTTGGAGACAACCTGGAACTGGGCAGTACCACACACTGTGGAGTTCCAGCCCATTTGAACCATTTCCTCGTAACCCTCCTTATGACTCCACACATTATTAAATCTAAAAGATCTCCCTTTGAAGATCAGTTGTTCCACCAATCTGATAACAATAGGGGAGTTGTCAATGGTGCCTGGAGGCAGGCAATCCGTACCATAAAAATAAAAGACCTCAAGCCAACGACCATTATAAAGAGCATGGTCTAATTGAATGAAGATACGATTACAGATAGCTTGATTATTCCACGTCTAGATGTGGCTCGATTTCTCCATGCAAGTAAGTCCAGAGGATAAAATACAGCTTTAAAATTCTGCAAGAATAGCTTCCTGAACAGGGCATCCCCCTTTCTTTTTACTAGCATGCATGATAGTATTGAAGTTTCCCACTATGAGTAGAGACAGTCTGTCCCCTACCATGTTGCTATTGACAGGGATTTCTCTCCACAATCTCCACCACTGAGTCCGATCGTTATGCCCATAAACCGCTCCAGGTACAATTTCAAGACCACCCATGTTGATAATTTTAATGGTGATCAATTGATCCGAGTGGTGGACAAGCTCCCATTTCCAAACTCTATTGTCCCACATAACCCACACACGGGCTATATCCCAATACTCTAAATTGTGGACAGATTCCCAGTGCACCAGAGTTCTTCTCTTGATCTTCGATGTCGTTTTAATTTTAGATTCCAAAATATTAATGATAGAACATTTAGACTTATTGGTATAGTCCATAAATTCTTTCCACCTACCTATAGAGTTAACCCCCCTCACATTCCAGGTGGAAATTATCATAAAAGACGAGTGTTGACACCCTTACTAACTGACGAACTCTACATAAGGGGGGAGAGAGTCCATCCTAACGAGCAATCATCGTTTTACCACCTCCCTTCTTATGTTTAACTTTGGCTTGCCAAATAGGATTGGCTACGACCAACGGTTCATGAATAGAGCATGTCTCTGTCTTGTCTGTGACTCTCGGAAAAACCAGAGAAATATGACCTGTCGCCAACTTTCTTCTGACTATGACACTATTTTCATCATGCACCATTGCCTTGGCCTGAAAAATAACCATGTGAGATCCTACCGCCTCGCCTCCTCCTTGTCCCTTCTCACTCTGCTGAGCGTCCTCTCCAAACACTACCATTGCCCCTTGGTTCTCCAAGGTTCCTTCTCCATTTAAATAATATGTCTCCTGGATAGGTTGGTCAGCACCTACTTCATTCCTTTTTCCCAAGACAGTAGGTTTGGGAACCCCCATGGGCTCCTGCACCTCAGTTTCCATTTTGGATACATGCGCACTTTGTTACTCGAATTTTTGATATTAGTCTGGATATACAACATGGTTGCCTCTGCCATATTGGGGGCTTTATCTACCTGTCGGCTGATAGGACCATGCTGATTAGCAGTACTCTAGGGTAGAATGTCAGTTCCTTGCTGATTATATTTTTGATGGGGTTTTTCGTCCGGACATTGAGAGAAAAAGTATCCAAAACTCTTACACTTATGACAGCAAGGCGGGACCCATTCATATTCCACTTTCTGGAATATAAATTCACCTGATGGTAGTTCGATTTCTAACTTGTCCGGTAACGAATCTGTTGCATTGATTTCCATGAAGACTCTCTCGAATGACAGTCGTTCCCTCTTGGTGGTGGTGGCGTTGTCCTGACATAACGGCTTTTCGATACCACTAACTATCTTCATAATAGCCTTTGTGGTCCAAAGTTGGGGGGAGAGCCATGGAAACCGAATCCAAATTGACATGGTGGCCAATCGGTATGTCTCAAAGTTGGAGGATGGGTCACAACATCTTAAAACAACCAACCTACCGTCGAACGTCCATGTACCATTTTGGATAACCCGTTCTAGGTCCTCTACAAGGCCAAATTTAATGAAGTAGAAGCTGTTTTTCCTAGAAGAAATTTCCATACTTCCTTTCGGCCTCCACAGTCGCAAGGCAAATCCTTTGAGCTGACCAAAATACGGCCGAGCTCCCATGACATAGAGTACTATAGTGTTCTTCCAATACTCTTCCATCTCCACGATGTCATCTTTCTCAATCCCAATCACCTTTCTCCCTTGGACGTTCTTTGGCTCGACGTAGCTTATTTCTAGGGACTCTATCCATACCCGATCTACACCGGTCTGCCCACGAGGAAGGGACTTCTCTCGAAGGCTGGAACGAAGTGGCAGCCCTCTGAGACAAATTGTCAAACACCTTACGGACATGAGTGGACGGATGTGAAAAGGGAGCCATGGGGGGACAAAAAGGCGGAAGAGGAGACATAGTCGTAGGGTGAATGGGACTCGCACCAGCGGTCCCCCTCGACAATGGTCGGAGTGGACATGCTCACCGACGAAGACCAATAGTGGTCCACCTGTCCACCGAAACAGAAAACAAAGAGGAGGAGAGAGGGGGGGGGGGGAAGGAGAGGTGGAGGGAGGGAGGGGGAGGCGGCAGGAAAGAGAGAAGGAGGGAGGAGGGACAGTTGTAGGAGACGGAGCGGACGGAGCAATAGTCGGGAGTGGGAGTGCTCCCGCACGCACACGCGGATGCTTCATTTGTAATCAATGCACTTTTGCTTTCAGCGCACTTTTTAATATATATATATATATATATATATATATATATATATATATATATATATATATATATATATATATAATTCGATGAAGGTTAATATTATTGAAAAGCAAAACAGACATTACATGACTATCATTCCAACCAAGACACAAAATAAATTCATCTTGCATCTAGGATATCTATGTCAGCTTGTATTTGTATTTGTACAATAAATATTTCGGTATCCATGCCCTCAAAGATACGTTGGTTTCTTTCCCTCCAGACATGCCGCACCCTCACACCAAAAATTAGCCTTAGTCGCTTGTAAATTTTTGGTCCTTTTCCTTTTTGTGCTCTGACCTCATTCACGACAGACAATAGATCCCTATTATGTGCAGACGAAAGACCAAAGTATCTGCTTTGTTTATTCCATATCTTCCAAAAAAAGTTGCAGCAGAAGAAAAGATGGTCCATAGACTCATCCATGTGCCAACACAAACAACATTTCTTATCAGGACAGTCCACACCAAACATGCTCAGACGCTCCCTCGTGAGTAATCTATTACGGATCTTGTAAAGACAGAGTTTTTTTTTGGCCGTTCCTCCTCTGCATTCTTGCTCCTGATTTGGTTTAAGGCATTCCGAAAGCAGAAAGTACATTTATCCATTTCCTCCCAAGTCCAGTAATCCTCCATGTCCGTCCTATCAATTTTCACTCTCCGTGTGTGTGTGTGTGTGTGTGTGTGTGTGTGTGTGTGTATATATATATATATATATTGAAGAAGGTAAATTTTATTCAGGTCCCTTGGAGAGGCTACCACTCAGCCCGAAGGCTTACAACCAATCCAGTCCGAAGGCCCCACCTTGACCGAAGGCCTCACGCAGTCGTAGTCGCACCGCACCTCACCAGCTCTCACCCGCATTGCATCTGCACTTTGCATCGCATCCGCGCATCATCCGGGATCACACCGTACCGTATCACGCACCTGCACTGTACCCAACCATACCACTCCACCCTTAATTTCCTCCCAAGGGGAATTAAATGGCGTCGGGGGATCTCAAACCCACAACCTCCTCGTCTGGATGCATCGCTCTTAACCGTTAGACTAGACATCATTTACTATATATATATATATATATATATATATATATATATATATATATATATATAGAGAGAGAGAGAGAGAGAGAGAGAGAGAGAGAGAGAGAGAATAAGGGAGGTGAGATGACACCTCACTCTCAAAAGAGGGTGGCGGTGAAGTGGCACAATCCCAGCCCTCCATCTTACAAATGACACTTAAGTGATTTATTTGCACTTAAGTCCCCTAATTACTCTCTCAACCATACCTCACAGCCATCCTCACCTCCCATGAAGAAATGACACCCGAGGGATCCACCGCCCCCTACCGGTCTTCCCCCACCCCTCGGGTTCCACCGCCCCCTCCCCCACCCCTCGGCTTCTAGAGCCCCCCACCGGTCTTCCCCCACCCCTCGGGTTCCACCGCCCCCTCCCCCACCCCACGGCTTCCAGAGCCCCCTCCCCCACCCCTCGGTTTCCACCGCCCCCTCCACCACCCCGAAGCATCCACCGCCCCCTCCCCCACCCCGAAGCTTCCCCCTCACCCAAAATAGGTATTTTGTGTATATTTTATATTATTATATTTATTATAGATGTTGAATTTATTTAGAGTATTCTCTTAGTTAATTAGAAAATAAATTTTTTAGTATATTTACTTATATAAATATTTATTTAGAATTTTTTTAGGCTATTTTAGATTATTGAATTTTTTTCATAATTTTTAGTTAATTAAAAACTACTAACACTAATTTTTTAGGACTTTGAAGAATTTCTTTTATGTTCAAATTTAATTAAAAATATCCCAAAACTTTATTTTAGGTTCTAAATAACAAAATATATTTTCTAGAATTTTCTGGGAATTTTTTGATTATTTTTAGTATTTATTGGGAGTAATTAGGTTAATAACTAATTTTTAGGACTTGTAGAATTTATTGTGCAATCCCAGAAATATAGAATGGACCCACATTATTTTCTAGGGTTTATAATATTATTATATATAAATTATTTCAGAATTTTTAGAATAATTTTAGTATTTATTTTTAGTTATATGTAAAACTAATTTTTAGAGATTCTCCTAATTATAGTAGGAAATATATGAATATAAAATTATCCCAAATATTTTTATAGAGTTTTTAAATTCAAAATATATTTTCTGTAATTTTTTCAGATTTTTATGATTTATTTTAATATTTATTTGTAGTTATTTAGATTTAAAACGACTTAAATAATATTTTGATAAAGGTAAATCAAAAACAAATAATATAACCAAAACCATCCAATCAAATCATGACATGTGTTACCCTCCTATCAACTTTCATTCAGCCGCTCAATCCCTATATATATATAATATAATAACCCTAATTATCCCATTATTTTTAGAGAGGGAGATTTTGTAGATTTTTCATCTATGGTTCCTTCATCTTCCAGAAGCCATTGCGCATAGCTCCGGACTCCAAACGAGGCCTAATTTTTTGCGTTAGAAATATATTGAGGTTATATTTCTGATTATATATTTTTTTTACGAAATTATGAATATTAAATTCTGAAAAATTCGTAGAGCACAGCATGTCCGAAAATAGATGTGTTTCGATGTTTTTGCGATTTCGGGAGAACCAAGAATCAGAATCATGAGCCGTTTAAAGTTTCGGAAAGCTAATCTCTAGATAATTGACATATATTTTTACTTGAATTTAATTCGAAGTATTTATATACTTTTAATTCTGTAGAACTTCTAGGTTAGAATTTAACCATCGGTGCACAATACAAAATTTTTATGTGCCATAATTCTCAAACGAATTTGAATTCGGACGAGCCATAAATTCCAACATATTTTTGACGCTGAAATCTACAGAAAATCATGCATAAAAGTTGAGTTTGTGTCGGTTGACTTTTTGGTCAACAATTGTCTCGATTTGCGTGCCATGAGTCTCGAGTTGATAAAATTCAGTTTCTTTGGACAAAATTTAGGAATTAACATAAAAATCAGAATAATAAGATTAAAATAGGATTTTAGAGTAATTATTGCAGAATTAAATAAATTAAAATAAATTATCTCTTGACGTGATAAATTTGTAATACATAGGCTATTTGGACTGTTACTTGGACTCTGATTCATACCAGTAGCAGGACCTCAGACGAGTACATTCTCTGACAGTGTTCCAGTAGAACGTAGTATTTAGCCACCACGGTTAGTTTACTGTAAACTCCCTCACCCAAAATAGGTATTTTGTGTATATTTTATATTATTATATTTATTATAGATGTTGAATTTATTTAGAGTATTCTCTTAGCTAATTAGAAAATAATTTTTTTTAGTATATTTACTTATATAAATATTTATTTAGAATTATTTTTAGCCTATTTTAGATTATTGAGATTTTTTCATAATTTTTAGTTAATTAAAAACTAGTAACACTAATTTTCTAGGACTTTGAAGAATTTATTTTATGTTCAAAATTATTTAAAAATATTCTAAAATTTTATTTTAGGTTCTAAATAGTCAAATATATTTTCTAGAATTTTCTGGAAATTTTCTGAATACTTTTAGTATTTATTGGGAGTTATTTAGACTAATAACTAATTTTTAGGACTTGTAGAATTTATTGTGCAAACCCAGGAATATAGAATGGACCCATATTATTTTTTAGAGTTTATAATATTATTATATATTTTCTGGAATTATTTCAGAATTTTTGGAATAATGTTAGTATTTATTTTTAGTTAAATGGATAAAACTAATGTTTAGAGCTTCTCCTAATTATAGTAGTAAACTTATGAATATAAAATTTTCTCAAATATTTTTCTAGGGTTTATAGGTTCAAAATATATTTTATTTAATTTTTCCAGATTTTTATGATTATTTTTAATATTTATTTGGAGTTATTTAGATTTAAAATGACTTAAATAATGTTTTGATAAAGGCAAATCAAAAACAAATAATATAACAAAAACCATCCAATCAGATTCTGACACGTGTCAGCCTATAAATATCCCTTCAGCCGCAGGTACATCCCTATATATATATATATATATATATATATATATATATATATATATATATATATATATATATATATATATATATATATTATTATAACCCTAATTATCCCATTATTTTAGAGAGAGAGATTTTGGAGAATTGCCATCTAGGGTTCCTTCATCTTCCACAAGCCATTGCGCATAGCTCTGGACTCCAAACAAGGTCTAATTTCTTGCATTAGAAAGATATTGAGGTTAGCTTTCTGATTATATAATTTATTTTATGAAATTATGAGTATTAAATTCTGGAAAATTCGTAGAGTATAACATGTCCAAAAATAAACGTGTTTCAATATTTTCGCGATTTTGGGAGAACCAGAAATCAGAATCATGAACCGTTTAAAGTTTTGGAAAGCTAATATCGAGATCATTGACATATGTTTTTTCCAAAATTTAATTCGAATTATTTATATACTGTTAATTCTGTAGAACTTCTAGGTTAGAATTTAACCATCGGTGCATAATACAAAATTTGTATGTGCCATAATTCCCAAACAAATTTAAATTTGTACGAGCCGTAAATTCCAGCATATTTTTAACGCTGAAATCTACAGGAAATCATGCATGAAAGTTGAGTTTGTGTCGGTTGACTTTTCGGTCAACAAATTGCCTCGATTTGTGTGCCATAAGTCTCGAGTTGTTAAAATTCAGTTTCTTTGGACAAAATTTAAAAATTAACATAAAAATCAGAATAATAAGATTAAAATAGGATTTTAGAGTAATTATTCCAGAATTAAATAAATTAAAATAAATTATCTTTTGACGTGATAAATTTGTAATACATAGGCTATTTGGACTGTGACTTGGACTCTGATTCATACCAGTAGCAGGACCCCAGACGAGTACATTCTCTGACAGTGTTCCAGTAGGATGTAGTATTTAGTCACCACGGTTAGTTTACATCAGACCCTGAGTCGGAGAACCCAATTCGTACATTTACATGTACGCAAATATTATTCAGTTTGGTATATATATTTATGTACGTAATTAATATATGTATTCTAATAATAATGTAAATAAATTGATGGTTATATTATTATATAATTATATGAATATATATGTAAGTAAATGCTAATTGATAATTATGACTAAATATTCCGACTGTACGACCCTAGGACACCGTGGACTATCCCATACTTACCTTGACCATGTTGACCCTAAGAACTTGTAAATTTGTCCGCCTTGCGTACATTAACGTACTGGCATAGACACCTGTCAGTTGACTGACTGATTTCGTACAGTACTTGAAGACGCGACACCCGCGTAATTCAACGCGTAATTGACCGTGTTAGATGACTAGTGTTACCCCTAGTATACCCCCTGAGTCCAGTGTAAATGTGGTTGTGTATGTGCTAGTGTAAAGACTAATGATTCTATTGTATTATATTTATGTGTACATAGGATATTGGATTTGTTCTGCGCGATTTCTGGAGCAGATTATTGGTACATTGCAGCTTCCTTGCCAGGCAAGTATACCTTGCCATTGTACTGTTATTTATATTCCATATGTTGCATGCATCTTTATTTTCTGTCTTTAGTTCATATATTTTAACTGTTATATAAAATGTGCGCGACGGTGTCGTCGCGGTATGTTTTTATTTATGTAATTGCATTGACCTTGTTTATGAGACTACCCCATTATCATGTAGTACCATTAGGTTTTATTTGACTGTGACACATATTTTTACACGAGATGTGAGTCTCATATAGATCATAGACGCACGTATTGACTGATCATCGGTACGTGTGGGACGTGCGTTAGGAATAACTGCAATTAGAAACTTTGCATGCTAGTAGACTTGGCAGTTATTAGAGGTGTTATTGTATCATGGATGTGACATGCTTAGAGCATCGGGTGGGGAGAACAACAAGTACCGCATTTGAGCTCCTTTGCACTTTTTCTATTGTGCGGCCGAATTCTCCGCTGGAGATACGGGCGGTGATGACCACTATATATTATATTATTATCAGGCGGGCCTCCGGCGTTCGAAAGTCGTCGTGCCTTTGTAGGCCCCTGGATCTCCAATAGAGAACCATACCAAATCCCAGTTTTCAGCCAGATAGCTCATTTGTGGGGAAATTTGTTCTTAACTGCATTCACTCAGACGGTTAGGCGACCCCTTTGGATATTTATTTTAATACTTTATTGGCATGTGTTTAAGTATCTTGTTATGTCCCTCTGAGGACCTGGTCCCCTGCCAAGTGTATTTGTCCTTGAGTATTTGTAGGAGCGCAGATTTGGATGGTTATAGATGCTTCGAGGATGTCTTCTCTTCGAGCCATGATTGATAGCTGGTATTCTTATATTGTGTTTATTGTGGTGTACTTAGATTGTATTGCTCTTATATTCGAGTTGGTAGTGGATTTGTTTTCATCCAACTATCATCCTTAGATACTTCTTATTGAGATCTAGTTCCATAGATATTGGTTGTTTAATTATATTTGATTTTGGTGGATGAGATTTAGATTTTACCCTGTGACTTGTATACATTTTATATCACTTGTGATTTGATATTCATATTACAGCGTACGTATGGATTTGGTTTCCATATATTGGAGTTGCCATATCCATGCGGCTGGCATGCTTACGTGTCCTAGTCCTACGCATTTTTGGGACTAGGGCGTCACATGTTTTTGTGGTGGCCCATGCAGGTCGAGAGCATATTGTCTCGGTTACGTTATTGTACCGAACAAGCCTGCACCTAGGACTAGAGTATAGGATCTCATCCATAATTGACTATGATTCATCTTCCTCCTATCTGTTCTATTTGAACAATTGTATCCTGCTTGATTCATGTGCTTCCCTAACAGTTCTTTGAATATAGCCTTTTGCTAGAATATAGGAACCCCTGTTATTAGGATGATAATTAGAGTAGCACACCTATTAAGAATACAACAAGAATATAGACACACCACTAAGTTTAGAATATCTAGTGAACCCTAGAATTCCTTATCTTTAGATTGGTATACCATTACCCCTTGATGTATTAAGAAGACTTGAGAGTAGTATAGACACTACTAGAGATAGTTAGAAGTTTTACCATAATGTTTGACCCTAGTATTGAGGAACCAATGGAGAACCAATATTGAACATTAGGACTGAACCTAACCTTCATAATTGGATAGTATTGGAGAACTATAAAACTTAGATCATTGTCTTATTATTAGTAGACAGCACCTTAGGAAGCCTAGAGGAATGTAATTAACACTTTTTCCTTGATCATACCTCGAACATAGCAACTAGCATAACACTCCCCCTTAGAAAACCATGATGCTATCTAGAGCCCCTATTTTAATTTCATATGTTGTTCCTCTGTGACCTTAATGTTCGCTAATTGTACGACGACTAAAAATTATGTTCTTCTTTTCTTCCTCTTTCAACTCGTGCCATATGACACTTCTGATTATAGACCAAGTGATTATACTCTACAATAGGATATATAGTTTGCTATAGTCATAGTTGTAATCTTGAATTTTGAATTGTGTACCTTGTAGTTAGAACCTGATAGTTGAGTTATTCAATTAGATTATGATGATTACCCCTAGTTGTAGACCACATAATTTGTACCCTCACCTCGATACAGGTTAGATCCCTTTCCCCTAACGGCTAGTAACTCTTCTATTCTCGCTATCGACATATATTCTATGAGCACTAGGATTAAGACTTAAGGTGACCCTTACCTATATAATGCAATAGGAGACCCTAATAAGTACCAAGATCTTTCCTCATATACCCTAATAAAGAGTTTCTGTTTTATTTATATGTACAAGATTATTTTTATGTAGGATCCTCTTAAGACTATCACAGTACTAGTTTAATTCTTTTAAGTTGGGTAGTATGTCTCACAACCTAGTATCACATAGTCCACTTGACCCATCGAGGTAGTGTAACTGAATAACATTAATTGTATGCTAGCATTAGACGACAACGTTTATTCAGACGGTAAAAATTAGAGGTCCATGCCCTATTTGGTCGACTAGCGACTTAGACAAGGAGGTTGTATGATAACTGTTGAGATTGTAGAGTCTTTTGTTATTATTGCTTATGTTGTTTTTGTTTTTGCAAACTTGAACTATTTTGTAACTTCTCTCATCATAATCCAGCATTATATTTTTTGTGCTACCTCAAATTATGATGCTATTATAGCCTAGTTTTTGTAAGCTTATTCTTTATCGAGCTTGATCATGACACATGTATTATTGGAGCGCTACAATAATACATTTCAGAATCAGTGTATTAGGGTCTAGCTAACCTTAGTGCGCTTGATTCGTCCCTCGTAAGTGCGCTTGATTCGTCCCTCGTAATACTACTTTACGTGAATTGAAATATGTAGTGATTAGTAGACGAATACACTTGCCCTAGACATGTCTGACATATCATATTGGTTACATGACTGTACCAATACGAGCATGCGAACAAAGAATTACCAAAATAGGATTTCAATCCACAACTGCTTTGACAATTCCTATTTGAATTCTTTAAACGCCTTGATCCCGATACTTCTATTCTATTACCTCGCCCTTGAACTCTTTATTATTGGTCTCCGTCTTCCCTTATTTCGGAAAGACGAAACCTCATGCTTGGTATAAGTTTAATACACAGAGAGTACGAGATATACCCCGTAGGCCGATCACATACTTGAGGATTATTCTTTTGTAATTAAGGACATATTATATATGATATAATCGGCGTTGAAGTTTTGAGGATTGAATGACATGAGTAAATAAATTAAGGAATATTTTTCTTAAAGTATATAGCCTTCTGTGATAGATGGGTAAATTCTAAGTTGGGTAGCAGTGCATTGTCAACTTGAGAGGAATTTCTTTTAGATTGTGATCAAGTAAGATTAGATTGGGAGATTCAAGTCATTTTAATTTTGAAAAATTTTAAAAGAAGGATTAAGATAATGAGGATTTAACGAATTTTAAAATCTTGATATTGCGGACCAAATATTTATACTTTGAGCACATGAATTAAATTTTGAATATTGAAGGATGAATCATCGATTTAAATTTTGAGGATAAATATAGAATTTTAGACTTGAACAATTGGTGAATTAGATTTAAATTTTATAATTTAATGACTTGAATTAAAAGTTCAATTTGGATTGTTGGGTCACCTATTTGAAATATTGAGCAAGCTAGTAGATGCTATACAAGAGCCTTGTTTTATATTTTCAAACAAGAAATGAAGGATGTCCAGATTTATTGGGCTGATAAAGTGCACAAAGAAGGAACAATAACTACATATCTTGTTGGGCGGGCGACAAAAGAGAGAAGTAAATGGAGGACTGTGTTATATGATTCTAATAGGGTTGTAGTTTCATGCGTCTGTAGACATTTTTATTATGTTGGATTACTTTGCAGACATGCCCTGTGCATATTGTGGAAGAAACATATTCCAGAGATACCGGATCGTTATATTTTGAAGCGATGGACCATTAACTCTCGACATCGATTTGGAGATGTTGGCATGGGTGCTACTATTGAAAATTCTGAAGTGGATCACAATCTTCATTGGGGTATTCGTTACAAATGCAACAAGGCTTTGGAGGTTGCATATAAGGTGCCTAACTTTGCTGCTGAATTTGATAGATTTCTAACAAGCAAGTTAGAAGAATATGATAACTTAAGATTGTCTGAAGGAGATGATGTGCCATCCCAAGGAATGAATCACCAAGTTGATCCTATTGCACCAACTGTATCCCAAAATTCATCAAGTTTAATTCCTGAAATTAATATTCGTGATCCTATGACATCTCAGAGGCATAAAGGGCGACCAAGACTTCCTTCCAGATTATCTTCCGGATTAGAATTGTCTCAAAAAGAGGCTACTAAAAAAAGAAAAATATACGAATTTTGTGGAAAAAAGGGTCATTACAGGACTGGGTGTAGCAAAGCTAAGGTATTGTATAAGTTCAATAATTTTTATCCTTGTCTCTTTTTAATGAGTTAATTGAGAATATGTTGAACTTTCAGGTAAACAATATTGTATACAGTGGTCAATCTGATCCGGGTGGTTCACAAGCACTTCCAAGAACTCACTAGGTAATTTTAATTTACTAAAGTCTATAATTCAATTATTGAATGTAGTACAAGTTGAAATTGTTGGCTCAAAACTATTTCAAAAAATTCCATTCACAAAATATACCATAATAGTATGATATCTAAGTAGTAATTGACAATTCTCTCTCAAACTACTCTGAAAACTTCAAAAAAATTAACCTTAGTATATATTACTATATTAATGTGAAACTTTCATAAAATGTAAAAAAAATGTAAAAAAAATTATATGGTCTTTAAAATGTAAAAAAAAAAGGTTTTAGTATATATGTTTTTTTAATAAGTTGTTATCAAACAGCTTTGATAGCCACTTGAGCTAAGGTTGATACATATCACATGAATTCGACCTTAATAGCTTTGCAAACAGTGTTGGACCTTAATATTTCCTGCTTGAGCAGAAGCCATTGAAGAGCAGCAGCCATTGGCTTCTGAATGAATGAATCAGTTAATGTACTGGACTACTCTTAGCTTTGTATTATTGAAATGGTTTTACCCAAAGTGTAGCATGGAGCTGATGTAGATATAGTAGTGGTATCTGTTGCATCTTTATTCCCATTTGTAAGCCTCTTCTCGACTTTTGCTAATTTCATGCAAGATATCTTCATCCACATGAGTGATCTTTGCTAGAGTTGACCTTTGGGGAGAGTAATTATGAAGAGGTATGCTATATCTGTTTCTTTTTTATTGAATCTGATGGCAACATTTGCAGTACTTCTATTGAGTCATTTTGGATAGTAGTTTGTTCTCCATCCTGCCTTAAAGTTTGAGTCATATTGGTCTACACATGTTTATAAAGTGATCAGTAACTTTGACACATTGTAAACCCCCTGATTTTTAAATTTGAATTTTTTTTGAAATTTTTTGGAATTTTCTGGGAATTTTCTGTAATTAAAAACAGGGTTTTAATTATTAAATAATTTTTTAAATGATAATAAACAATATTAAAATATTATGAAAATAATATTTTTGGGTGTAAAATATGTAAACAACCTGATTTTTTTCAAAATTTTCAAAACTGGATTTTTCACAATTTTCTGGAATTTTCTGGGAATTTTTTGTAATTTAAAAACAGGGTTTTAGTTATTCAATAATTTTTAAATGATAATAAACAGTATTAAAATATTATGAAAATAATATTTTTGGATGTAAAATGAAAAACTGGACTTAGGGTAATTTTTCTGGATTTTATCGGGCCCCGGACCTATTTTTAAAACACCTAAATTTATTTATTTAATTATTTATTTATTTATTAAATATTTACTGATTTTTATTATCATTATTATTATTATTATTTAAACCCGGCCCGGCCCAATCCCTCAGCGGCTCAACCCGGCCCAGCCCCCGGCCTAGCGGGTCGGGTCGGATCCGCCAGACCCGCACCCGACCCGACCCAACCCGGCTCCCCCTCTCTCTCCCTCAGCCCGCTTCCCGCGCCGCGTCCACCGCCGCTCCGGCCGCTCCGCTCCGCTCCGCTCCGCCCGGCCATGCCCCGCGAGCCTCGCCACGCCACCCACGCCCTCCGCCCGTCTCGGCCCCCCCCAGCCTCCTCTCCCCCTATTTAAACCCCAGCCCCCGGCCGTCGACACCACCTTCGAACCCCCTCAGCCACCGCTCCCCATCGCCACGACGCCGCCGGCCCTCCTCCTCCGCTGCCACCGCTGCAGAGCTCCGCCCCTTCTCCTCCTTCCTCCCCTCCTCTCCACCGTCGACCTCGACGTCGACAGCCAGCAGCAACAGCAGCAGTCAGCGCCTCCGCCACCGTCCCCGCGCCTCCGCCACCGTCCCCGCGCCGCCGCGCCGCCTCCAGCGCCGCCGCGAGCCCGGCCACCGCCTCGCCGCGTGCCCCGGCCACCCTCCGCCGAGCTCCGGCAACGGCTTCGGCCTGAAACCCCAAACCCTAACCCTAATTCCCAAATTCGCGTGCCCCGGCCACCCTGTGTCGTGTCGGACACGATTCGGACCCCGGCTTTCGACCCTTGTTCAGGTACGTGTATCTTCTTGCTCGTAGCTCCGTTTTCGATTCCGTAAATTGCGTTGCGAAGCCTGTATGACCCTCTCGGTGCCCGGACAAACTTTTCGGGGCATCGCGTCCTGTGGTGATCGCACACCGCGATCCAAAAACAGGAAAAACCAGACCCTGTTTCACCCCGGAACTGAGTACGATCCGCCAAACGGGACCACTTGGTCGCGCACGGTCTTCACAGATACGTGCGCGTCGTCGATACGGACGTGCGAGATTTCGCAGAAGTCGATTCGGGTGTGCGTGCACACCGGGATCAACGCGTATCCGCGAACATCATCCCGTATCCGACTTTTCGGCATTTCACCCTAACTTTGTGTACACACGTCGGATTGAAACAAAACTTACGCCATCGGACTCGTAGCGATACGCTGGTCCTGTGTGCCAAGTTTGGTTCGATTCTGAGAACGTTGACGAAATCGCGTGTCGTGGGCCCCACAGTCCCCGCTCGACGGTCGATTTTGTGATCGGCTCATCGGAATTCAATTATGAAAGTTCCGTTGGGTTGTATCAGCGTTTTTGACCTATTGACACTGAGTTTGGTGAATTTGGAGACCTTTGACCCGAACGCATTTTTCGGTGCAAAGCGGGCCCACATGTGGACCCCGTTCTGACCCGAAACTGCCGTTTTTGCCCTTGTCTCCAAATTGGACCCAAGGACAAACGTTTCTAGCTGATTGATATTTTATGGATCTGATGGTGATATTTATTTCAGCAACCGGAGTACCGCCTGCAATTCCAGCTGAAGTCAGAGCCGCAATTGGAATCGGAACCGCAGGCTAGTGTACCTCGCCAATACTTGCAGCTTTGCTACCTATTTCCTTGACTTAGTTATACAACAGTGGGCAAGTAAAGCTTGCCAAACCCTGCAGCTTGCTATATTTTCTTGGTTAATTTTGCATCAGTGTGAACATAAAGCTTGCCAATTAGCAGTGATTCTGGTTATAGTATTTTACTTGATTTCTTGTAGATTCATATGAAAACTTGTTTAACTGCTCAACCCAGGACACCTGACACTATCCATGTGACGGAATTGCCTGAGATATATACCTGGTGATTCCGTATAGGTTACATTTTTATGTCATATACAGTTTACATGCTTAGATTCTATCCTGACTCATTGCATTTGTAAGCCCCCTGATTTTCAGAATTTTAACTTCGGATTTTTCCCAATTTTTTGGTATTTTTCGGGAATTAAAACCTAGGCGTTGGTAATTCAATGATTTTTATTTCGGTTAATTCATATTAAAATATTATGAAAATAATATTTTATGGTGTAAAATGGGAAACCGGACATAGGGTAATTTTCCGTGAATTTATTGGACTCCGGAAACCCGTTTAAAGCCCTGAAGACCCATGACGATTTAAACCGAATTAAATCCGTGCCAACGCCCTACATCCCCATGAGAGCCGAAGCCCAGCCCAAGGAGCGTTGACCCGGCCCGAATCCTAGGTCAAACCCTATTCCAATTTCTGTAATGTATAAATACCTATTTTTCCTAAGTTTTCTCCACAATTAAAAAGAATAGCAAAAGAAATCCCTAATTCCAAATTAACCCTAATTCTAAAATCCCTAATCCCTATTTCAACCTAACCCTAACCCTAAGCAGCCTCTTCCGCCGCCTCTGCCGACCCCTCTCCGGCGGCGCACCGCCCGCGTCCACTCCGACTCCGGCCACCCGCTGCTCGCCCTCGCCACCCCCGCAGAGCCGCCGCTCAGCCGCCTCATCTCAGCCTTCCTCCTCGACATCAGACCCTGCCGTGCCTCCTCCCCGTTGCGGCCCGACTCGTCCAGAACCCTCCGGCCACCCCCGCACGCTCCCTCGCCGTCGACCCCCTCTCTCATCCACCCTGACGCCGGATCTCCCCCTTCTCAGCCGACCAGTACCAGACCGTCTCCGCCGAACCCCTCGGCCCTCCGCTCCGTCCTCGACTTCAACCCCCGTGCCGCTGTCGCCAAGCCGGACGACTCTCGATCGGCCGACGACCCTCGGTCGACGACCCGCCGTGCAGATCCCCTGACCACAGCAGCCCCTCCCTCCGCCACGAACCCAGTCGACCACCTTCACCCCGTTCTTCCTCCGACTGCATCTCCCCTCTCTGATCGACCCCGGCCTCCTCCGTCGTTGCACCGACGACTCGAGCCCCTGATCATCGGAGTCGACTGCAGCCACCCCCGACCCAGGTGTCCTCCTCCTCCTTCGTCTGAATCGAATCCAGTCGACGAACTCAGCTGAACCCAACGCCGACCATCCCACGGTGCAGCCGCCCCGCTCCGGCCTGTCCTAACCGCCGTTGTGTACCTCACCCGGCCGCGCGGTGCATCTGCTTCCCCGCCGAACTGAGCAACCCCGACTTCACCGGCGTCGAGCTCTCACCGACCTCCACCCATCTCCGACTAGCCGTGCCCTAGCCGGCCGTCTACGCCCTCCTCCGGTCAGCTCCGGCGTTCCAGCATCGAGTCCCAAATCCTAAACCTAGGCTGGACACGGTGAACCCTAGGACGGACACAGCACCAGTACAGGACACGCGAGGACACGACCTGGACGCAATTCGGACACGAGAATTTCAGACTTCACGGAGCCCTGTTCAGGTACCCGTTTCTCTCGACTCGCAACTCCGATTTCGATTCCGTAAATTGCGTTGCGTAGACTGTATAACCCTCTCGGTGCCCGTGCAACCCGCTCGGTGTATCGCGTCCTGTGGTGATCGTACACCGCGATCCAAAAACAGGAAAATCAACGCCCTGTTTCACCCCGGAATTGAGTGCGCCCCGCCAAACGGGACGACTTGGTCGCGCGCGGTCCTTACCGAACTGTGCGCGACGATGATACGGTCGTGTGGGATTTCGCAGAAGTCGATTCGGAGGTGCGTGCACCCCGGAATCAACGCGTATCCACCGACGACACCCCGTATCCGTCCTTTCTGGAACACGCTGTAATTTTGTGTACACACGTCGGATCGAGACGAAACTTACACCATCGGACTCGTAGCAATACGCTGGTCCTGTGGGTCAAGTTTGGTTCGATTCTGAGAGCGTTGACGAAATCGCGTGTCGTGGGCCCCACAGGCTCCACTTGACGGGCGATTTTGTGATCGGCTCATCGGAATCCAATTCTGGAAGTTCCGTTGGGTTCGTATCATCGTTCCTGACTTGTAGACACTGAGTTTGCGGAAATTGGAGACCTTTGACCCTGACGCGCTTTTCGGTGCAAAGCGGGCCCGCATGTGGACCCCGTTTTGACCCGAAACTGTCGTTTTTGCCCTTGTGTCCAAATTGAACTCAAGGACAGGCGTTTTTAGCTATTTGATATTTTCTGAATCTAATGGTGATGTTTATTTCAGCAACCGGAGTATTACCTACAGATCACACTGAGACCAGAGCTACAGTTGGATCTAGGACCCCAGGCAAGTGTACCTTGCCAAACTTTGCAGTATTGTTACATATTTTCCTTGCTTCATTATATTGCTGTGCATGCTTAACCTAGGACCGTGTGACGTACTTAGCGTCCGATTATCAGTCGGGTGCCGACACCGTACGCGGTGTTGGGTACGGTCACCTAGAGATGGACATTCGTGACACTATATACTCTCGTACTTGTCTTACCAAGTACACCTTGACCCAGGACACTTGACACTACTCATGAGACAGGATCTTCTCGAGATATTCGTGGTGATTCTGTATAGGATACAGGACATGGACATCGTATTCTTAGATATTAGATGACTTGTTGCATTGAGAGATGATTGTGCGTGACATGGACATGGTGCATCGTGGACATGAGACGTGTGATTACATGGGGTGGGGAGAGACACACAGGCTACAGGCTGTTTCGTATATCTATCTACTACTATTGTGAGGCCTCAGACTCTCGTCGTAGAGCTAGGCACATTACGTGTTTATTACCGCTACCGGCTCCCAGACACAGAGCTTGTAGTGGCTTCAGCCTGAGACTAGTGATGCTCTCACTTGCATTTCCACATAGACGGTTATATAGCTTACCCTATTTATTGCATTTTGCTGCACTGCATTTATTTTGGCTTGTATTTTCTGTACCTTGCTGTCCCCTGAGGACCTGGATCCGGACTTTGTCCCCAGGACTAGCAGAGGAGATCCCCCTAGAGTTATACAGTACAGGAGCATTATCAGGAGCAGAAGTAGGAACAGGAGCAGATACAGGAGCTGTACCGACACCAGAGGACGGGATCGTACCAGAGGACTTCTCCTGGGTATTGGTTTGAGATACTCATTTACTTCTGTTCCTATTTACTTTACTTCCAGTCTATTGCATTTTTGTATTAGACTTGTATTCTCGGATTGTTCTCCGAGACTCTTTATTGAGATATGCTAGATTATATTTACTTGTTTTATTCTGGCATTTGATTTGTGATTATCTGTTGTGGATGAGATTAGTATAGACTGTGACTATTTATATTGGACCTGCTTATTACAGCTTAAGTATGCCCTGATGGATCCATTAAATTGGGTTGTCCATCGGTGCGTACTGCTGGCCATTATCACGCATCCGGTCCCTCGGTATTTTGGGACTGGGGCGTGACAGCATTAGTTCAATCTTGCGTGACTTGTACCTGATATTTTCTGGAACTGTGACGTGAGATTACATGGGGTGGGGAGAGTATTATCATATCAAGGCTGAATATAATATAATATAAATACTGTTATCTGGCGGTGCCTTAGACTCTGACGCAGAGCTTTGGTACCTTACTGGCCCCTCGAGAAAATACTGCTATGGTTTCTTCGACACTGATCCTGTAGTAGTCTCAGCCTGAGTATGACTAAAACTCTCACTTGCATAACACTTAGCTGGTTTACATATTTATCCTGCTGTTTTATTATTGCTGCACTGATATTCATTTTGGCTTGAGTTATTTCCGTACCTTGCTATGTCCCCTGAGGACCTGGAATGGATGATGTCCCCAGGTATAGCTGAGGAGATCTACCCCGAGGTGTACGGTACAGGAGCACTCCCTGGAGCAGAACCCGGAACCGAGGACGAGATAGTGGCCGAAGATTTCTCCTGAGCACCGGCTTTATCTACTCAGTATTTCCATTTCCAGTATTTTATTTCCTGTCTATTTCCTTAATGTAACAGACTGATTCTCGGATTGTTCTCCGAGATAATCTTATTTGATATTGCCTATTTATTTCTATTGCATTATTCCTGGCATTATTCTGTGTTATTCTGTGGATGAGATTAGAAATACCTGAGACTTGTAACATTTTACTGTTAGACTACAGCTTAAGCATGTCCTGATGGATCCATTAAATTGGGCTGTCCATCGGTGCGTGCTGCTGGCCATTGCCACGTGCCCTGTCCCTCGATATTTTGGGACTGGGGCGTGACATGGTTTTTGTGGTGGCCCATGCAGGTCAACGACTAAATTGTTCGGTTTCAACTTAGGGACGGAACATGCCTGCAATAAGAATAGGATAAGTTTTTAGGATCTCATCCACTTGCTTGAATCGTTCTTGATATCTATTCGAATTAAATTATTGACTTGCATCCTGCCTTGATTCCTGTGCGCCTCTTATCGTTTATTTTGGATACAGAAAAATGGACCCACCAGCCAGCAACGAGGCTCATACAGAAACACCGCAAGGCGTGGTGGTTACCCACGAAGACGATGTGACACCAGTGGGTGAAGGCCAATCATCGCAAGGCAGTCAAGCAAGCCAGCCTGCCTCAAGAATCCACCAAGATGACGTTCCACCCTCAACGCAGCCTACAACACCGATGCCTTCCTTCCCACTGGGACCGCCTATGGACGAACAACAGATGTTCCGTATGTTCTACATAATGATGCAAGCCTATCAGAGGGTGCAACAAGAAGCTCAACAAAACCAATCGGAGAACCCCATCGACAGAACTAGCTCGGAGTCACGGAGGCCAAACAGTTCAAATGCAACCGCCTTCGACGAGGACGTCCTTACTGCAGCAAGATCCGTGGAGTGCACCCCAAGGATCGAGTCCAGCCAGAAGCGGCCGTATGCGTCAGCACCAGACCAAGCACAACAGGAAAGAGCTGCAAAACGACCACAGATGAATCCACCACCGAGAGCAGCATCAAGAGCTTCATTCCTTCCTACTTGTTACCACTGTGGCAAGATAGGCCATATTAATAAGGAGTCCAGACGCAAGTTAGGATTATGCTTAATTTGCGGAACCAATCAACACTTGGCCAAGGATTGTCCTCAGCATCAAGAGAAAGCAGTGATGATTCATCAACCAGCCACATCAGCACCTGCCGGAGCACCACAGGAAGAAAATGTAAAGAGTTCTCCCATGCACCAGCCGCTAGAAGCATCTCCACAGGCAATACCTGTCTGTCCATATTGTCACCGACGAGGTCATATAGAGGACGAGTGCAGACGAAAAAAGAAAGTATGCTTAGCTTGCGGATTCAGTCAGCATTTATTAAGGGAATGCCCTGAGCGTCGGGAAAGAGCACCAAAGGGTAAGCAGCAAGTGTTACCAGCACCAAGGCCAGCTTCTCCAGCATTGGAAGCACCGCAAACGAAAGTTCAAGAAGTCCTACCACCAGCTCCAGGAGGGTATCTGCCGAGGCCACCCTTGATACCCCAGGAACTACTCTTCCAGCAGGCTCAGCAGCAGAAGAATCGACTGCAAGAATGGGAGCAAGATCCAGCGAAGACCGTGGAGAACGCGCAGACTCGTGGAGTAGCTAATGCGCGTAAGTGATTCGTAGTTATCCGTTTCTAGCCTTGTTTAGTTCGTGCCTATTGGTTCGTGACCTCAGTCCCAACCTAGTAAATTGCAACTTGTTAATAATAACCTGGTTTTCATAAAAGTTGTAATCTTTTGCTTTAACTAGATTTTCTTTGGAAGTGCATAACTTTCATTGTTAGGGAAACGGTATTTCCCTAAATATCTTGTGATGTGTTTTCAAACGATGCTTGTGACCGCATCATCTCTGTTGATCGGTTATTCTTTGATTGCGAGGACGCAATCCTCTTAAGGGGGGTAGATTGTAAACCCCCTGATTTTTTTCAAAATTTTCAAAACTGGATTTTTCACAATTTTTTGGAATTTTCTGGGAATTTTCTGTAATTTAAAAACAGGGTTTTAATTATTCAATGATTTTTAAATGATAATAAATAGTATTAAAATATTATGAAAATAATATTTTTGGGTGTAAAAAAAAAAATTGGACTTAGGGCAATTTTTCTGGATTTTATCGGGCCCCGGACCTATTTTTAAAACACCTAAATTTATTTATTTAATTAATTATTTATTTATTAAATATTTACTGATTTTTATTATCATTATTATTATTATAATTTAAACCCGGCCCGGCCCAATCCCTCAGCGGCTCAACCCGGCCCAGCCCCCGGCCTAGCGGGTCGGGTCGGATCCGCCAGACCCGCACCCGACCCGACCCAACCCGGCTCCCCCTCTCTCTCCCTCAGCCCGCTTCCCGCGCCGCGTCCACCGCCGCTCCGGCCGCTCCGCTCCGCTCCGCCCGGCCACGCCCCGCGAGCCTCGCCACGCCACCCACGTCCTCCGCCCGTCTCGGGCCCCCCCAGCCTCCTCTCCCCCTATTTAAACCCCAGCCCCCGGCCGTCGACACCACCGTCGAACCCCCTCAGCCACCGCTCCCCATCGCCACGACGCCGCCGGCCCTCCTCCTCCGCTGCCACCGCCGCAGAGCTACGCCCCTTCTCCTCCTTCCTCCCCTCCTCTCCACCGTCGACCTCGACGTCGACAGCCAGCAGCAACAGCGGCAACAGCAGCAGTCAGCGCCTCCGCCACCGTCCCCGCGCCTCCGCCACCGTCCCCGCGCCGCCGCGCCGCCTTCAGCGCCGCCGCGAGCCCGGCCACCGCCTCGCCGCGTGCCCCGGCCACCCTCCGCCGAGCTCTGGCAACGGCTTCGGCCTGAAACCCCAAACCCTAACCCTAATTCCCAAATTCACGTGCCCCGGCCACCCTGTGTCGTGTCGGACACGATTCGGACCCCGGCTTTCGACCCCTGTTCAGGTACGTGTATCTTCTTGCTCGTAGCTCCGTTTTCGATTCCGTAAATTGCGTTGCGAAGCCTGTATGACCCTCTCAGTGCCCGGACAAACTGTTCGGGGCATCGCGTCCTGTGGTGATCGCACACCGCGATCCAAAAAAGGAAAAACTAGACCCTGTTTCACCCCGGAACTGAGTACGATCCGTCAAACAGGACCACTTGGTCGCGCGCGGTCTTCACAGATACGTGCGCGTCGTCGATACGGACGTGCAAGATTTTGCAGAAGTCGATTCGGGTGTGCGTGCACACCGGGATCAACGCGTATCCGCGGACATCGTCTCGTATCCGACTTTTCGGCATTTTACCCTAACTTTGTGTACACACGTCGGATTGAAACAAAACTTGCGCCATCGGACTCGTAGTGATACGCTGGTCCTGTGAGCCAAGTTTGGTTCAATTCTGAGAACGTTGACGAAATCGCGTGTCGTGGGCCCCACAGGCCCTGCTCGACGGTCGATTTTGTGATCGGCTCATCGGAATTCAATTCTGAAAGTTCCGTTGGGTTCGTATCAGCGTTTCTGACCTGTTGACACTGAGTTTGGTGAATTTGGAGACCTTTGACCCGGATGCATTTTTCGGTGCAAAGCGGGCCCACATGTGGACCCCGTTCTGACCCGAAACTGCCGTTTTTGCCCTTGTCTCCAAATTGGACCCAAGGACAGACATTTCTAGCTGATTGATATTTTATAGATCTGATGGTGATATTTATTTCAGCAACCGGAGTACCGCCTGCAATTCCAGCTGAAGTCAGAGCCGCAATTGGAACCGAAACCGCAGGCAAGTGTACCTCGCCAATACTTGCAGCTTTGCTACCTATTTCCTTGACTTAGTTATACAACAGTGGGCAAGTAAAGCTTGCCAAACCCTGCAGCTTGCTATATTTTCTTGGTTAATTTTGCATCAGTGTGAACATAAAGCTTGCCAATTAGCAGTGATTCTGGTTATAGTATTTTACTTGATTTCTTGTAGATTCATATGAAAACTTGTTTAACTGCTCAACCCAGGACACCTGACACTATCCATGTGACGGAATTGCCTGAGATATATACCTGGTGATTTTGTATAGGTTACATTTTTATGTCATATACAGTTTACATGCTTAGATTCTATCCTGACTCATTGCATTAGTTCAATCTTGCGTGACTTGTACCTGATATTTTCTGGAACTGTGACATGAGATTACATGGGGTGGGGAGAGTATTATCATATCAAGGCTGAATATAATATAATATAAATACTGTTATCTGGCGGTGCCTTAGACTCTGACGCAGAGCTTTGGTACCTTACTGGCCCCTCGAGAAAATACTGCTATGGTTTCTTCGACACTGATCCTGTAGTAGTCTCAGAGCCGGGACCACATGCAAGTGTACCTCGCCAAAACTTGTAGCTTGCTACTTATTTTCCTTGACTTGTTTATACATAAGTAGGCAAGGAAAGCTTGCCAAATTGCAGTAATTCTTGTTATAGAACTTGCCTGAAATCTTGTTTAAATGCATGTAAACCTGTTTAACTGTTAAAACCCAGGGCCGAGTGGCTTTACTTAGCGTCCGATTACTGGTCGGGTGCCAACCCCGTACGCGGAGTTGTGTAACGTCACATAGAGATGGTTATCGAGACCCGATGATGTTCGTACTTGTCTTATCAAGTACATTAGAACCCAGGACACTTGACACTATTCATGAGACAGTCTTCTTGAGACATTCATGGTGATTCTGTATAGGATACAGGACTTGACATTGACATATGTTCCTAGAGACTTTATGACTTGTTGCATTAGCTATGATCCCGCTTGACATGGACATGAGACGTTATGGTCATGATATGCGTGATTACATTAGGTGGGGAGAGTTACATAGGCTACAAGTTGATTTTATATTATGCCGGCGTCGTAGTCTCCCATTGAGCTAGACAACTACATGATATCACTGCTACCGGCTCCCCGACACAGAGCTTGTAGCAGCTTCAGCCTGAGTTCTAGTGATGCTCTCAACTTGCATTATCCCCTAGCTGGTTACGTAGTTTACCCTGCTGTTTCATTTAATTTCTGCACTGCTTATATTTTGGCTTGTATTATCTGTACCTTGTTATGTCCCCTGAGGACCTGGAATGGACTATGTCCCCAGGTATAGCTGAAGAGAACCATCCAGAGATACACCGTACAGGAGCACTTCCAGGAGCTGTACCAGGACCTGAGGACGAGCTCGCACCAGAGGGCTACTCCTGAGCACCGGCTTCCTTCACTCAGTATTTCCATTTCTAGTTCCTTTATTTCCTGTCTATTTGCATTTGTTGTACCAGACATATTCTCGGATTATTTCCTGAGGTACTTATTTAAGATTTATTTAGTTATTCTATTGCATTATTTCTGGCATTAATCTGTGTTTATTCTGTGGATGAGATTAGAAATACCTGAGACCTGTAACATCTTACTGTTAGACTACAGCTTAAACATGCCCTGATGGATCCATTAAAATGGGTTGTCCATCGGTGCGTGCTTCTGGCCATTGCGCACGTCTCCAGTCCCTCAGCATTTTGGGACTGGGGCGTGACACACATTAAGAGGTTAATTTTTTCTAATTTTTTGTTGCATTTTAAATCCAAGTAACTGCATTGTAAAGTCTAATTAGAGCATTTCTAGCACTAGCATCTGTAGAGCACTCTCAGCTCCAAGGTCCTCTAGAGGCTAGGCACGAAGTGCAAGGCACATGCCAGTGCAAAAAGAGCGCATATTCCTTTTTACTAGGGGTGTATGTGGATTCATGTGTATGCATGCATGTACATGCCACTGCTGCTGTTGTCTATCTGATGAACACAGAAGGCTGTTGCTGTTTTAGAAACTGCTGTCTATATAGTGCTGATTACATGTGCCTTGTTGCAATATCATTTTGTGGTGATTGTATAATTGAATAATCTGCATGGTTCCATTTTTAAGTTTTTCTTGGATTTTGACAGTCACTACCAGCTGAGTTAACACGGCTTCCACAACTAGAGAGACTATATCTTGATAACAATAAGCTAACACAACTTCCTCCAGAACTTGGTGAAGTGAAAAGCTTAAAAGTGCTGAGAGTTGACAATAACGTGCTGGTGTCTATCCCTGGTAAGCTTGAATTTCTGTGACTTAATACTTAATGCCAATATAATTGTATTGGTGAAATTGTTAATTCTTGAGCTATATATCATTTGAGGTTAATATGACCAAGTTTTGCTCTCTTCTTATATCTACTTATCTTATCACATCATAACTCTCGAGCAGTGGAACTGAAGCAGTGTGTTATGCTTGAAAAATTGTCATTGGAACATAATAGACTTGTTCGCCCACTTCTGGATTTCAGGTCATTCAGCGAGTTGGAAATTCACTAAAGATTTTACCTTTTGGATAAACTATCAAATTCTAAAGATCCTTTTCAGTTTTATGGCAGGGCTATGGCTGAACTTCGTGTTCTAAGACTTTTTGGTAATCCTCTTGAGTTTCTTCCTGAAATTTTGCCACTGCACAATCTTCGACATTTATCTCTTGCCAATATCAGAATTGAAGCAACTGAAAATCTTAAATCAGTAAATGTGCAAATAGAGGTAAAATTTTATCTTTTGGTTTTAAGGCTCTTTAGCCATTTACTAATTTCTGAGATCAGCTGACCCTGAAGAACTAATTTTTGTTTTGCAAGTTCTAGTCAACTTAGCCTTTGCCTGTGATAATGTTGCCCAGAAGATGCTGACGAAAGATGTATTAAAATCACTTAAAGTATTATGTGCACACAAGAATACAAAGGTAAGCTATCACAGACTTAATTGGTAGCTTGTGGAATTTTTATTTATGTTTGTCAATATATTTTCTTCTAATATTTATTGCAATAACAATAATTTGCATTATTTCTTATTAGGTACAATAATTATCTCAAGTACAAAGAATTGTTTAGAGACGAGAGAACATGGAAGGAGCTATGAAGTGAGACTGTAGTTACAAAAGGAAGTTTTGAATGTTCTGAAAGGAGAAACTAATAGTATCATATTTTTGCCCTTTTTCTTTATTAAATATTTCCAAATTGGGGATGATATGGGAGTGAGATTAGTGACCAGGCTATTTTTGCTGGGATGGTGTTTGCCAGACATTAATTATGTACTCAATCTCTTTTAGTTTGTATACTGAAGTAAATTTGTGTACTTGAGAAACTGATTTGTGTGGTAGCCAGGGTATTGCTTTGATTTATGCTTGAGAAGTTGAGCTTCTAATTTATGTACCTATTTTATGATGCTGCCTTGGTTCATTAAGAAAGAAAAGTCAGCAAATACTCTCAGTAACCTACTACAGCTGTAACATATCTAGAGAAAGATCAGTGTGGAATGGGCTCTTCTTTAGTCAAAGATTTGCAAACTTAGTATTGTAATTTGATTTTCATTTTTCAAGCTACTTTGATTTGTACAGAAATATATTAAAGTTGAAGACTTTTGTAAGAATTTGTTCTTTGTAATTTGTCTGTGGTTTTATCGAAGACTTTGATCTGTACTTTGAATTTGTTATTAATGTAAAAATTTCTTGTATAAGCATCCTTGCTGGAGATATCATGTCTTTTTTATTTGCTTTCGAGTCTGCAATTGATGTTAAACAGTTAGCAGCAGAACCAATCCAAATCTTATCGGTTTTGCTTGATCCTTAAAACCTTCTAAAATGACTTTTATGTTGTGGCTAAGCAGCTAAAAGGCTTTTTTTTTTTTTTTTTTGGAAAATTGGTGAAATCTTCTAGTAGCTGGTTCTATATGAAGTCAAGATTTAAGAAGGGGAAAGCTGATTATTTATATATAAAGGTGTCTTTTTGTTGGTATTTGCTCGGCCCCTGGTCCTCTTTGGTCTTGACCTGAGGCCCTTACATGCCTAAGGATATGAAACAATGGAGTTCTTTGTAAGGATAATTGCTGTAATTTACCTTGATTCCTTCACTAGGAAAGTCTGATGAGTATCAAACCATCGTTAGGGTTTTACAAAGATCACAAATCAATCCATCGTTAAGGTTAAAACCACATAAGCTACCAAATTCTCACAGTTACTACAACCTTGATCTTGAAAAAAACAAAAATAGAATGTCTGGGAAAAGAATGGTTCAACAACAATACTATATCAACATATTGACAAACACGTCCCCACAAGGCACAAGAAGCACTCCCTCCCTCTTCTTCAGTCAGAAAAACCAAGAATCAAGCAAACAAAAACCACAGCCAGCACCAGAAACACCAGCCAGTTCCTGGTCCACTTCCTCCTCCTCTTCAATGCCACGGCTTGCGCGAACCGGCCAGTGCCGCCGCTAATGAACTACTTCGCCTTTGCCACATTCTCCTCGAAGTTATCTCCGCTTCAGGCCCGCCTTGTGCTCCTCCAGTATCCGCTACCGCAGCGCGTTCAGCCCGATCATCGTGTCGCGCAGCTTGGACCTCAACCTGTTGGTGACCGACGCCCGGGCACGGTCGACCGGCGTGTTCTCGCCGAACCTCGTCCGGTTGGCGGCATTGGAGGCGTTGAGAGCGGCCAGCCGGGCCTTCACGACTTGGGCCTCTCAAAGGAGGATGACGGTGACGTTGGAGTCCATCCTGTAGCGCCCCGTTCTCCCGATGCGGAGAGCGCGGCTAAGAAACACAAGACGGTATCGTTCGATCGGGATAGATTGAATTAAGAACTCGTCCTCGTTATGGATTTGTTTCTTCGGAATCGATTCCCATATTCAGTGGTCTGCGCCCCAAGGATCGACTTAGCGGCAGAGTCAGGAGGGACCTCTCCGCTGCTATCTTTTATTGCCTCGGTTTTCGATGTCGCTTGTTGCTTTCGTGCTTTGAGTTGGTTTTGTGATTTGCTTGTTTTCCTTGAACGGTTTTGATGGTTTTCATTGTTTTCGTTCATTGACTTGCACTTCTATTCCGAGACTTGGAAAGAGATGAAGAAGGATTAATCGAGCTGTTCGTGTGCAGGTGAACGAGCAGTAGGTGGCTTGCGAGCGGAGTCGTAAAGCGCCTCTTTCCTTCTTCTTTCCAAAATCTAAGTGAGTGGCTACCAACCCGATTAGCTAGCCCTGCTTCCAAGCTTCACTCCTTGCCCCGATCAAACGATACCAAGTAATAATAAAAGAAACCAAGATAAAAGAGAATAGACTTGGTTATTACTGCTTGTCAATCAAACTCGTGAACGGTTACTTACTTACATGCTTGTTCGTTCGGAATGTTCATCATATGCATAAATTGTAGTTAGAATATAACTTCTTCTATAAATTGTGCTATTTATGAATCATATCAGGTATGCGCATAACTGTTCCTAGAGGCTATGCAAAGGAAATATGCATTACTCGTGTTGCCTCAACTGCGTGAAATGATAACTTAACTAAACATCGTGTGTTCGATCATGGACAACTTGTGCACAAGGATATAAGTTCTGCGGACGGTCGTTGGGGCACTGGCACCGATCCGATCCGGGCAGAGTTCGTGTTTATAGTCAATCGTGTGCGGACGGGATAACTTGCAACGCATCGTGTTTTCTGAGCTCCTCGTGTTTTCCCGTTGCATGCTATCCTTGTCCTTGACTAGTCCATTATGGCATCAAGCCAGTGATCCTCGTGTGTATATGCTTGCAACGCCTCGTGTGTTTATCGTGTGAATATGGCTTGCAATGCATCGTGTGTTCATCGTGTATATTTAAACCTGTTGCATACTAACTTGTGTCTTCGTGGCAGGGAAGGCATGGTAAGTATTGTGCAGGTAATTCAGACGGCAGGTAAAATCCACCTAACGGTGGCACGTTCATTTTAGTAAATTCAATATGCTGCTTACTTGTAAATGAACTAAGGCAAGATAGAAATCCACAAATATGCATGCTTCACTAAACAACGTGTTGATTGGTATAGTCAGGCTAGCTCGCCTTCACCAGCATGTTTCGATATGCTGACCCTCGTTGAAACAGGTTCTCCGCACCAAGGCGAACCGAGCGAGGAGCCGAAGTCGTCTACCCGATCCAGTCCAAGCTGTTGGCGCATCTTCACCGCGCCTCGAAGCCTTTTGAAGCCAGAAGCTGCAACTCTTCATACACAAATGCAGCTCCGTGGCAAAGCGATCCTCCAGCCTGGAGGTCTTTATCATTTTGAGTTTATAAAGGGATGTAATGTACAAGACTGCTATCTTATTTTGAGTCATCTCTTTTGTAAGCCGTTCGGCATATTAGCTAACTCGTTCAAGAGTTTGTAATAGATGTTTATTATCAATAAAGAGAACTTTTCTATGTTTCAAATTTGTGTTTCAATTTATCTGCGTACTCTGAATATGTGCTTGCTATGCAAATCATTAAAGCCTTGTGCGGGCGCAACTCCGGGCCCGCACGGCGGTCACGATTCGGGGGACGCCTCATTTGATTCTACGGAATTGGGTCGTGACATAATGGTATCAGAGCACAGATTCAAAGTTCCTTAGACTTCGTGCTGGAAAAGTTTCTTTAAACGATCAAATTCCTGTGCGAACTCTTGAACTCGCTAGGCCAAAATGAGATACGTTCATGCAATAAGTCCATAATACATTATGATCCTAATGTAATTTACCTTCTTTTGAAGGAATGGATCCAGCGCAATCTGCAGCGCAACCACTGAACGAAACACAAGAAAGCAGTTCGGGCACTTCGGGAAGCTCTCGGAGCCAACGAGGCATGTCTCAAGTCGACCCGCTTGAGCGGGTAATGCAAATGTTAGAATCGCAACGACAACGAGACGATGCTCGCCAAGCCAAGCTCGAGAGTAATCTAGAGACCCAATTCTCAGTCCAACAAAAGCAGGTAGATGCCCTGCAACAGATCGTTCAGACTTTGGCTGCCAACCATTCCGCCGCAACAGCAACGACTCCGGTGGGACAGCCCGTGCTTGAAGTGGAGACGCCTCAAATCCCAAGGCCGAGGGACGTGACTGCCTTCAACTTGGGCCATTTCAAAAAAGTCTGCAACACCCCGTTCAACGGGACTGAGGACCCAGTGGTAGCTCTAGATTGGCTAGCAGAACTAGAAGATCACTTCGCTCTGCTAGAGGTCCCCGAAGAGAAGCGCGTCTCCTGTGCGCAACTACAGCTCCGTCTCAACGCACACGATTGGTGGGACGTGCATCGACGATCTCTCCAATTTGATCACGGAGAGGAGGCGATCTCGTGGACGACCTTTCGTGCCGCGTTCGAAGAGGAGTTTATACCGCCTCCAGTACAACGTCAAATGGAAAATGATTTCGTGCAACTGAGGCAGGGCAGTATGACAGTGAAGCAGTACTCCGCCGAATTCAACCGACTCTCCAAATTCGCTAGGGCCTATTTACCTGATGCAGCGAGCCGAGCCAGAAGGTTAGAAGGTGGACTACGCCCTGCCATCCATTCGCACGTGGTCAATAATCAATATGGAATAATGCGTGAAGTCATGAATCACGCCTTATCGCTAGAACCACAGTATCCTCACGTTTCCACCGGCGCTGTGCATACCTACAATCACAAACGCCAAGGCAACAATGGAGGAAATACTGCTGCAAAGCGCCGAAACAACGGTGGTCAGCACAGGGCAAATCCCAACCAAGTATGTCAATACTGCAACAAACGTGGGCACTCCTTCAATCAGTGTCGTAAGAGACTTGGGTTATGTCTCGCTTGTGGCAATCTAGGCCATGCCATTAATTCCTGCCCGAACCTTCCTGTTCATCGCCCGCAACGTAATAACCCCTAACGGTAAGCATTATTCCTAAGTTTCGGGACGAAACTTCCAATTTGTTGGGTAGGATGTAGCGCCCCGTTCTCCCGATGCGGAGAGCGCGGCTAAGAAACACAAGACGGTATCGTTCGATCGGGATAGATTGAATTAAGAACTCGTCCTCGTTATGCATTTGTTTCTTCGGAATCGATTCCCATATTCAGTGGACTGCGCCCCAAGGATCGACTTAGCGGCAGAGTCAGGAGGGACCTCTTCGCTGCTATCTTTTATTGCCTCGGTTTTCGATGTCGCTTGTTGCTTTCGTGCTTTGAGTTAGTTTTAGGATTTGCTTGTTTTCCTTGAACGGTTTCGATGGTTTTCATTATTTTCGTTCATTGACTTGCACTTCTATTTCGAGACTTGGAAAGAGAGAAAAAAGGATTAATCGAGCTGTTCGTGTGCAGGTGAACGAGCAGTAGGTGGCTTGCGAACGGAGTCGTGAAGCACCTCTTTCCTTCTTCTTTCCAAAATCTAAGTGAGTGGCTACCAACCCGATTAGCTAGCCCTGCTTCCAAGCTTCACTCCTTGCCCCGATCAAACGATACCAAGTAATAATAAAAGAAACCAAGATAAAAGAGAATAGACTTGGTTATTACTGCTTGTCAATCAAACTCGTGAACGGTTACTTACTTACATGCTTGTTCATTCGGAATGTTCATCATATGCATAAATTGTAATTAGAATATAACTTCTTCTATAAATTATGCTATTTATGAATCATATCAGGTATGCGCATAACTGTTCCTAGAGGCTATGTAAAGGAAATATGCATTACTCGTGTTGCCTCAACTGCGTGAAATGATAACTTAACTAAACATCGTGTGTTCGATCATGGACAACTTGTGCACAAGGATATAAGTTCTGCGAACGGTCGTTGGGGCACTGGCATCGATCCGATCCGGGCAGAGTTCGTGTTTATAGTCAATCGTGTGCGGACGGGATAACTTGCAACGCATCGTGTTTTCTGAGCTCCTCGTGTTTTCCCGTTGCATGCTATCCTTGTCCTTGACTAGTCCATTATGGCATCAAGCCAGTGATCCTCGTGTGTATATGCTTGCAACGCCTCGTGTGTTTATCGTGTGAATATGGCTTGCAATGCATCGTGTGTTCATCGTGTATATTTAAACCTGTTGCATACTAACTTGTGTCTTCGTAGCAGGGAAGGCATGGTAAGTATTGTGCAGGTAATTCAGACGGCAGGTAAAATCCACCCAACGGTGGCACGTTCATTTCAGTAAATTCAATATGCTGCTTACTTGTAAATGAACTAAGGCAAGATAGAAACCCACAAATATGCATGCTTCACTAAACAACGTGTTGATTGGTATAGTCAGGCTAGCTCGCCTTCACCAGCATGTTTCGATATGCTGACCCTCGTTGAAACAGGTTCTCCGCACCAAGGCGAACCGAGCGAGGAGCCGAAGTCGTCTACCCGATCCAGTCCAAGCTGTTGGCGCATCTTCACCGCGCCTCGAAGCCTTTTGAAGCCAGAAGCTGCAACTCTTCATACACAAATGTAGCTCCGTGGCAAAGCGATCCTCCAGCCTGGAGGTCTTTATCATTTTGAGTTTATAAAGGGATGTAATATACAGGACTGCTATCTCATTTTGAGTCATCTCTTTTGTAAGCCGTTCGGCATATTAGCTAACTCGTTCAAGAGTTTGTAATAGATGTTTATTATCAATAAAGAGAACTTTTCTATGTTTCAAATCTGTGTTTCAATTTATCTGCGTACTCTGAATATGTGCTTGCTATGCAAATCATTAAAGCCTTGTGCGGGCGCAACTCCAGGCCCGCACGGCGGTCACGATTCGGGGGACGCCTCATTTGATTCTACGGAATTGGGTCGTGACACATCCGGTCGTGGAGCCCGCGGAGGAGCTTCGGGCTCTGGGTGGAACCCTTCGGGGTGGGGGAGGGGGAAGCCGAGGGGTGGGGGAGGGGACTCTGGAAGCTTCGAGGTGGGGGAGGGGGAAGCCGAGGGGTGGGGGAGGGGACTCTGGAAGCTTCGAGGTGGGGGAGGGGGAAGCCGAGGGGTGGGGGAGGGGGCTCTGGAAGCTTCGGGGTGGGGGAGGGGGAAGCTTCGGGGTGGGGGAGGGTGCGGTGGATGCTTCGGGGTGGTGGAGGGGGCGGTGGAAACCGAGGGGTGGGGGAGGGGGCTCTGGAAGCCGCGGGGTGGGGGAGGGGGCGGTGGAACCCGAGGGGTGGGGGAAGACCGGTGGGGGGGGGCTCTGGAAGCCGAGGGGTGGGGGAGGGGGCGGTGGAAGCCGAGGGGTGGGGGAGGGGCGGTGGAACCCGAGGGGTGGGGAAAGACCGGTGGGGGGCGGTGGATCCCTCGGGTGTCATTTCTTAATGGGAGGTGAGGATGGCTGTGAGGTATGGTTGAGAGAGTAATTAGGGGACTTAAGTGCAAATAAATCACTTAAGTGTCATTTGTAAGATAGAGGGCTGGGATGGTGCCACTTCACCGCCACCCTCTTTTGAGAGTGAGGTGTCATCTCACCTCCCTTATTCTCTCTCTCTCTCTCTATATATATATATATATATATATATATATATATATATATATATATTTGTGGGTTAGGACCATGTGATCGAATGCAAATTAATGATCTGTAGTGTCCGCGTTCCGTCCAAAACATTGGCTCTCAAGGAATTGAAGGATTTGGCCCTACTCTCCAACATATTTTTGAAGTCTAGCACCCAACATGTGATGATCAATCCCTTCTTCCTATCTCACTGGATCTGCTGGGACCATTTTCCCTTGGGTTTCAACTGGTCCCAATTGAGCCAGCTAGCTAGCTGGGAATCGGTTTAATTTATATATGGAAACAATATCCCTTATATATGATTTTCACCTTTAATGTGAAGGTCGAACAATGATATCCTTGATATATATTGTTAGTCCCAAAATCAGATCAAAGAAGAAGGGGTAGCTACAAAATAGAGACTCACACAAGAGTTCGTCTCAACAAACTCCAGAACAGAAGTTGGTGCACTGAGATTCACACAAGAGTTCAGCTTCAGTGATATACAATCCCACAGAAGCACTAAACACGAAACATGTTACAAACTGACAATCCAAAGAAAATGCAAATACAACAAAAATCAGAAAATCGTTCTTCTCTTTACGTTGGCAGACGCAACACCGAGAAGAACGGGAACAAAAACAGAAATACAAAAAATGAACTCTTGCCGGGATGATCAAAACTACCAGAGCTCAAGGCAAGATTCAAGCTATACAACGATCTGCCTCCAGGATCCAGCAAGTTCACACGAGAACTTCTGGAACGCTCTTAGTCACATTCGGATCACTTGAAAGATTTATTTGGAAGGATGCTAAAAACTACCGCAGGCCCTGCTGGTGCTCTCGGTTTTTTCTCTCTTTCTCAATTTTTTTTACAACACACTAAATGAAAGAGGAGAGCCTCTATATAAAGAGGATTCAGCTTCCATGTGGCCTGAGCAAAAAATCAGGCCGCATGAGCCGCCTGCACCGCTGTACTGCACTGAGCAGACTGCGTTGTACCGAGCCGCCAACAACAGTCATTGTCCCCTCCACACTTGACTCGTTCAAGCTAACTTGCTGGCCGCATATCGTCTGACCGCATAGCTCCAGGCCGCATGCGGGGCACATGGGCTCCTGGCCGCATGTGCCCCTGCCCGCATGCGCACCTGATCGCATGGTCCCTGGCCGCATGTGCACCTGACCGCATGGCCCCTGACCGCATGGTTCCACGAAGCATGCGTCCGAGCAAGCAACCGTATATGTAACTCGTGCATAAAAGAAGCGCACGAGCGCCATGCGACGATGCTGACATGCTTAGTGCAAAGTGTGCCAACAAAGCGACACTTTGCGCCATTGAGTCCGAGTCGTTAAGCCCTTTCGGACTTAGCACCTAAGAAAAACTTTCTCAAAGGCGGTGACAAAATAAAGATTGTCATAATGGGGTTCACACTTAATCCCTCTATGAAAGTCAACCCGCATGGACCACCACCCCATGTACATATACCAATACTAAGCAAAGCTATATATTGAGATATACACATTGGTGGTTTTCCAATGTGAGACTAATACTCCCAAAGCAAAGTAAAAAACACCAACATATATAAATATTCTTTTATTTTCCTTCCTTTTCAAATATAACCAAATTATATATATATATATATATATATATATATATATATATCGAAGGTAATTTTATTCAGGTCTCTTCGAGAGGCTACAACTTAGCCCCAAGATCCCATCCAGTTCGAAGGCACCTCTAACCCAGCCTGAAGGCTCCACGTCTAAAACTACCACGTCCGAAAGCTCCATCTGGTCCGAAGGCCAATTTGTGTTCTATGGTTCTCCTGTATCTGAATAAGCAATTTGATCTAAAGGCAATGTGCAGGGAAAGGTTTTGAGAACAATTCATTGATATTATTTCTCTGCAGAGTAGTGCATGAGTGCATGCGGGGATCGCCCGCTACTAGACTAGTAACTTGGGGGAGGATGGCAGAAGAACGGTATCAGAGAGAGCGAATAGGGATGTGAGAAGGATGAGATGATGCTTACTTGGGAAATTGGGTTGTTTTAGCTGATGTATATTTGAAAATGAATGCATGACAATGAATGAATGAATAAATGAATGGATGAATGCGACAGGGAAGCAAAGCACAAATTGATTGTGTAGATGTGGGTAGAAGGGACTAGGGTTGAACAAGCTCGTTAAAGTGGCAAGTGCAAGAGATGTGGTGATTCTTACCTAGTATCTCACCGAAGAGGATCCAACTATATATGTCGGTATTAGCTAGCTAGCAAACTAGATTTTGAAATATGTTAGATTATATATATATATAATATTATTGCAATTATACAGACCTAGCTAGCTAGCTAGCTACCATGGCCAGGCTTGGCTTTCATTAGACAAGTACATCACCACTGTCGACCCCAGTATTATTGTCAGATATCTTTGAAACGAGTCAGTGTGATATAGCTAGCTGCTGCTCGCTTGGACCACTCTTCTTCATGTCACCATAATAATATATGTCGATTGTTACTCCTCATGAAAAGGAGTACCCTGCATTCTGACTTTGGAAACAAGACTATATACCTTCAATGAAGTGACTGCCAATTGCATCAAAGTGACTGCCAATTGCATCAAAATACATGGTCCATATATATATATATGTTGGTGTTTTAGTCTTTGGACTAGTAAAGATAGTTTTACATTGACTATACTAACAAGTGGGTATCTCAATATAATACTCTGTATGAGTTGAGAGATGAGGTGTGTACATGTGGTGTGGTGGGGCACATAGATGCCATGTGGAAGTGTTTTCCTGGAAAAAAAAAGATTAACTCCTCATGAAACATTTATATTTTTTTGTCATGCTCTTGAAATTATTTCCATAGGAACTAAAACTTAAAGGGGCTTAGCGACTCGGACTCGGACTCGGACTCAATGGCGCAAAGTGACGTTTTGTTGGCGCACTTTGCACTTTGCATCGTGTTGCATGAACGAGCGCTGAGCGGACTATGCATTGGGCTGCGATTGTGGGATATCAATTTTGTATATTGACTTTTTAGTCCTACACCGGAAAGAAGAGGAGAACGGATTTTCATCCTTCCCTATATAAAGAGCACTCTAGCCTCCTTTTGAAAAAAACCAAAAAGTTGAGAAAGAGGAGTCCAAAGGAGTCCGTTCGAGTCACACAAAGAGGTGACTACGAGCGTTCTACAAGTTCTCTTATGAACTTGCTAGCTCCTGGGAACTGTGTAAACACCCTATTTTTCAGAATAATTTTAATATAATTTTCCCCCAATTTTTCGGTATTTTTCTGGATGAAGAACCAAGGTAATTGTGATCGAAGGATTTTTAAATGCAGTTAATCGATGTTAAAATATTATAGAAATAATATTTTATGGTGTAAAATGGAAAACCGGACATAGGATATTTTTCTGTGAATTTATTGGACTCCGAAAACGCGTTTAAAGCCCTAAAAACTATTGGATATGTAAACCGAACCAAGTCTGAACCAAACCAAACCAAACCAAATCTGACTGAACCAAACCAGCATATTGGGTCGGGTCGGGTCGGATCCGAGCCAAACCCGACCCGGACCCGAAACCCAAGTGGAAACCCTAGCCTCCGCCGGAATTCCTGTAGCAGCCTATAAAAGCTGTCTCGACTTCCGTGCCCAGCCTTCGGAAACCCTAGCTCAACCCCCGCCGTCATCTCCTCCGATCAGCCCCCTCTTTTCCCCATCTCCGCCGCACCCCAGCGACCTCGCCCCTGACCCGAACTCCACGACCGCCACCGGCTCCCTCATCTCCGCCAGGCCGCCCGTCGAACTCCCCGTCCAGAACCCATCGACGACTCCTTCCTCTCCCACCCGCGCAGCCACCCGACCTCGGTCTCCCAGAACGACGTCGCCGTTCCCCCGAACTCCCCCTCGCCGCTCGATCCAGGCCGCCCTCGACCCGCCGCCTTCCTCCATCTCGATCCACCACCGTCTCCTTCAACTCCCCAGACCCAGCATTCCCTCTCCGGTCTGTTGCCCACAGCAGCTCCACCCCGCGGCTGAACCGCTCCGGCCAGCTGTGCAGAGCCGCCGCCCTAGCCCGGCCTAGCCGACCCCGAGCCCGACTCCCTCCGGCGAAGCCCCTCCGCTGTCTCGATCAGAAACCCTAGCCTGGATTCACAGCAGACACACGGACACAAGAGTTCGAGCAGGACACGAGCAGGACACGAGAACTCAGATTCACGGAGCCCTGTTCAGGTAACGTTTTCTCTCACCTCGTAACTCCGTTTTCAATTTCGTCTGTTGTAACGTGTAGACTGTGTAACCCTCTTGGTGCCCGTGCAACCCGCTCGGTGCATCGCGTCCTGTGGTGATCGCAAACCGCGATCCAAAGACAGGAAAAACAATGACCTGTTTTACCCCGGAACTGAGTGCGCCCCGCCAAACGGGCCGACTTGGTCGCACGCGGTCTTTATCGAAACGTGCGCGACATTGATACGATTTGCGGAATTTCGCAGAAGTTGATTTGGATGTGCGTGCACACCGGAATTAACGCGTATCCGCCGACAACGTCCCGTATCCGTCCATTATGGAACACGCTGTAACTTTGTGAACACACGTCGGATCGAGACGAAACTTGCGCCATCGGACTCGTAGCAATACGCTGGTCCTGTGACCCAAGTTGGGACTATGCCTGCTTTGCGGATCCAACCAGCATCTATCCAGAGACTGCACTAAACATAGAGAGGGAGCACCGAGACTAGCTTTGCCTGCACCAAGGCCAGCTTATCCAGCAGTGGGAGCATCGCAGACAGGAGCTGGAGGAGTTAGAACACCAGCTACAGGAGGCTACCAGCAGAGACCACCACTGGCACCGCAGGCAGCCCTATTTCAGCAGACTCAGCAGCAGCAGAGAGGTCCAGCTCAGGGACGAGGACAGGCATTCACATTAGCTGTTGAGGAGGAAGCTACTGCAGGCGAGGTTATCGCAGGTACTATTTTTGTAGCTTCATTACCAGCTGTAGCTTTATTTGATTTTGGAGCATCGCATTCATTTATAGCAGCTAGCTTTGTAGCCACCCATAGAGTAGCTACCGCACCCCTTCCGAAGATTAAGAGAATCCTTACGGGAGGTGGAATCATCCCAGTTAGTGACGTCTGTAGATCATGTTCTGTAGTAGTTTGTGGAAGAGAAATATGAGCTCAATTTTTGATATTTTCCATGACGGATTATGATGTTGTACTTGGTATGGACTGGTTAAGTCAGTACCAAGCGACTCTTGATTGCCGACTTGGGCGGGTTATATTTAGACCGCCTGGACATCCAGAATTTGAGTATCTTCGAGGAGCAGTAGAGCAAGGAGTTCAGCCTACTCTTAGGGTACTATCTGTAGAAGGGGAGACAGGTTACCCAAGAGTCATATCAGAATTTGTGGATGTATTTCCTGATGATCTTCCAGGTTTACCGCCTGATCGGGAAATATAATTCACAATAGACTTAACTCCAAGAGCAGAGCCTATCACTTCATCAGTATATCGGCTAGCACCTAAGGAGTTAGTGGAGTTGAAGGAACAGGTTGATGATCTTCTGGAGAAGGGTTTCATTCGGCCCAGTGTTTCACCTTGGGGAGCACCCATATTATTTGTGCCAAAGAAGGATGGAACAGTACGGTTATGCATTGACTACAGGGCACTAAATGATGTGACCATCAAGAACAGGTATCCCTTACCACGCATTGATGATCTATTCGATCAATTGAGTGGTGCTAGGGTATTCTCGAAGATTGACCTTAGATCTGGCTATCATCAGATTAAAGGAATGAAGGAGGATATACCGAAGACAGCTTTCAGGACCAAGTATGGACATTATGAGTTCTTGGTAATGCCGTTTGGTTTAACCAACGCGCCAACAGTGTTTATGAGTTTGATGAACAGAGTCTTTCATCAGTTCCTGGATGAATTTGTGGTGGTGTTCATTGATGACATCCTCATATATTCCAAGAACCACGAAGAGCACGAGGAGCATCTCAGAATCGTGTTAGAGACCTTGAGACAGGAGAGGTTATATGCCAAACTCAGTAAGTGTGAGTTTTGTATGGATAAAGTGCCTTTCTTGGGACATATTATCTCAGGAGAAGGACTTTCAGTTGATCTAGAGAAAGTTACGGCAATAGAGACTTGACCTACACCCACATCAGTTGCAGAGGTGAGAAGTTTTCTCGGACTTGCGGGATATTACCGAAGGTTTGTAGAAAATTTCTCAAGGATTGCAGAACCGATGACGAAGCTAACACGTAAAGACCAGGAGTTTATATGGACAGAAGACTGCCAGAAGACTTTTGAAGAATTGAAGAGAAGATTAACAACAACACCTGTCTTGACTCTTCCTTCGGGGTCAGGAGATTTTGTTGTTTACAGTGATGCATCAGGTAGTGGACTAGGATGTGTTTTGATGCAACATGGTAAAGTCATTACTTATGCATCGAGACAGTTGAAGGTCCACGAGAAGAACTACCCCACACATGATTTGGAGTTAGCAGCAGTTATATTTGTATTGAAGATTTGGAGACACTACCTTTATGGGGAGAAGGTAGACATCTTTACAGATCACAAGAGTCTGAAGTATGTATATACTCAGAAGGAGCTTAACATGAGGCAGAGACGTTGGCTTGAATTGATGGTAAATTTTGACATAGATCTGCAGTATCATCCGGGAAAGACGAATGTCGTAGCAGACGCGCTCAGCAGGAAGCCTACGGCTTATTTCTTGACGATGCAGTCCGAGTTATTGAGAGATCTACAGGAGCTTCAGATAGAGGTTGTTTTACCAGGACAGAATGGCTTGCTGGCTAATCTTGAAGTTAAGTCATCACTCGTGGAGAAGATTAAAGAGGCATTGCCCACCGATGCTAGATTTCGAAGACTGAAAGAGAGGACAGAAGCAGGCATGTAGACAGGACTTCGCATACACGAAGACGGAACATTGAGGTTTGGGAATCGCCTCTATGTTCCAAATGGAGAATTGAGACAGGAGTTAATGACTGAAGCACATAGCTCCATGTACTCTGTTCACCCAGGAGGAACCAAGATGTACCGAGACTTAAGACAGTATTATTGGTGGCATGGAATAAAAAGGGAGATTGCAAGATTTGTGGCCAAATGCTTAGTCTGCCAGCAAGTAAAGGCCGAGCATCAGAGGACTGCAGGTATGTTACAGCCGCTTCCTATACCAGAATGGAAGTGGAAATATATCACGATGGATTTTGTCACAGGATTTTCAAGGAGCCCCAGCGGAAGAGATGCAGTGTGGATTATTGTGGATCGACTCACTAAATCGGCACACTTATTACCATTTAGAGTTGGACAGTCCATAGAGGTACTAGCCGACATGTATATGCGACAAATCGTAAGATTACATAGAGTGCCGGTTAGTATTGTATCGGATCGAGATTCGAGATTTACATCTCATTTCTGGCGAAGCATGCAAGAGAGTCTTGGCACCAGACTCAAATTCAACACCGCTTACCACCCACAGACAGATGGCCAATCGGAGCGCACGATTCAGATCTTGGAGGATATGTTGCAATCGTGTATGCTAGACTTTGGAGGATCTTGGGAAGATCATTTACACTTAGTGGAGTTCTCCTACAATAACAATTATCAGGCCAGCATTCAGATGGCACCATTCGAGGCATTATACGGAAGGAAGTGCAGATCGCCAATATATTGGAGTGACGTTGGTGAACGTCAAATGCTGGGTCTAGAATTGGTAACGCAGACAGTGGAGAAGGTAAAACAGATCCAGAATTATCTTCGAGCAGCTCAGGACAGACAGAAGCATTGGGCTGATACGCACAGACGTCCTCTGGAGTTCAAAGAAGGAGAGCACGTGTTCTTGAGGATTTCGCCCACTCGAGGTACCATTCGATTTGGGAGCAGAGGCAAGTTGAGGAAAAGGTATATTGGGCCATTTGATATTCTAGAGCGCATTGGTGAGGTAGCTTATCGTCTTGCATTACCACCCTCCTTAGAGGGAGTGCATGACGTATTCCACGTCTCACAGCTGAGAAGGTACGTGACCGACCCAAGTCACGTAGTCGATCATTCAGAGATCGCAGTGGGCCCAAGCTTGAGATATGAAGAACAACCAGTTGGCATCCTCGACGTCAGTGAGAAGACATTGCGGGGACAGACAATCAGACTGGTCCGTGTAGCTTGGAAACATCATTCTCCCGGCGAATCGACCTGGGAACGGGAGGATAGATGCGCCAGCGTTATCCTCACTTGTTCGCGGATGCAGTTATAAACTAAGCATTCTTGTAATTTCCATAGTTCTTCCTTTAGTAGCTTATTCTTTGATTGCGAGGACGTAATCCTCTTAAGGGGGTAGATTGTAAACACCCTATTTTTCAGAATAATTTTAATATAATTTTTCCCCAATTTTCGGTATTTTTCTGGATGAAGAACCAAGGTAATTGTGATCGAAGGATTTTTAAATATAGTTAATTAATGTTAAAATATTATAAAAATAATATTTTATGGTGTAAAATGGAAAACCGGACATAGGATATTTTTCTGTGAATTTATTGGACTCTGAAAACGCGTTTAAAGCCCTAAAAACTATTGGATATGTAAACCGAACCAAGTCTGAACCAAACCAAACCAAACCAAATCTGACTGAACCAAACCAGCATATTGGGTCGGGTCGGGTCGGATCCGAGCCAAACCCGACCCGGACTCGAAACCCAAGTAGAAACCCTAGCCTCCGTCGGAATTTCTGTAGCAGCCTATAAAAGCTGTCTCGACTTCCGTGCCAAGCCTTCGAAAACCCTAGCTCAACCCCCGCCGTCATCTCCTCCGATCAGCCCCCTCTTTCCCCCATCTCCGCCGCACCCCAGCGACCTCGCCCCTGACCCAAACTCCACGACCGCCACCGGCTCCCTCATCTCCGCCAGGCCGCCCGTCAAACTCCCCGTCCAGAACCCCTCGACGACTCCATCCTCTCCCACCCGCGCAGCCACCCGACCTCGGTCTCCCCGAACGACGCCGCCGTTTCCCCGAACTCCCCCTCGCCGCTCGATCCAGGCCGCCCTCGACCCGCCGCCTTCCTCCATCTCGATCCCCCACCGTCTCCTTCAACTCCCCCGACCCAGCGTTCCCTCTCCGGTCTGGTGCCCACAGCAGCTCCACCCCGCGGCTGAACCGCTCCGGCTAGCTGCGCAGAGCCGCCGCCCTAGCCCGGCCTCGCCGACCCCGAGCCCGACTCCCTCTGGCGAAGCCCCTCTGCTGTCTCGATCAGAAACCCTAGCCTGGACTCACAACCGACACACGGACACAAGAGTTCGAGCAGGACACGAGCAGGACACGAGAACTCAGATTCACGGAGCCCTGTTCAGGTAACGTTTTCTCTTACCTCGTAACTCCATTTTCAATTCCGTCTGTTGCAACACGTAGACTGTGTAACCCTCTCGGTGCCCGTGCAACCCGCTCGGTGCATCGCGTCCTGTGGTGATCGCAAACCGCGATCCAAAAATAGGAAAAACAACGACATGTTTCACCCCGGAACTGAGTGCGCCCCGCCAAACAGGACGACTTGTGTGCGATATTGATACGGACGTGCGGGATTTCGCAGAAGTTGATTTGGATGTGCGTGCACACCGGAATCAACGCGTATCCGCCGACAACGTTTCGTATCCGTCCATTATAGAATATACTGTAACTTTGTGTACACACGTCGGATCGAGACAAAACTTACACCATCGGACTCGTAGCAATACACTGGTCCTGTGACCCAAGTTTGGTTCGATTCTGAGAACGTTGACAAAATCGCGTATTGTGGGCCCCACAGGCTCCACTTGACAGGCGATTTTGTGATCGGCTCATCGGAATCCAATTCTGGAAGTTCCGTTGGGTTCGTATCATCATTTCTGACTTGTAGACACTGAGTTTGAGAACTTTGGAGACCTTTGACCCTGACACGCTTTTCGGTGCAAAGCGGCCCACATATGGACCCCGCTTTGGCCCGAAAATGTTATTTCTACCCTTGTGTCCAAATTGGACTTAAGGACAGATGTTTCTAGCTATTTGATATCTTTTGAGACTGTTGGTGATGTTTATTACAGCTTTTGGAGGAGTACCTACAGGATCCACTAATACAGGGACGACTGTTGGTATTCGAACCCCAGGCAAGTGTACCTTGCCAAACTATGCAGTATTGTTACATATTTTCCTTGCTTCATTATATTGCTGTGCATGCTTAACCTAGGACCGTGTAACGTACTTAGCGTCCGATTATTAGTCGGGTGCCAACACTGTACGCGGTGTTGGGTATTGTCATCTAGAGATGGACATTCGTGACACTTTACATTCTCGTATTTGTCTTACCAAGTACAATTTGATCCAGGATACTTGACACTATTCATGAGACAGGATCTTCCTGAGATATTCGTGGTGATTCTGTATAGGATACAGGACTTGACAGAGATACTATATTCATAGATACTTTATGACTTGTTGCATTAACTATGATCCCGCTTGACATGGACATGAGACGTTATGGTCATGATATGCGTGGTTACATTGAGTGGAGAGAGACACACAGGCTACAGGCTGTCTTATATATATATCTACTACTATTGTGAGGCCGTAGACTCTCGTAGCAGAGCTAGGCACATTACGTGTTATTACCGCTACCGGCTCCCCGACACAGAGCTTGTAGTGGCTCAGCCTGAGTACTCGTGTTGCTCTCATCTTGCATTTCACATAGATGGTTACTTACTTGCCCTATTTACTTCATTATGCTCTGTACTGCTTATATTTTGGCTTGTATTATTATTTGTACCTTGTTATGTCCCCTGAGGACCTGGATATGGATTATGTCCCCAGGATTTGAGGACGAGATCTATCCCGAGGTATACGGGACAACAGCAGGAGCTGATACAGGAGCTGTACCGACATCCGAGGACGAGGTGTTAGCTGAAGACTTTTTTTGAGCATCTATGTTTCATGCTCAGTATTTACTTTACTCAGTCATTTATATTTTGGTCTGTTGAACCATTGTATCAGATATTTATCGGGTTGTTCCCCGAAGCACTTTGTTGAGACTAGCTGATGATTTACATTCCTTATTTATTCTGTGGATCATATTTTATATCTTGTGTGGATGAGATTAGTTGTGTCATGTTATCGTAGACTTGATTTTACAGCTTAAGTATGCCATGATGGATCCATTAAATTGGGTTTGTCCATCGGTGCGTGCTGCTGGCCATTGCCACGTGTCTAGTCCCTCGGTATTTTGGGACTGGGGCGTGACAAACTGATCGTCGATAGAGGACGAATCTTGCTTTGAGCAACGGTGATCAGACATCTGTGAGACTATTCACTGTATCAGACTATTCCATATCTAGGTCTTTGAGGCACCGTTTCAGACATCTGTGAGACTATTCACTGGACTTCAGGCTAGTACATTCTCTGATAGTTTCTCATTTATAATATCCTCTATGTTCATTGTATCTAGTGTAGATATCCATATTTTTTTGATACGATGGTTACACAGATTGGTATATCTGGATCTCGTCATGAGATGTTATTCCTTGGTATATATGGTGTATCTTGTGCAAGCCTTGTTTCATTGTTCTTCTTGTACATGTACAGATACTGATTCTCGGGAAGAGTCGTTATCTTCTTGGAGAATCTCGTGCCATAGCGTACCATAGTTGGATCCACTATACCAGTCAGGGTTGGGGAGTATGTAGTGTAGATATGTGATCATACCCTCCTTGTATCAAATCTTGTTCATTGAATATTGTTAATCATACATCGCATGTATGATTAGCCAGGCCATATATCTTGTATCAAGTTTCTAAGCCGATCACATGTTAAAGCTGGTACTCACTCACTTAGTCATTAGTATTCTTGTTCATTGTCATATTGCTCATTCTTGTATTTACTTCCAGTATTTCCTCATTGTATATATCTTGTATCTATTATTGTATCTTGTATATTCACATCTATTTACTGTTACATAGTTTATATCATTGATTAGAACTGCTGTTAGAGATGTACTCTGCTCCTTTTATGACTGGATATATTTTTTCCAGATGACACTGAGGAGTGGTACCCTACACATTACGGGGCTCAGGATGTTGTGGGCTTGAGTCAGAGACCCTGGCTCAGGAGGGACTCATCCCGACTGAGACAGATGACCTAGGACTTGTAGCTTCTTAGTATTCTCTTGTACTGGATTTGTCTCCATCTTATTATTTAGTAATTCTTCAGACTCATTGATGTTATTATTTAGACTCATGAGTGTATTGTGACTATTCTATTCTTTATCATATTCATTCTATTCTCTATCTTAGATCTGTGATTGAGTATATTGATATTGTTGGTGGCTCATTATATTGTTAGATAGATTACCCAAACAGCGTTTCCCGACTTGCATCCCTACACCGGGTGTGGGTCATGACACGTTTTTAGTGGTGGCCCATGCAGGTCTTCGAGGTCGTAACTAGTGCGATTCGTAGTGGTGCATTGAATTGAGTACTATTACGAGCCTGTTTTAGGATATAGGATATAGGCTATAGGCTGAGAATACTCAATCACATCTAGGCAAAACTCTTTTGATTCATTCAACTATTCTTTCTTGATATTTATACTTGATCTTTTAACTGTCCTTCCTTGAGTGTCTTACATCATGTGCCATATTGATTCTTTCTTTCGCTTTGTCTCAGGATGCCGCCTAAGACTAGATCGCAGCAGGGGAGAGCAGCTTTTGAGAGGTTTGTGATATCCCGAGGGCCTGCACTAGTCACTTCTTCGGTCATTGGAGTGTCACCTGCTTTCGTAGGTCCACCTCCTACTCAGAGGACTATAACAGCTGTATCTGAAGGACTTTCACCTCCACCTTCCGTGCCAGCAGATGCGACGCAGATATTCTCACTATTTCGTGAGATGTTGGAGGCACAAAGGGCTTAGTCTGAGGCACATCCGAGACAGACCGACGTCTTACGACAGGGCATCGAGAGTGCTTATCATCTTGCCCGTGCCATAGTTGAGAGAGGAGTTCCGGTCCAGCAGCAGGTTACTCCTTAGGTTGCTCAACTTCGGCCAGGCAACATTCAGGACTTCAAGAACCTGGACCCTAGGGTCTTCAAGGGGACGGAGGGCATCATCTATGCTGATGATTGGCTCAAGGACATTGAGCGTCTTATGAGAGTGTCTCGTCTTTCTGAGGATCTGAAGGTTGAGGCGGTAAGACTTTAACTGTTCGACGTCACCCACACTTAGTTCAGGAATGAGCCAATTTTTGTTGACGTAGGACAGTCTTGGGAGGTGTTCAAGGACCTCTTCAAAAAAAAGTTCTTCGCTCGGGCAGACCGGCTAGACTTGGGGAGACAGTTTGAGAGCCTTATTCAGGGGAGCATGTCTGTGGAGGAATACGCTGCAGAGTTCGGCAGGCTGAGCCGATTTGTAGAGTATTTTGTGATAGAGCCGGAGGTTCGGGCTATTCGTTTTTGTGAGGGTCTAAACTGGGAAGTGAAGATCCTCATTGTCTTTTTATGAGACATACTCGGAGAAACTTGCGGAGGCACGCAAGGTTGAGCGAGAGTTCGGTTTAAGGCCCAAGAGAGATCGCGATTCTTTTTTGGGGGCCAACAACCGTACACTATGTGCCAAACGTCCTCATTTCTAGTCCAGGCTATTTCAGTAGCCTCAGCAGCACCAGACTCCAGCTAGGGCACCGTTTTACCCGGCACCGCAGCAGCAGAGACAGTTACAACAAGCTTTCTGCCACTACTGCAAGAAGACCAGCCATATCTGGAAAATTTGTGGGAGGAGGCTGGGAGTTTGTTTGTATTGTGGTACCAAAGGGCATCAGCTGAGGGAGTATCCTTCCAATTCTTGTTGTGCAGTTCAGGGAGCAGCTTCAGCTCCGAGGACACAGGCGAGACCACCTGCAGTACAGCCGAGGGGACCGCCGCTTTAGACCCAACAGCAACGTTATGTCCAGCATCAGCATCAGGGAGGTGCACGTCAGGGACGAGCGTTTGCTATGACTGTCGAGGAGGACGAGCCCACCGGAGATGTCATCGCAGGATTTGTTCTTCTTGATTCTATTCCAGCTTTAGCTTTGTTTGATAGTGGTGCTTCCCATAGTTTTATATCTGTTTCTGTTGCTATAAAGCATGGTTTGGTAGCTGATTCTTTGCTTAGGACTTGCAAGATCATGACCGGGGGAGGCATTATCTTGGTTAATAATATTTGCAAGGATCGGTGCAGTTGCCTACAAATTAGACTTTTTGCCTATATTAGAAGGAGTGCATAACGTGTTTCACGTGTCGCAGCTGAGACGGTACGTGGTAGATCTTAGTCATGTACTAGATCACTCGGAGATCGAGGTTGGTCCGACTCTCAGCTACCCAGAGCAACCCATGGAGATTCTGGATCATAGGGAGAAGGTGATGTAGAACCAGAAGATTCCTTTGGTATGCGTCGCGTGGAGGCATAACTTGCCAAAAGAGAGTACCTGGAAGCGAGAGGCCGAGATGCGTGAGCGATATCCTTCTGTTTGAGCCAAGAGGTATAATTCTTTCTTGCTTGTATTGATTGCTATTGGTAGTTAGCTTCTTCCTTAAATTTTGAGGACAAAATTTTCTAAGGTGGGTTGGATTGTCAACCTCACTTTTCTAACTAGGAGTAGTTTGGTAATTTGGCATGGGTAGATAATTTTAGGAATAAATTTATTAATATTAGTGTATTATAGTAATTAATAATGATTATATTAATTATTTAATTATTAGTGAGTTATAGATTAATTATGACTAGTAGTAATTATTTTGTTATGAGGCTAGTCCAATAATTAGACTTGTCATGACAACTAGTGAGCCTAACTTGGACCCAAGCCCATTAGACCATTCTCACTAATTAATTAGGAAGAATTAGTTAAATTATAATTAGTTAGAAACTACCCAAATAGACCTCCCTAATTATTTCTATGTAATACATCATGGAGGGATATATGGGATATTTCTTGTGACTTAGGAAAAGGGGAAGGGGGTCGGCCACTACTAGAGGGGGATATCCTCTCTTTCTCCTCTTATTTGCATTCATTCTAAATCTAAAAATTAGATCCCCAATTTTCCATCATTCCCTCCAATGAATTCTCACTCAATTTACCTCCAATTTCTCTCTCATTCCCTTTAACAAGGAGCATTGGAGCTTGGATTGGCAAGGAGCACTAGGAAGAGAAGGTTGTGGCAAGGAGATCGTGTCCGGATCGTGTCCACTTTGATTTTTATTGAGAATCCATCTCCCAATTGGTAAATTCCAAAATTCCTTTCTTGTCTAGCTTTCAAATCATGGAATTGACCATTAGGAATGACTCATTGGCATAAGGCTACCTATAGAAATAAGTTCAAGGCTAATTGGTTATGAATCATGAATTATATATGGTGTTTGGTGTGCATGTTGGAGGAATTACGAGATTAACACATCAATTATGTGTTATGAGACCAAGTAGATCTAATTAGACTTAGATCGGGGTTGTGGGACTCGATACGTGTCCACAAATGGATACGTGTAGGCCATATCACGGTATTTTACGATATAGTGTGATAAGGAGCTCTACTTTGGGCATTTTGTATAATTTCTCCTTAATTCCTATAGTAGCTAGTCCTAATAGTGATAATACTATACTTTTGATATGTATTAATGGGTATCATGGAGAAATTATGGATTTTGATTCTTCTTTGAGTATGTATCATAAGTATTCAAGTGACACACTCTATGTGTTTGATGATTTGACTCTTAGTTAATATATATACTGGTATGGATCTATATATATGTGTGTGTGTGTGTGTGTGTGTGTGTGTGTGTGTGTGTGTAGAGATAGTGTTTGAGGCTTTGACAGTGAAGTATTTGTGGTGTATGGGTAGCCCAGTAGTAGCAGCCATGGGTCACTGCATTTGGTAGTAGCACAGTTGTGTGCCCGTGTGCCACAACAAGTAACTGCTGATGTTGTTCTCAGTTAGCAGTGTGCAGACAGTTGGGGTCGAGTGCAGGTAATGCAACTGCAATGCATGGGGGATCGAACTATAGGCTTGGTTAGGAACTTAACCTGTGTTCAGATGTGACAGCAGCAGTATGAGGTGATATCCATCTGTGTGTGCGTGTGTGTGTGTGCAGTGTGTGTGATCAAGAATGGGTGGGGGTTCTGCATTCCAATAAAGAGCAGCAACCATATGCATTAATATAAGCCCAACGCATCAACCTTTGGACTTGTGTATCAGTTTTTGGCAGCCATTAGAGTTAGGGGTATTACACATGTATATGTTTTAGTGTGAGAGGATGTCTCTTGTGTTTTGTATATTAGTGAGGTTTGTTATAGACCAAAATTTGAGATAGCAGCAATTATGGATATTTCAGTTAGAGTTTAATATGGTACCAGTATCAGGTAATGAAGTGTTAGTTAGCAGTTAGAGTTTAGAGATAAATTAGTTAATTAGAGTTAAGTTAGGTTAGTTATTAGTATCAGATAGTTTAGTTAACAAATAATAGTGTATACTGGAGGGTATTATAAAATAGTATTTGGATGTTGTAACAGTTAGCTACTATCTATTAAGGTATATACTATATGATAATATATTAATATCATTATGTCTGTTAGTGTCCATGTTAGTGTCAGTTGTTTAATTTGGTACCAATTGGTTAAGGGTATCAGGTTAGAGTTATTAGTTAAGTGAGTTTCAGTCTTTGAATATATACATTTTAGATGTATGTCAGTTAGGATATAAGTATTAATTAGTTAAATTATGATAGTTAGTTATTTATTGATGTTAGTTAAGTATTAACTATATTTTCTAGGTAATGACCATAGAATCTAGGTAAGACCTAGAAATACCTAGAATGAACTAGAATTCCCTTGTATATAGCTTAGAATCAATAGTATGACCTAGTTTGACTTAGAAGCATGCATTTGTATATTTAACCCAATTTCTTATACTGCTATTATAGCTTAGTTTTGCAAGCTTATTCTTTATCGAGCTTGTTCATGACACATGTGTTATTGGGGCCTGATCCACTCCACTAATACAATTGTCTATTCAGAATCAGTGTATTACGGTCTGATCAACCTTAGTGCATTTTGATTCGCCCTTCGCATAACTACTTTAGGTGGATTGAGATATATAGTGATTAGTAGACAGATGTACTTGCCCTCTAGATATGTCTGAGCATATCGTATCAGCTACACGACTGTACTGATACGAGCATGTGAATAGGAAATTACCAAAAATAATATTTCAATCCACAACTGCTTTGACAAATTCCATTGAATTCTTTAAACGCCTTGATCCCCATACTTCTAATATATTACCTCCCCCTTAAACTCTGGATTACTGTTTTCCGTCTTCCCTTATTTCGGAAGAACGAAACCTCGTGCTTAGTATAAATACGAAAGTGTATTGTTTCTGTAGCCATTTCTGTTTGTTTTTTGGGTAATTACCAAACCCTATTATTAGATTAGATTGCAGTTTAAAACTGTACTATTTTTAGAATGACCTTCGCTACCTACCTAACGTTTTATTACGTTCCTGATACGTGCATCCCTATAACAACATTAAATTTTTATTTTGCCTCGTAACTTGGGTTAAGTTCAGAACTCAAGTATTACGATGAAGAATATATCAGTTTGCTGTCAGGAGCCTAAAAGGATTTCACCGAAGGAACAATGGATTGACTCCTGAATGGATAGCAGTACCTATGACTTGGTTGACTTATAAGGATTAAGAATTCCTATGGACCAACGAGTGTCAAGCCGCTTTCGAGGAGTTGAAGAAGTGACTGACCACAACACCCGTATTGACTATTCCATCCGTATCAGGCGGTTGTGATCTACAGACGCATCAGAAAAAAAAAAAGTTTGGGATGCGTATTAATACAGGATGGCAAGGTAATGACATATGCATCTAGACAATTATGAGTACATGAGAAGAATTTGGAACTTGCAACCGTCGTAATTACTCTGAAGCTTTGAAGACATTACTTATATGAGATAAATCGTAAGATTGTACGGCATACCAGTCAGCATTGTACCAGACAAGGATTCACGTGACCAGAGTTGGTGGTCAACCCCGTAGAGACAGTTAAGTAATACGAGGACACTTGCGAGCAGTGCAAGACAGACAGAAGTAGTGGACAGAACGTCATTATCGTCCCTTGGAATTCAAAGAGGACGATCATGTCATCTTGAGGATATCACCTACTAGAGACACCATTTGATTCAGAGGACACAGCAAGTTGAGTCCAAGGTATATTGGACCATTGACGTGCTAAAAAGAGTGGAAGTAGTGGCATATCAACCTGCGCAACCACCTTCACTTGAGGAAGTACTTGATGTATTCCACGTGTCGCAACTCAGGCGATATGTGACAGACAGCAGTCAGGTTCTCAACCATTCGTAGTTCGCCATTAAGCCGAGCGTGTCGTATCAAGAGCAACCCGTGGGAATCCTTGATTATCGAAAAAAAGGTATTGAGAAATCAGTCTATTCCCTTGGTCCGTGTGGCATGGAAGCATGGCGCGCCAGGAGAATCTACTTGGAAGAGTGTGGACGACATGCGTAAACGTTTTCGAACCTATTCGTAAACCAAGATATAATTTACTTTGTTAAATTATATCTTATGCCGTCTTTGACTTCTATTCCGGCTTAGTTTTAATTTCGAGGACGAAATTTTTATAAGTTGGGTAGATTGTAAACCCCCTCGACCAGATTTCAGTATTTCTAGGATTATTTTAACAATTTAGGATTTATGGCAAAACTTTAATTTATTTTGCCTACATATCCTGTTGACTTGTGCACCTGTCCGTCACCGAATTATTTGGAGCTTTACCTTGACTGTTATCCCCGAACAAAGTCACATACCTGTTCTAGACATGTTAGACTATTTTCCTAAATTTTGTGCAACTCCCAGATGCTTTATTTTGAGCCTCGTTTGAGACGCACAACTATCGTTACAAAAGACCGTAATTATTTCCTATTTAATTTCCTGCTCTTTACCCACCTCTGTACCAATAGAGATTTGAGGCCCAACATGCACCTGTTTTGCCCAAACAAAAATACGTTAATTTTCTACACTGAGTATACTACATTTAGTGTATTGACACCGTAGAAAAATTATGACCCTATCTGCCTCTAAATAATTAGAGAACACCGTGCGCAGTATTTATTAATTAATTAAATACGATGACCCGTATCGTCCAGAAACCAGGTCCAATCCCTGCCCAGACTCACCCCCATTCCCCCAGGGCCCTCACATAACAATTTCCCTCAGTTCTGTGCATTTTAGAATTTTCAGGAATCGGGTGTTTTCCCAGACAATTTCGTAATTGCGCAATTTCCCCAAAATAGGACATTTACGCAATTTATGAAACTACAGGGACTTTCCTGCAAATTACAGTGCGAGGTGTCACCCCTCACTGGCCGGTGAACCTGCACCGTCCATTTGGACGCGGGACCCACCCGGAAAGATCCCGAAAATATCCCAAAAATATCCCAAAAATATCCCAAAATATCTCTAGATATTTTCTTATTTAATTAATATATTTTTTTATAAAAGAAAAAGAAAAAGAAAAAGAGAATGAAAATAAAAAAAAGAAAACCCGATCCCCCCCTACAGTCGACCCCCCCCCCCCGGCCGCCGGCGGCTCCGCCACCCCTGGCCGGAGAGCTCCGCCGCCACCCCCTGGCCCCTCCCCGCTGGCCCTCTTCTCCCCGCGCCTCCCCTCTCTCTCAGCCGCCTCCGCCTTTTTCCCCCCCGACCTCCGCCTCCCCTCCCCGCGGAGAGCTCCGCCGGAGCAGCACCCCGCGGCGGAGCCAGCCCTCCGCCCGCCGCCGCTCCTCCTATTCTCCTCCTCCTCCTCCCCTCTCTCAGCCGCTCACAACCACCCTCCACCACCATTATCATCACCATCACCGCCACCCGTCGGCCGACCTCCCACTCCTCCCCGAGCGCCGCCTCCGCCACGGCCTCCCCTCGCCGGAGCCCCGCCTCCGCCACCCGACCCCTCGGCCATCTCCTCCTTCTTCCCCGACGCAGCGGCCTCCTCGAGAAGCAGCAGCAGCGGGCCAGAGCTCCGCCGAGCCCCGGCCAGCCTCGACCCGGTCGCCGAGCGCCGCCTCCGGCCTGCCCTCGCCGTCCTCCGGCGACGTCCCCAGCAGGCCGAAACCCTAACCCTAGGTGGGATCCGACTCGGACACGCCGTGTCGTGTCGGACACGTGTCGGACACGAAAAAATTCATTTCACGGAGCCCTGTTCAGGTATATTTATCTCTCTCCTCGTAATTCCAATTTCAATTCCGTCAGTTGCGTCGTGTAGACTGTGTAACCATCTCGGTGCCCGTGCAACCCGCTCGGAGCATCGCGTCCTGTGGCGATCGCGGCACGCGATCCAAAAACAGGAAAAACAACGACCCGATTCACCCCGGAACTGGGTACGCCCCGCCAAACGGGACGACTTGGTCGCACGCGGTCTTTACCAAAAGGTGCGCAACGTTGATACGGACGTGTAGGAATTCGGAGAAGTTGATTTGGATGTGCATGCACACCGGAATCAACGCGTATCCGCCGACACTGCCCCGTATCCGTCAGTTCTGGAACACGCTGCAACTTTGTGTACACACGTCGGATCGAGACGAAACTTGCGCCATCGGACTCGTAGCAATACGCTGGTCCTGTGAGCCAAGTTTGGTTCGATTCTGAGAACGTTGACAAAATTCCGTATCGTGGGCCCCACCGGCTCCACTTAACGGGCGATTTTGTGATCGGCTCACCGGAATCCAATTCTGGAAGTTCCGTTGGGTTTGTATCGACGTTCTGGACTTGTGGACACTAAGTTTGGCGAATTTGGAGACCTTTGACCCTGACACGTTTTTCGGTGCAAAGTGGGCCACATATGGACCCCGCTTTGACCGGAAACTGTCATTTTTGCCCCTGTGTCCAAATTGGACTTAAGGACAGACGTTTCTAGCTATTTGATATTTTCTGAGACTGTTAGTGATATTTATTTCAGCATCCGGAGACATTTATTCTGAGGCCATTATTTCTGACTTTTGACACTTGACATCTGGATATTACATTTACAGCTCTCCTGCCAGGCAAGTATACCTTGCCTTGTTATACTGTTTAAATTCAGTTATTTTTAGTTACATATTTATTTATTATATAAATGTGCGCGTCCGAGCAGACTCGGGTGCAGTCAACGATGGCGTTGACGTTAGGACTTGTGTCTGACCTAGTGTCTAGTAGACCCACCTAAAGTTGTGAAGTTATTGATATAACTTCTCAGGCCTTGACACGTATCATTACACGTCACAGAGTGAGTACATGTAGGGACGCGTGCCTCATGCGCGACTGGCCATCAGTGTGAGCAACACGTGTAGCGGTATTTAGCTCAGTTGTTTATTTTATTGAGACTTGCATCATAGTAGGAGGTGTCCACGTCGTTTTTACGACTTGTACATCTATATTGGGCGGGGAAGACATCTAGTAGGCGTATGGGACACCCCCTTCATTGAGTCTTTATCCTTCGATCCATGCTCCTCGGAGATGGACGATTGCAGAGTTCCCTGCGTCGGGGGCATATGACACATATACTAGCCAGTCCCGACGATTGGTGAATTACGTCAGCATATGTCTAGCCACACATTCCCATGCGTACTGCAAGGTCTTTAAATTGCATTCACTTAGATGGTTAGCACACCCCATTTATTTATTCAGTATTTACATTATGGCATGTCATTTTTCTGTATCTTGCTATGTCCCTCTGAGGACCTGGTTCCCTGCCAGGTGTATATGTTCTTGAGTACTCGCAGGAGCACAGATCCGGACATGCTACTTATTTTCCGAGGAGGTCTTCTCTTCGAGCCTCGTGATTGTCAGATGTTGTTCTTATATGGTGTGTATTCTGGTTCCTTTTATATTTTATTTCGGCAGTAGATTTATTTTCATCTGACTGTCATTCTTTAGATACTTATCATTGAGGTCTAGCTACATGGTTATTGTTTATTCATGTTTGATTCTGTGGATGAGATTTAGATATTACCCTGTGACTTGTGATTATTTATACCACTGGTGAACTAATGTTCATTATACAGCGTACGCACGTATATATGGTTTCCATATATTGGAGTTGCCATATATACGGGCGGCTGGCATAGTTACGTATCCTAGTCCTACGTATTTTGGGACTGGGGCGTGACATGTTTTTAGTGGTGGCCCATGCAGGTCGAGAGCATATTGTCTCGGTTACGTTACTGTACCGAGCAAGCCTGCGTCTCAGAGCATATTGTCTCGGTTACGTTACTGTACCGAGCAAGCCTGCACCTAGGATTAGAGGATAGAATCTCATCCATAATTAACTATGACTTATCTTCCTTCCAGTCTGTCCTACTTACATAATTGCATCCTGCTTGATTCATGTGCTTCCCTGATAATTCCTTAAGTATAGCCCCTGCTAAAATATAGGAATCCCTGTTGATAGAAAGATAATTAGGGTAGTATTCCTATTAAGAACACAACTAGGGCATTGACATATCATTAAGTTCAGATTACTTAAATGAACCCTAGTCTCCCATATTACCTAATGAACCCTAGTCTTTCATATTACCTAATGAACCCTAGCATCACTACCTATAGATTAACTTACCATTGTCCCTTGACATATTTTTTTTATGACTTGAGTGTAGTAAAATACTACTAGGATTAGTTAGAGAATTAACCATAGTGTTGACCCTAGTCTTGAGGATCCAATAGAAATCTAAAGTGGAATACTAGGACTAAACCTCATCCTATGTTTAGATAAACCCAGTGTTATGCCAGAAACTTTTTACCCTTGTTGGCGTAAAAGCCAATTGACTCTTGGTGGAGTAGAAACCAAACAAACTGCCTAGTTGGCGTAAAAGCCAAATGACTTTCTTGTTGGCGTAAAAAAAAAAAAACAAATTATGCGGGAGATTATCTCCTTTACGCCGCAGTTATGACGACTGCTACCCTCGATTCCTTAGTCTTCCTTATCCTGCGTCCTGGAAGCCACGTAGGTAACTGCCCTGCGTAAACTTGATGATTCTTGAATAATAGATGACCAACGTAGAGTAACCTGATTAGGCGTAAAATATAAGGATAGGATGTGAGCGTGATTGTTACAGCCTTAGCTTTCCCCAGTTGATCCAATCTTGTGCATTAAAGGCAGAGATACGCCTCGAGACCTGTGCAAAAAGAAACAGCTTTCTGACAGGACATCTGATTTTGTCTCATCTCAAGCGTTTATGACTAGTATCCAATCAGTCACTAGACGACAACCTGGGTCACCCGTGCAAATTCATCATCACAACCGACCACTCGATCGTTGTACAAGTACTTTTGTCAGATATCAGGATTCACTAATTTGACTGACAAACTAATAAGTTTCTCGTACTACTTTACGCTACGACGAATGTTAGACTTTACGCAGGCAGACTTCTATACAAACTTTACGTCCGCTAATTTTTGCGCAGATTTTAGCGCAAAACCTTTACGCTCAGACTTTCACCCAGACTTTTACGCGCAGACTGTTACGCACAGACTTTTTACGCGGATAACTCTGAAGCTCTACCTTACGCTTCTCTGTTTTACGCGGATAGTTCTGAAGCCATGTGTCACGCCAAATTATTTTGTCTTGGCTTTACGCAGACAACCTCGAACCCCTACTTTACGCGGACTTTCTTGAAATCTCTGTTTTAGACAGACAACCTATAATGTATATTAAGATTATAGAACTTAGAAGGCCATACCTCTTTTAGGTCAACTAGCGACTTAGACAAGGCATTAGAATAATAACTGTAGAGATTATAGTCTTATCTTTTTGTGATTGTGAATTATGTTGTAATTTCTCTCATCATAATCTAGCATACTTAAAATTGCTGTCCTACCTTGACTTATACTGCTATTATAGCTTAGTTTTGCAAGCTTATTCTTTATCGAGCTTGTTCATGACACATGTGTTATTGGGGCCTGATCCACTCCACTAATACAATTGTCTATTCAGAATCAGTGTATTACGGTCTGATCAACCTTAGTGCATTTTGATTCGCCCTTCGCATAACTACTTTAGGTGGATTGAGATATATAGTGATTAGTAGACAGATGTACTTGCCCTCTAGATATGTCTGAGCATATCGTATCAGCTACACGACTGTACTGATACGAGCATGTGAATAGGAAATTACCAAAAATAATATTTCAATCCACAACTGCTTTGACAAATTCCATTGAATTCTTTAAACGCCTTGATCCCCATACTTCTAATATATTACCTCCCCCTTAAACTCTGGATTACTGTTTTCCGTCTTCCCTTATTTCGGAAGAACGAAACCTCGTGCTTAGTATAAATACGAAAGTGTATTGTTTCTGTAGCCATTTCTGTTTGTTTTTTGGGTAATTACCAAACCCTATTATTAGATTAGATTGCAGTTTAAAACTGTACTATTTTTAGAATGACCTTCGCTACCTACCTAACGTTTTATTACGTTCCTGATACGTGCATCCCTATAACAACATTAAATTTTTATTTTGCCTCGTAACTTGGGTTAAGTTCAGAACTCAAGTATTACGATGAAGAATATATCAGTTTGCTGTCAGGAGCCTAAAAGGATTTCACCGAAGGAACAATGGATTGACTCCTGAATGGATAGCAGTACCTATGACTTGGTTGACTTATAAGGATTAAGAATTCCTATGGACCAACGAGTGTCAAGCCGCTTTCGAGGAGTTGAAGAAGTGACTGACCACAACACCCGTATTGACTATTCCATCCGTATCAGGCGGTTGTGATCTACAGACGCATCAGAAAAAAAAAAAGTTTGGGATGCGTATTAATACAGGATGGCAAGGTAATGACATATGCATCTAGACAATTATGAGTACATGAGAAGAATTTGGAACTTGCAACCGTCGTAATTACTCTGAAGCTTTGAAGACATTACTTATATGAGATAAATCGTAAGATTGTACGGCATACCAGTCAGCATTGTACCAGACAAGGATTCACGTGACCAGAGTTGGTGGTCAACCCCGTAGAGACAGTTAAGTAATACGAGGACACTTGCGAGCAGTGCAAGACAGACAGAAGTAGTGGACAGAACGTCATTATCGTCCCTTGGAATTCAAAGAGGACGATCATGTCATCTTGAGGATATCACCTACTAGAGACACCATTTGATTCAGAGGACACAGCAAGTTGAGTCCAAGGTATATTGGACCATTGACGTGCTAAAAAGAGTGGAAGTAGTGGCATATCAACCTGCGCAACCACCTTCACTTGAGGAAGTACTTGATGTATTCCACGTGTCGCAACTCAGGCGATATGTGACAGACAGCAGTCAGGTTCTCAACCATTCGTAGTTCGCCATTAAGCCGAGCGTGTCGTATCAAGAGCAACCCGTGGGAATCCTTGATTATCGAAAAAAAGGTATTGAGAAATCAGTCTATTCCCTTGGTCCGTGTGGCATGGAAGCATGGCGCGCCAGGAGAATCTACTTGGAAGAGTGTGGACGACATGCGTAAACGTTTTCGAACCTATTCGTAAACCAAGATATAATTTACTTTGTTAAATTATATCTTATGCCGTCTTTGACTTCTATTCCGGCTTAGTTTTAATTTCGAGGACGAAATTTTTATAAGTTGGGTAGATTGTAAACCCCCTCGACCAGATTTCAGTATTTCTAGGATTATTTTAACAATTTAGGATTTATGGCAAAACTTTAATTTATTTTGCCTACATATCCTGTTGACTTGTGCACCTGTCCGTCACCGAATTATTTGGAGCTTTACCTTGACTGTTATCCCCGAACAAAGTCACATACCTGTTCTAGACATGTTAGACTATTTTCCTAAATTTTGTGCAACTCCCAGATGCTTTATTTTGAGCCTCGTTTGAGACGCACAACTATCGTTACAAAAGACCGTAATTATTTCCTATTTAATTTCCTGCTCTTTACCCACCTCTGTACCAATAGAGATTTGAGGCCCAACATGCACCTGTTTTGCCCAAACAAAAATACGTTAATTTTCTACACTGAGTATACTACATTTAGTGTATTGACACCGTAGAAAAATTATGACCCTATCTGCCTCTAAATAATTAGAGAACACCGTGCGCAGTATTTATTAATTAATTAAATACGATGACCCGTATCGTCCAGAAACCAGGTCCAATCCCTGCCCAGACTCACCCCCATTCCCCCAGGGCCCTCACATAACAATTTCCCTCAGTTCTGTGCATTTTAGAATTTTCAGGAATCGGGTGTTTTCCCAGACAATTTCGTAATTGCGCAATTTCCCCAAAATAGGACATTTACGCAATTTATGAAACTACAGGGACTTTCCTGCAAATTACAGTGCGAGGTGTCACCCCTCACTGGCCGGTGAACCTGCACCGTCCATTTGGACGCGGGACCCACCCGGAAAGATCCCGAAAATATCCCAAAAATATCCCAAAAATATCCCAAAATATCTCTAGATATTTTCTTATTTAATTAATATATTTTTTTATAAAAGAAAAAGAAAAAGAAAAAGAGAATGAAAATAAAAAAAAGAAAACCCGATCCCCCCCTACAGTCGACCCCCCCCCCCCCGGCCGCCGGCGGCTCCGCCACCCCTGGCCGGAGAGCTCCGCCGCCACCCCCTGGCCCCTCCCCGCTGGCCCTCTTCTCCCCGCGCCTCCCCTCTCTCTCAGCCGCCTCCGCCTTTTTCCCCCCCGACCTCCGCCTCCCCTCCCCGCGGAGAGCTCCGCCGGAGCAGCACCCCGCGGCGGAGCCAGCCCTCCGCCCGCCGCCGCTCCTCCTATTCTCCTCCTCCTCCTCCCCTCTCTCAGCCGCTCACAACCACCCTCCACCACCATTATCATCACCATCACCGCCACCCGTCGGCCGACCTCCCACTCCTCCCCGAGCGCCGCCTCCGCCACGGCCTCCCCTCGCCGGAGCCCCGCCTCCGCCACCCGACCCCTCGGCCATCTCCTCCTTCTTCCCCGACGCAGCGGCCTCCTCGAGAAGCAGCAGCAGCGGGCCAGAGCTCCGCCGAGCCCCGGCCAGCCTCGACCCGGTCGCCGAGCGCCGCCTCCGGCCTGCCCTCGCCGTCCTCCGGCGACGTCCCCAGCAGGCCGAAACCCTAACCCTAGGTGGGATCCGACTCGGACACGCCGTGTCGTGTCGGACACGTGTCGGACACGAAAAAATTCATTTCACGGAGCCCTGTTCAGGTATATTTATCTCTCTCCTCGTAATTCCAATTTCAATTCCGTCAGTTGCGTCGTGTAGACTGTGTAACCATCTCGGTGCCCGTGCAACCCGCTCGGAGCATCGCGTCCTGTGGCGATCGCGGCACGCGATCCAAAAACAGGAAAAACAACGACCCGATTCACCCCGGAACTGGGTACGCCCCGCCAAACGGGACGACTTGGTCGCACGCGGTCTTTACCAAAAGGTGCGCAACGTTGATACGGACGTGTAGGAATTCGGAGAAGTTGATTTGGATGTGCATGCACACCGGAATCAACGCGTATCCGCCGACACTGCCCCGTATCCGTCAGTTCTGGAACACGCTGCAACTTTGTGTACACACGTCGGATCGAGACGAAACTTGCGCCATCGGACTCGTAGCAATACGCTGGTCCTGTGAGCCAAGTTTGGTTCGATTCTGAGAACGTTGACAAAATTCCGTATCGTGGGCCCCACCGGCTCCACTTAACGGGCGATTTTGTGATCGGCTCACCGGAATCCAATTCTGGAAGTTCCGTTGGGTTTGTATCGACGTTCTGGACTTGTGGACACTAAGTTTGGCGAATTTGGAGACCTTTGACCCTGACACGTTTTTCGGTGCAAAGTGGGCCACATATGGACCCCGCTTTGACCGGAAACTGTCATTTTTGCCCCTGTGTCCAAATTGGACTTAAGGACAGACGTTTCTAGCTATTTGATATTTTCTGAGACTGTTAGTGATATTTATTTCAGCATCCGGAGACATTTATTCTGAGGCCATTATTTCTGACTTTTGACACTTGACATCTGGATATTACATTTACAGCTCTCCTGCCAGGCAAGTATACCTTGCCTTGTTATACTGTTTAAATTCAGTTATTTTTAGTTACATATTTATTTATTATATAAATGTGCGCGTCCGAGCAGACTCGGGTGCAGTCAACGATGGCGTTGACGTTAGGACTTGTGTCTGACCTAGTGTCTAGTAGACCCACCTAAAGTTGTGAAGTTATTGATATAACTTCTCAGGCCTTGACACGTATCATTACACGTCACAGAGTGAGTACATGTAGGGACGCGTGCCTCATGCGCGACTGGCCATCAGTGTGAGCAACACGTGTAGCGGTATTTAGCTCAGTTGTTTATTTTATTGAGACTTGCATCATAGTAGGAGGTGTCCACGTCGTTTTTACGACTTGTACATCTATATTGGGCGGGGAAGACATCTAGTAGGCGTATGGGACACCCCCTTCATTGAGTCTTTATCCTTCGATCCATGCTCCTCGGAGATGGACGATTGCAGAGTTCCCTGCGTCGGGGGCATATGACACATATACTAGCCAGTCCCGACGATTGGTGAATTACGTCAGCATATGTCTAGCCACACATTCCCATGCGTACTGCAAGGTCTTTAAATTGCATTCACTTAGATGGTTAGCACACCCCATTTATTTATTCAGTATTTACATTATGGCATGTCATTTTTCTGTATCTTGCTATGTCCCTCTGAGGACCTGGTTCCCTGCCAGGTGTATATGTTCTTGAGTACTCGCAGGAGCACAGATCCGGACATGCTACTTATTTTCCGAGGAGGTCTTCTCTTCGAGCCTCGTGATTGTCAGATGTTGTTCTTATATGGTGTGTATTCTGGTTCCTTTTATATTTTATTTCGGCAGTAGATTTATTTTCATCTGACTGTCATTCTTTAGATACTTATCATTGAGGTCTAGCTACATGGTTATTGTTTATTCATATTTGATTCTGTGGATGAGATTTAGATATTACCCTGTGACTTGTGATTATTTATACCACTGGTGAACTAATGTTCATTATACAGCGTACGCACGTATATATGGTTTCCATATATTGGAGTTGCCATATATACGGGCGGCTGGCATAGTTACGTATCCTAGTCCTACGTATTTTGGGACTGGGGCGTGACAGATTGTATTGTGATTCATATTTCATCTTCCTTATTCCATATCGTGCTTTATCTTCCTTAGTTTGATATTGTAATTGAGTATGGATATCATTATCATGTCATTATATTTGTTTCTCCGTTTGGAGTGGAGATGACATTGACAGGTACCTTATAAATATTGTGTGAGATATTTAGTTAGTATTGTTGACCTAGACAGTGTTCTACCACCGATGTTGCGGCGTAGGTTGGGCGTTGCTCACTACTCGTGTCCTTATTCCGGGTGCGGGTCGTGACACAGACTATCTGGGTTATCTAGGCGTAAGGATAGATAGAATAGATTATATCTGGTATAGTAATTTACAGGAATATGCAACACTCAACGGCGTGTTGGAAGTGTGTCCCTCACGACGGAGAGCTTCAAATCCATCAGGTGTCGCTGGGATACCAAGATTGTATGTTGCCAGAAAATCTCTCTATATGCCGCTAATTTATTTTTCTAGTTGTTATCCAAGGCAGGTTATTAAGAATTCCTGACCGTGGTACTCAGGAATTTGCCTTAGACATGATGCAGGACAAGACTGGACAGTAGCTTGACAAGTACATTCAAGAGAGGAGCAAGCAAATCAACCACGAGAATTTATCTTATCAATTCAAGCATTTCAGTTCAGAAAATTATAGCATATCAGTATTGTGCATTGTCGATCCATTATCAGGAGTATCGGTACATGTCAAGTTAACTCGATAAGATGAGCTATTATCAGGAATATCAAAGGAAGTCTGGTATCGGAAGTTTAAGATTAATAGTATCAATACAATCCATGTTCAATTCTAGCATGTCAAGAGTGCGCTTCGTCGAGCCACTATCAGGAGTATCAATATAGATCATGTATCGGAAGTTCAGATTAACGGTGTCAATACAATCCATGTTTAGGGAATTTCAGGTTCTGACACGTTGTCACGAATCGGGTTATAAGCAATTTAGAGAAATCTTGCATTCACAACAATTAAACAGAATAGTCTAAACAATGAAAACAGTTAAACAATAAGAGAATAAATCATAAGAAGCTAAGTTACTACAAGTATCATAGGCACATGGAGTAAGCTGGTCGCATGCAAGAGCTGGCCGCATGCAAGAGCTGGCCGCATGAAGCACACTGGCCGCATGGGAGACACAAAGTCCACTTCTAGGGACAAGGTGAGTGATAGACAATAAATACAAGTTCAGGGAAGTGACTGATGTGACTGGCTGTGTCAGAGGAGTGACCGATGTGACTAGTCAAGAAAGGAGTAAAAAAAAAAGACAAAATTATGGAAAGTCTTGTCAAGACGGTGCTGAGTCATACGTTCAAAGAAAAGAAAAACGCATAGCTCCGGGTCGCATGGACAACTCAGCCACATGCTCCTCTTGGCCGCATACACATTAGGCCTTGTAAAGTTAGAGAACTTTCATTCATTCAAGTTTCATGCATTTGGCCAAGGGATACATGTGCAGATTCAATCATGCGTCCAACAAGTTGGCCGCATGCTGACTTGGAGCGAGAAGTCCAGGCCTCATACCAAGCGGGGCGCATGGAAGTTCTTTGTCCCAGAACAACAAGTTTCAGCCATGGAAAAAAACTACAAGTCTGAAAACTTATTTTCTCCATAAAATTCGTATTTCAAGTCTTAATCCAGTAAAGTAAAGTTCAAAATTGCATGAAATCAAGTGCTCATCGATATGAAACTACTAGTTTTGGAAAACATCAAGTTTTAAGAGATCAAAACCAAGTAAACTCAAGAACACCAAAAAAAATTAGAATTCGGATCTACTCCTACCAAGGCATCAAAATCAAAAATAACAAGAAGTAAACATATAGAGAAACTCATAGAAAACAATACAGAGGAAATAAAATGCATGGAAGCTAAATAAATGTAATATTGCAAGTTCTTCCTCATTGGCAAGATGTACTTTCCTAAACCTACTACTAAACTACTACCACTACTACCACTACTACACAAGGCAAGCTCACGGCTGGGGCTAGGGTTCGGCCAAGGAGAGGGAGAAGAAAATGAAGAAAGAGAAGGAAATAAAGAAGAATGAGGAGGAGAGAGAAAAAAAATGTTATATATATATCAAAGGGTGGCTAGCACTATTCATAATTTTAGAAATTAAATAAAAGCAGCTAAAAAAATCTATAAATTACACGGAAAGCAATATACAGCTATAACACACATATACCAGATAAAGTACAATAATACTAAAATAGTGAGGCGGGTTTCACACTCGTTTACTAATAATCAACCAGACTATCAATCTACAGACGAGAAAAAATTGACTGAAATTAAAAAATTAGGGCTAGGTTGAGAAATCTTACAATAAGGACAAAGACGAGGAAGAAGGAAAAGAGGATTAAGATGACGAGCAAGGTCGAGGTCATCGTCGGAGTCGTCATCGGCAGGTCGGGGTCAAAGCCGCGTGCGTAGAGGAGGAGAGGGAAATGCACAGCGCGAAGAGGGCTGAGCGAAGAGGGGGCTCTTTAGTGAGAGGCTCGCTGGAGAGAAAGGGTGGCGAGGAGGAAGGGGCCCTGGCGAGGGTGGTTCCCGCGAGGAGGGGCTTCGTAATTTTCGAGTGGTACTGGAGGAAAAACGAAATGACGAAGAGTTGGGGCGCGCTGGAAATAAAATGTTTCGTAGCTACGAAAATATTGATATATTTTTTATATACACAATTTCGTCGCTAGTCCGTTGCCTATCCGTAGCTGCTGTAGCGACGGATCATGTTCCGTCGCTGCCATCCGTTGCCTTTTTTCTGTATTTTTGTAGTATTTTTGTATGCTTAAAAGCTAGTCTAGATCTACAATTTATTTATATTGTACCTGTATACCACAATTTATTATAAGATTGTTGATTCTGATGGGATGCCGTATATATGAATTCTTATACTACATATATCTTGTGTGCATTAGTGTATATATATTATACTAGGAGGAAAATAAAAGCCAGAATCAGGTTATTCTAGCATGTCCCTCTGAGATAAATATGTAGTAAGAGAATTGTAATTGTCAATGAGACTTTTATCATGTCCACGAACTTTTATGATGGGCTACCAAAACTATTCTTTTGAAATTTATAAATTAAGGTAAATTTTAATCTATTTTAAAATTTTGTGAACAATGTAAAGTAAAGAATTTTTTTTTTTTTTTGACAAATACAGTTTCCTACAGTAACTTTCTTTTGGTATTAGAACTATGCCAACATATAATACATATTGAACTTATTGGTATGTCAATACAAGTGTAAAATTGGATAGTCCCAAAAGAATAGATCTCTATGGTCCCAGTATAGGCCGGCCCCACATGACCGATCTCTCATGTGGACTGGTCCACCCTTAGACCAATAGAAGCATGCCAGATCATCAGCAGCCGTTGCCGAGCACGTGGCAGTACGCAAATAATGGAGAAGAATATCTTCCGGGTGGGCCCATCAACGGGGCGAAAATGACCGTCAAACCGGCTCGGCAGAGAGCAGAACTTGCTGTAACCGCCATCTTTACCTAATGATTAGCTTTGATTTAGTACCGTTGATTTGGTGCAGATTTGAGGATTCACATCCATCAGTTAGGTTGTCCAATCATGATCAAACTTTGATACACTACTGTATGACAAATGAATTCTTATTTATCTTCGTAAATTGTACCAGCATATTTATACAGAGAGGAGAGGCTACTTGTCACACAGTGGTTGTATTAATATAGCCATCTGTATCAAAGTTTTACTCTATATTGTACAAATTTCAGGGTGCTAATCGTACAGGTCGGTCCAGTATTGACCGAGTTTGATCGGACCTCGACCGGGCCGGATTTAAGCCACAGTGGAGATGGCCCGAGCCAGTCCAGACCGGAGGAGCGGGGGACTGAACCCAGCCTGAAAACGAATTCGGTCGGGAGTGGACCAGCCGGACCGAATCGGACTACGTTTTGACAGGTTTAGGGTTAGCCCGATTTTATTTAAATAATCCAAAATTTAAAATTTTGAGAAAAGAAATTTTTTTATTATTAATGTAATTAAAATTAAAATCTTTGCAACATAAGAGGAAACAAAATTTTAATATATTTTATTTAAAAATGGAACAAGTCCATCATTTCTTTGTAAGTCATAAATAAAAAGATCGAAAATAAGAAAAAAAAATTAATATATATTATTTTTGTTACATAAGTCGTACAACATATATTTGTGTTTCACCTTTTCAACCTCTTCTAAAAAGAAAAATAGTAATACTCCAAATGAAGTTTGTAGAGAGATTGAAAGGTGAAACTCAAACATAAGTCACAATTAAGTTTAAATATATCTACGACCTATTTAGCAATAATAATAATAATAATACATATTGAAAACAATACATTTTTTTCAAGAAAATACAAAATTAATAGATACTCGTACACTTTTTCAGATGGCTACGTTAGAATTCATGTGCCACAGTTAGGTTTCTATTGGAATCGTTTCCTACAGTGCAAGCATTCAACAAGAACTCCATGCGAGAATCTTATTTTCGTATCGTGCTCATTGTAAACTCCACTAAAATGATGCCAAATTTTTGATCGAATTGAGGTCCTGGTTGTGGTGGGGCTTGAGGTTGCTGATCTTGCGGTTATTGCGGTGGTTGACCATTTTTCTCTATGACAGTAAATAGCCACTTTATACTGGATTGCTTGTTAATATAGCAAGAGAGGAAAGAAATTTTATTGTGGTAAATTTGGAATAATTATGTCATATTTATAAAAAAAAAATTTGGGTGTCAAATTATTTCAAATATTCTTGAAATTTGAATTATGAAAATATAGAATTTTTGGTTGTGTAGCATTATGGATCCCGCATATCAAACACACACTTAGGTTTCGTTTGGTTCGCAGAAAGGAAAAGAAATAGTGTAATGTAAGCAAGTATTAGGGATTGATTAGTGTTGAGATTAAGTAGGATCCCATAACATTGGGTTGCATCAAGGCTCCGTGCCATTGGGGGATGAGCAATGATTGCGAGATGGGGTCCATGGTCCGGTACTTGGTAGCCTCATCTAGCCGGGAGGGACCATAACGTGACCCCTTGCTCCAGCTTGCTTTTAAGGATGGGTGGGAGGGAGGACTCGGTCACTCTTATTGCATATGCAGCTGCAATCAAATAATCAGCAGAAATTTTACAAAGGAGTTGTGACAGAGCTATCAGCTATATATTGGCCGAAGTGCTCAATCTCTGGTGTCCATTTCATGTAGCCTCCTCTACTATGTCTATGTCCTATGTCTATGTCTCTATGTCTATGTATGTTTCTATGGAAAGTACACAGCTGAAGCAGACCTTTGGCTACAGCAAAAAAGTATCAATGTGCAGCTCCACAACTGCTTGCATTGATAATTCATTTGCTCCTTCAGCTCAGCTACCAGTACTACTGTAGATGTGGCCAATCCATAAAAAAATATTATTTTTTATTAAAAATAGTATTTTTTATAAAAAATAATGATAATTAAATACCAAATTAATTTTTTTATGAGAAGAATTCAAAATTCTATGGATTTTTTTCTAGAAACATAATTTTGTGAAATTAAAATTTTTTTTTTTATATATACTTTTTTATCTTGCAATCAAAAGTACCGTAACTGGTTGTGAATTGTGAGAAGTTCGATAAATATTTTTCTCCGACGTCACTGCTGAGCTAATTCCTCCACAAGATAGCCAGATAATGAAGAAAATGGCATTTCATCATTTATTTTCCTTTCATGTCCTAAACTTTAATTATTTCACGAGAACACAAGTACTAAGGGACCATCAATTTCGTTGAACATTTAACAATGAGGCAAAGAGATGATTACTTATGATGACATATATTAAATGGTTGACTAAACATACAAAAAAAAAAAAAGAAAATTTACTGTAACAAAATAAATTTATATTAAATTTATCTAAACGAAATAAGTTTGAATTTTTTTTAAAAAAAGTCAGAATCCGCCAACAGTGTTGGCGGAAAACACAACGGTTATCAGCAAAAAAAAAAAAAAAAAAATTAATATGGGACCCACGGTCTTGACAGAAATTTGGGGGGGGGAGGATTTCAGCTAACACAGTTGGCAAAAATTGGCCGTGGGGCCCACGGTTTATTTTTTTTGTTTTGTTTGGTTTGTTTGCTTAGTTTGGCTTGATTGTTTTTTTTGGTTAGTTTATTTTAATTAGTTATATTTTTGTTTTTTTATTTAGTTTAGTTTAGTTTTGTTTTGTAATTAGATTTAAGAAAATTTATTTTAACGAAATAAAATTAAAATAAATTAATTGAAAAGAAATATTTAGAAATATTTTTTTCGGAAATTTGTTTCCAAGCATCAAAATTTTTATAAATTTCATCTAAAGCATAAAAGTTTAAAAAATTACGAAAAAAATATCAATATCAATTAGACGTTTATATTTATAAATATTATATTTTTATCGTAAATTTTTTCGTCGTTAAGAGACGTTAAAATAATAATAATAATAATAATCTGCCGTAAGAATATTACGTCTGCCGTCGAGCAGACTTCGAGCGGCCATAACTACTTGTTTTGAAATCGTTTTTCGTTAAATAATAAGTCGATTTGTATGTTTTCGACGAGAGTAACACAAATCATGTATTAAAAAAATTTATCCGAAACAAGACGCATATGTTACAGGCAAAAATATAAATTTTAAAACTTTAAAGTATCATAACTTTTGACTGAGAGATCGAAACAAGGTCCAGTTTGTGCAAAAATGATCGTATGGAAAAGTACTATAGGATAAACCGTTTCACAGTTTGACGGACTTTGAAAATTTTCAGAATAAAAAAAAATGATGTTTCGTCCTCCAAATTTGACTTTCGGTAATCTTATTTTTGAATATTTAAAATTTACTGTAGTGAAATAAATTTATATTGGATGTGGGGGCCCACGGATTTAAAACGATGTTTCGATCTCCAAAAAAAATTTAGAAACATTTAAATTAATTATTTTATGTCTATTATGAAAAAAATAATAAAACAAAATAAATAATCAAACCAAACTAACTAAACCAACCAAAACAAACCAACCCAAACGACCCAAAAGAACCTGTGGGCCCCACACCCAAAATCAGCCAACATAGTTGGCGGATTTTTTTTATTTTTTTTGGCCCCACACCCAAAAGAACATTAATTTTTTTATTTTTTTTGTTGCGTACGTGTACAGCAGTTGTGTTTTCCGCCAACACTGTTGGCGGACTCTGACTTTTTTTAAAAAATTTCCAAACTTGTTTCGTTTACATGAATTTAATATAAATTTATTTCGCTACAGTAAATTTTTTATACAAAAAAAGAAATATTATTTGTCTTCAAAAAAAATTGGATGTTACCATCTTCCATTATGTGACGCATGACATAACTGTTAATATGATAGCTGACATGACAAAATTTAACATTAAAATTAATATTGAAATTAAAATTAATATTAATATTAACTTTAATTTTAATAATAATATTATAAACTAATATTAGCATTAACATTAAAAAAAAATTGATAATTAATTTTTTAGATTAAAATTTGATATATTTGTCATGTCAGATATCACATAATGAAAGATGATATCATCCAAATATTTTGAAAAACAAATAGCATAATCGAAAAGAAAAATCTTATCCATCCCCCCTCTCTCTCTCTCTCTCTCTCTCTCTCTCTCTCTCTGTATATAGATATTTACACAATAGGATCTAGAGATGTTGAGGAATATATAAAGGGTGTGATAGAGATGTAGAGGAATATATGGAATATATGAAGGATGAGGTTAGGACTGAGGAAAGAAGGTTTGACACAAGGACTTTAATTAATGAGCAACAAAACTGACTTCAACACAAGCAGCAGTTTGCATGCCATGGCTGCCCATTAGTGGCTGTGAGCTGTAATCATGGAATGCATGTGCAAACCCAAGCTCGGATGTCCATGTACACACACATTGCATATGCTAGCTACAGCCATATAAAAACTTAAACACAATGTATAGAGACAAAATTCCTGAGCAGCAACATGCACTTCCATTCCAAGTTCTATCCCTATGTTTCAGACTCCTTCTGAAAATATTTGTTTAATATGCCAAACTCTAAGACCATCTCCAATTCTTGTTTTGTGTTATGATTCCTATGTAACATAAGCCACAAAATAATATATTTTCTATGTGTCCAGATTATATTCACACAAGACAATAAGATAGAAAAGTGTTCTCCAATGCAAAGATATTGAAAAGACAAAAAAAAAAAAAAAATCCAACTTCCAAGACAATTTTTCTACTTCTTTCTTTTTCTATAAATATTTTTGTTCATAATTGATGATGTGGAATGTGTTAGAATTTGTTGTTTTCTTTTTACTAAATTTCAGAATACAAAAATAAAATTAAACAGATGTTACCGGCCTCTGGGAAAGTCGTGCACGAAGCACTGCCCTAAGAGTTTATTCGGAATCTGTGTGCAGACGTTCCCGAAGCTCCTAGTGGTAAAACTCCCGCACTACCGGTATCTCGTTGCCGCACACGACTTGGAGAGAACGACCAGGACTTAGCTCTGCCCAGAGCTTGGAGATGAAGATGAAGAACGGAGTACAAATCAGTTGGCACAGCAATTTTTGGAGAGAAAAAGTTCTAATCTTTTACAAAGAAGACAGACACATATATATAATACTGATATGTAACGGTCTGAATTAATTTCCGATTAATTCAGCCGTTACACAGGAGAATTAAACGAATGAACCTGGACACTGAAAATTATAACGGTTCAAAACAATTCGTAACTGACGAAATTAAATTCCAACGTTCAGAAAAATAAGTGAAAGAATGAAGAGGAGCAAAAATAATTTTAGGGTCCCAGCCCGAATCCGAAGAAGAAATCGAATCGGCATTCGGCGCCCGCAGATGTGGGCGCGTACCCGCACACGTTACGTGCGCCGAACCGAACCGAACCGAGCCGAGCCGGGCCGGGCGGTGGCGGTGGCGCGCACGTGTGGCCCAAGGGGTTCCCCACACAACAACTTAATAGAGCAAAGGAGAGAAACTAATATATGTACACAAGAGAGCTTTGGCCCATCTGATGTGGGACTAAGAAAGGAAGAGGAACTTGAGCTTTTGCAAACAAAGCAAAACCAACAATCCCCCCCCAAAAGGTCAAGTTCCGAAACAGAGGTAAGAGTGAAGTAAATAGAGAGAGAGAGAGCATCGGGGTAGTAAAATACTATGCATAGATGAGATGGACTACAGCCTTGAATCTCACGTAGTGACTATTGCCTTAATATGAAGAAGTGCTTGATGGACTATGCCTTGAATCAGACTTCTTGAACCAGATTTAGAAAATAGCACACATAGTACGCTAGAGGTCCTTGATCTATCGGGTGGCGCTTTTAAATGGCCATGCGCACTTTCCACATTCATGAGAGTTGTCTGGGATCGCCCTGTCCCATAGTCGCGGCATTCACGACCTCTCATATAGGTAAGTCCTTAATGGTTGGTGATATGAATCAACCCAGCATTACAGCTTGGACCTATTAAAAGTTTAACCTCATCCTAACCATATCACACAGGAACACTGTCACCATAGGGATGGGGAGTCATTGTACACATGTATAGCCGCTTGGGCTTTATTTTTAATGTGACTTTAATCTCGAGTCAGTGTTCCATAAAGTCACCTAAGTTCAGCTTGTTTCTACCCATTGAACCGGCTTCTTGGGATCTCCAGTCAGACTCTGTCATGCCCCATCCCAAAATACGTAGGACTAGGATACGTAACCATGCCAGCCGCCCGTATATATGGCAACTCCAATATATGGAAACCATATATACGTGCGTACGCTGTATAATGAACAATAGTTCACCAGTGGTATAATTAATCACAAGTCACAGGGTAATATCTAAATCTCATCCACAGAATATTACATATATAGGAATAACCAATAATCAGGTAACTAGATCTCAATAACAAATATCTAAAGAATGACAGTCGGATGGAAACAAATCCACTGCCGAAATAGAATATAAAAGGAACCAGATACACACCATATAAGAACAACATCTGACAATCACGAGGCTCGAAGAGCAGACCTCCTCGGAATAAATGTAACATGTCTGGATCTGTGCTCCTGCGAATACTCAAGAAAATATACACCTGGCAGGGGACCAGGTCCTCAGAGGGACATAGCAAGATACATAAAAATGACATGCCATAATGTAAATACTGAATAAATAAATGGGGTGTGCTAACCATCTAAGTGAATGCAATTGAAGACCTTGTAGTACGCATGGGAAAGTGTAGGCTAGACATATGCTGACGTAATTCACCAATCGTCATAACTGGCTAGTATATGTGTCATATGCCCCCAGACTCATGGGCACTCTGCAATCGTCCATCTCCGAGGAGCATGGAACGAAGGATATAACATCACGGAGGGGGTGTCCCACACGCCTACTAGATGTCTTCCCCGCCCAATATAGATGTACAAGTCGTGAAAACGACGTGGACACCTCCTACTATGATGCAAGTCTCAATAAAATAACCAACTAAGCTAAATACCGTTACACGTGTTGCTCACACTGATGGCCAGTCGCGCATGAGGCACGCGTCCCTACATGAACTCACTCTGTGACGTGTAATGATACGTGTCAAGGCCTGGAAAGTTATATCAATAACTTCACAACTTTAGGTGAGTCTACTAGACACTAGGTCAGACACAAGTCCTAACGTCAACGCCTTCGTTGACTGCACCCGAGTCTGCTCGGACGCGCACATTTATATAATAAATAAACATGTAACTAACAATAACTGAATTTAAACAGTACAATAAGGCAAGGTATACTTGCCTGGCAAGAGCTGCAAAATATAATGTCCAGATGTCAAATGCCAAGAAGTCAGAAACTATGGCCTCAGGAGAAAAGTCTCCGGATGCTGAAATAAACATCACTAACAGTCTCAAAAAATATCAAATAGTTAGAAACGCCTGTCCTTAAGTCCAATTTGGACACAGGGGCAAAAATGACAGTTTCCGGTCAAGCGGAGTCCACATGTGGGCCGCTTTGCACCGAAAAATGTGTCAGGGTCAAAGGTCTTCAAATTTGCCAAATTTAGTGTCAACAAGTCCAGAATGTCGATACGAACCCAACGGAACTTCCAGAATTGGATTCCGATGAGCCGGTCACAAAATCGCCCGTCAGGTGGAGCCTGTGAGGCCCACGATACGGGATTTTGCCAACGTTCTCAGAATCGAACCAAACTTGGATCACAGGACCAGCGTATTGCTACGAGTCCGATGGCGTAAGTTTCGTCTTGATCCGACGTGTGTACACAAAGTTGCAGCATATTCCAGAACTAACGGATACTGGGCGGTGTCGGCGGATACGCGTTGATTTCGGTGTGCACGTACATCCAAATCAACTTCTCTGAATTCCTACACGTCCGTATCAGCGGCGCGCACGTTTCGGTAAAGACCGCGTGCGACCAAGTCGTCCCGTTTGGCAGGACGTAACCAGTTCCGGGGTGAATCGGGTCGTTGTTTTTTCTGTTTTTGGATCGCGGTTCACGATCGCCACAGGACGCGATGTTCCGTGTGGATTGCACGGGCACCGAGAGGGTTACACAGTCTATGCGATGCAACTGACGAAATTGAAAATAGAGTTACGAGGTGAAAGAAATCGTTACCTGAACAGAGCTCGAAAAACCATACTTCTCCTTGTCCGACACGTGTCCGACACGAGTCTGAGGGCTGTGTCCGTGTCCTGTGCCCTGTCCGCGTCCACGGCGACCCTAGGGTTGCTGGAGACTGGCCGGGGTGGGTCACTGGAGGAGGACGGCTAGGCGCTGGCCGATCTGGGAGTGGCCGAGGAGGAGGAGGAGATGTTGGTGATGATGGTGGTGGTGGTGGTGACCGATGATGGTGGTGGCGGTGGAGGAAAGAGGGAGGCTGGGGGTCGGGGTCGTGGGGGTGGAGGAGAAGGGGGTGGTTGGCTGGCGGAGGGCGGAGCTCGCCGAGGGGGAGGTCGGGGCCGACGGGTGGCGGTGAAGAAGTGGAGGAGGAGGAAGGCGGACGGAGGTCGGGCTGTGGCGTCGCCGCGGGGAGGGGTCGACGAGGGGCAGAGCCGCTCCGGCGGAGCCTCGCCGCGGGGGGCGAAGCTGCTCCGGCGGCCGCGGGGACGCACAGGCGGGGAGGAGGAGGAGAATAAGCTGGGAGAGGGGAGGCGGAGGAAGAGCCAGCGGGGAGGGGGTGACTCGCCGAGGGGGTGGGCTCCGGCAAGGCTCGCCGCCGGCGGGGGCGCTTGCCGCTCCGGCCATGGGGGGGTCGGCTGTGGCTGGTCAGGGGCTGGGTAGATCTAGGATTTTATTTTATTTTATTTTATTTTTCTTTTTCTTTTAGTTTCTTATATAGAAAATAATAATAGTAATTTAAGTAAAATATCTTGAGATATTTTACAGGATATTTGTAGGATATTTTTGGGATCTTTTAGGGTGGGTCCCGTCTCCAAATGGACGGCACAGGTTCACCGGCCAATGAGGGGGTGGCACCTCGCGTTGCTAATTACAGAAAAGTTCCTGTAGTTTCATAAATTACAGAATTGTCCTATTTTTGGGAAATTGCACAATTACGAAATTGTCTGGGAAAACACCCGATTCCTGAAAATGTTAAAATGCACAGAATTGAGAGAAATTGCTGTGTGAGGATCCTGAGGGGGTGGGGGAAGTCTGGGCAGGGGTTGGACCTGGTTTCTGGGTGATACGGGTCACCGTATTTATTAATTAATAAATATCGCGCACGGTGTTCTCTAATTATTTAGAGGCAGGTAGGGCCATAATTTTTCTACGGTGTCAATACACTAAATATAGTATACTCAGTGTAGAAAATTAACGTATTTTTGTTTGGGCAAAACAGGTGCATGTTGGGCCTCAAATCTCTATTGGAACAGGGGTGGGTAAAAAGCAGGAAATTAAATAGGAAATAAATACGAACTTTTGTAACGATATTTGTGCGTCTCAACCGAGGCTCAAAATAAAGCATCTGAAAGTTGCACAAAATTCAAAAAAATAGTCTAGCATGTCTATGACAGGTATGTGAACTTTGTTCGAGGATAACAGTCAAGAATAAGCTCCAAATAATTTGGTGAGGGACAAGTGCACAAGTCAACAGGATATGTAGGCAAAATAAATTAAAATATTGCCATAAATCCTAAATTGCTAAAAATAATCCTAAAATACTGAAATCTGGTCGAGGGGGTTTACAATCTACCCAACTTATAAAAATTTTGTCCTCGAAATTAAAACTAAGCCATGGTAGAAGTCAAAGACGGCATAATGTATAATTTAACAAAGTAAATTATATCTTGGTTTACGAATAGGTTCGAAAAATGTTTATGCAAGTCGTCCACATGCTTCCAAGTAGATTCTCCTGGAGCGCCATGCTTTCATGCCACGCGGACCAAGGGAATAGACTGATTCCTCAATACCTTTTCTCGATGATCAAGGATTTCTACGGGCTGCTCCTGATACGACATGCTCGGCCTAATGGTGATCTCCGAATGGTTGAGAACCTGACTGCTGTCTGTCACATATCGCCTGAGTTGCGACACATGGAATACAGCAAGTACTTCCTCAAGAAGGCAATGATCGTCCTCTTTGAATTCCAAGGGACGATGATGATGGTCTGCCCATTGCTTCTGTCTGTCTTGCACTGCTCGCGAGTGTCCTTGTATATTTTTAACTGTCTCTTCGGTGTTGACCACCAACTCTGGTCACGCGAATCCTTGTCTGGTAAAATGCTGACTGGTATGCCGTACAATCTTAGGATTTGTCTCATATTACGATGGTTGCAAGTTTCAATTTCTTCTCATGTACTTATAATTGTCTGGATGCATCTGCTATTACCTTGCCATCCTGTATCAATACGCATCCCTAACTTTTTTCTGATGCGTTTGTAGATCACAACCGCCTGATCCGGATGGAATAGTTAATACGGGTGCTGTGGTCAATCGTTTCCTCAATTCCTCGAAAGCGACTTGACACTCGTTAGTCCTTAGGAATTCTTAATCCTTTCAAGTCAACCTAGTCATAGGTGCTGCTATCCATTCAGGAGTCAATCAATTGTTTATCCAGGTAAAATCCATTTAGACTCCTGTCAACAAAATGATACATTCCTTCATTGTAACACTTTGAACAAAGTTACGAGGCAAAAAAAAAATTTTGTTGCCATAGTGATGTACGTATCAGGAACGTAGGTAGGTAGTGAAGGGTCATCTAAAGGTTAGCACAATTTATAGACTGCAATCTAATCTAATAATAGGGTTTGGTAATTACCCAAAAAACAAACAGAAATGGCTACAGAAATAGTACACTTTCGTATTTATACTAAGTACGAGGTTTCGTCTTTCCGAAATAAGGGAAGACGGAAAACAGTAATCAAGAGTTCAAGGGAAGGTAATAGATTAGAAGTGTGGGGATCAAGGCGTTTAAAGAATTCAATGGGATTTGTCAAAGCAGTTGTGGATTGAAATATTATTTTGGTAATTCCTATTCACATATTCGTATTAGCACAGTTACGTAAATAATACGATATGCTCAGACATATCTAGAGGGCAAGTACATCTGTCTACTAATTATCTCAATCCACGTAAAGTAGTTATGCGAAGGGAGAATCAAAATGCACTAAGGTTGATCAGACCGTAATACACTGATTCTGAATAGACAATTTTATTAGTGGGGTGGATCAGGCCCCAATAATACATGTGTCATGAACAAGCTCGATAAAGAATAAGCTTGCAAAACTAGGCTATAATAGCATCATAAGTCAAGGTAGGACAGCAAATTTAAGTATGCTAGATTATGATGAGAGAAATTACAACATAATTCACAATCACAAAAAGATAAGACTCTACAATCTCTACAGTTATTAATCTAATTCCTTGTCTAAGTTACTAGTTGACCAAACAGAGGTATGGCCTTCTAAGTTCTACAATCTTAACATAAGCTATAGGTTGTCTGCCTAAAACAGTGATTTCAAGAAAGTCTGCGTAAAGTAGGGGTTCAAGGTTGTCTGCGTAAAGCAGAGATAAAATAAATTTGGCGTAACGCATGGCTTCAGAGCTATCCGTGTAATAAGTTTGTGCGTAGTAGTCTGCGCGTAAAAGTCTAAGCGTAAAAAGTTTTGCGCTAAAATCTGCGCAAAATTTAGCGGGCGTAAAGTTTTACCTAAAAGTCTGCCTGCGAAAAGTCTAACATTCGTTGCACCGTAAAGTTGTACGAGAAACTAATGAGTTTATCAGTTGAATTAGTGAATCCTGACATCTGACAAAAGTACTGCACAACGATCGAGTGGTCGGTTTATGATGATGAATTTGCACGGGGACCCAGGTTGTCGTTTAGTGACTGATTGGATACAAGTCATTTACGCTTGAGGTGAGACAAAATCAGATGTCCTGTCAGAAAGCTGTTTCTTTTTGCACAGGGCTCGAGGCGTATCTCTGTCTTTAACACACGGGATTAGTCATGCCTGGGGAAAGCTAAGGCTGTAACACTACGCTCACATCCTGTCACGCCCCAATCTCCCGCAAGCTCAATAGTCCCCGCTGAACGTGAAATCACCACGTTGCAGCTCTCCCGCGGGACAATCGTTCTATTCGGGACGTGATGCCGTACGAGCCTGGAGTTGCGCTCGTACAAGGCGATGCTGTCAAACACCAAATGTTATCATTGAATCAACCAAGTTGCAGCGGAAGTCAAGTATTGTGTACCAAGCACACATCAGAGTAATACGCAGCGAAGCTCACGATAGGGTCCAAATAAAATGCCCCGAGGCAATGCCACAAAGGCGATGCCACGAAGACGATGAAATGCTCTTGCTCTTTTCTCTAGCCCACAAAGGTACTTACAGTTCATACATCTTGTCCCGTATATCCAAGCAGCGCCACTACGCCTGTGTACCTAAAATATTGCCCACAAACGTGGGTCAGTACACAACCGTACTGGTGAGTGGGGTAACCCACTCGTCTAAGCCGACACTAAGTAAAATAGTGAATGCAAACAGTTATATGGTGATCTTTCTAGTTTGAATCCTAGATTAGTTTCATGGCATATGAATGACATGTTAAGGAAAGCTGTAAAGCAGTTTAAGCATGCAAGCATTCAACTCAAACCAAACGACAAGCAGTTATATATCCGACCCGTCTAACTCAATGCCATCGCTTGCACGATAACATATCGAACCAACAGTCTCGCCTCAATATCCATCCTCAACCAAAGTTTATATCCCAATATCGAGTGCACACTCTTGCCGAGGCAAGGTGGCCGCGCCTACACGAAAGCCAAACCAACAAAAGAAAAGCAAGCCAACTCTTATCTATATGAAGTCACTGGCAAAGCCATAAAGGACAAAATCCAAGCATTAACGGCGCGCCCTATCAGCCCGGGTAGCAAGCCCCGCTGGAGGTCCCGCAATGCATCGTGACTAGCACTGTGACTAGCACGAATCAATATTTTCCTCCGGATCGATACAGTCCCAGTGCCCCGGGAAGCCGTTTCGAGGAAATGTCAAACCCTTGTGTACACAGGTTGTCCGTGACATGCAGAAAGTAGGTATGACGAGAGGATCGAACATTTTTGCCCCACCAAGCGATCCTAGACTCGTTCAACTGATATCCAACCGAAGCATCCATAACCATTCTTCCAACATATCCAACCAAGGAGTCCAAATCTCGACCTCAATATATATATCCCAAGGCACCAAAATACTCATAAGCACAATATTTCAAGTTGTGCCCAAGTTATGCCCACACTTCATATTGCCGCTTCCCAACACAGTATTTCACATTGGGTGCAACACCCCACACTCCGAATAATCCCGTGGCACAATGCCCCAACAGTGGCACAATACCCTCGCCTATGCAGTTATTCGGTTTTGAACCACAACTGCTCGCTTTACAAGACAAAGCGACCCAGTGATACTCGTGCACGGATGCAGCTCGCTCGTCCAGATTCCCGATATTTCCATTGTGTCATTCCAACTTGTATAATTCCAACCATCCAAGTATAATCCCAATTATCCAACCGACTGCCTCAAGTGTATAACCCAACTATCGTACCAACTATCCAACGCGTAAATCATATCAAGCCATAATCCTACCAAGCCAATGACGTACACTCTATTCATGCCTCAGTGTAGTGATTCCCAATATTTCAGCCCAAGTGTTCAAGCCTTTTACGTATTTTCCATATTATTAGGCATGAAGGAGTAGAGGAAAAGGGAAAGAGCCCACTCACAATGTTTGATCCCGTTAGGCATCCTGTCCTGCCGATACGGCCAATCCCTTGAGCCCGTGGTCCGATGCAAGCGTGATCTACTCAACTGGTATGACCGTGCGAGCAGGCCGTGCTCTCCAAATCATCCGATCGATCGGATTAAGAAAGACGGCATTATCGCTTCCATCCAGTTATTCAGTACTGTTCTGAACGAACACCTGATTTCCATCGAACCCGCTAGTCATCTGCACATTGAAACCAACTCGATTAATCCTTCTTCCTGAAATCCAACAATTCAAACGTAACCAGCATTTGATTTATTCAGTCTGACTCAGCGTAACGCTCCGAGCGATCGCGGGGCGTTACATAAGATTGGGGCATGACAATTGGTATCAGAGCGCCCGGTTTATTTCTTCGAACTTGGTCCTTCGCTTCATCACAAACTCTAAACAGCTTCCGCGTGTCGTTTAGCTCTTGACTCTACTCGGTGCCGCATCAGATGTTTCATGCAATAAGTCTATTTATTGCTAAATGTGGCTGCATATTATTCTTTGTTGGGTTGCCTTGGTTGGTTTTCGTAGGATCGCTTAGCCTCGTTAGGCGTTGTTGCATTCGTGCAGCAAGTTGGTTGACGTTGTTGCAATTATGCAACAAGTGTGGGCTTTCGTTGGGTTGGCTTGGCTTATCGTTCTGGAGTTTCTGATTGCCTCAATGGATCAGTTGGTTGGCTAACGAGATTTGGTTATGCGGCATGTTTTGAGTAGAAATATTCGATGAGAATGGATCCTTGCACGAGTTGCTCGTCAAGCGATTGTGTTGGATAGAAGTTAGAATTTCGACTATGGCGCATCGGTTGGGGCAGATTTGAGTTTGGCTTGAGAAATATCAGATAAGTTGGCATGAGTTACTCGTACAATAAACGTGTGGAACCATTGGGAATTGGGTTGGACTACTTGGAATACAATCGTTCAGACGATTGCTTGTGTTGCGAAAGTATCAGACGGTTTGAGAATAGTTGGAAGTATCGAGAATGGGATATGGCACGAGTGGCATAGCGAGATTGATAGGAATAGTTGGATAATTCAAGCATTGCCTGAGTTCTGTGTCAAACTTGAGTTGGGAAAGGCATGATCACGCATGAGGGATGGTTCGAACGGATTTTGGATAAGTGCGAAGAAATTGTAATATGAGTAGCGACTTGATTCGAAGAGGTATATGGGATCAAACGTGCTAAGCAAGGCATTGGAAATATTTTGGTTAGACATCTATGGGAATTGCCTGAACAGACTCGGATAACGAATACAAGTCGGTTGATGCAAATCGACTAAGTTGGAAAGAATAAAAATGGAGCAAGCGAATATTGAGTTATGATTCGACAGAATCACCTCGGAATAGTCGGTTTGGGATAGACGCTGGTTGACGCAGATTTTGCACGAGGGCAACTATATTTCCAAGTGGTATATAGTGCAATGGAATTTGACTCGGGTATCCTTCGATACATTAGACTTGAGAACTCAAGGACGGAATCGTGCAAATGGAAGTATCATTGGGCTTAAGAGATGGGCGGAATCGGAACGAATATTTGGGTTACGCTTGAGCAAAGCAATGGGATTATCGGAAGGATAGCGAGCACGAACAACGATTTTTGGCAACACATTTGAGATGTTGGTTGAGCAAAGAAACACGAACTTGGCTTGTAGGGCAAAGCGATGGATTCACACAAACTTGAAAGATTTTGGATATTGCTGCTCGAGAAGCCGACTCAGGTTTAGCGAAAATAGAATTTTTGGCAAGATAGTGCAACGATGGTAGACGAATTCTCTGGAAGACGTAGACGGTTTGTGGCAACAACAGAAGGCAAAAGATTTTGGCGGATAGACTTTTAAAGATAGCTAAATATGGGAGCAACGTCGGAATAAAACACTGTGCTGCTCGAGTAAGTTGGACGTGCATTATGGAACACAGCAAATGGATAAGAATTGGAGCAAGTCTAGACTTATTGCATGAAACATCTGATGCGGCACCGAGTAGAGTCAAGAGCTAAACGACACGCGGAAGCTGTTTAGAGTTTGTGATGAAACGAAGGACCAAGTTCGAAGAAATGAACCAGGCGCTCTGATACCAATTGTCACGCCCCAATCTTATGTAACGCCCCGTGACCGCTCGGAGCGTTACTCTGAGTCAGACTGAATAAATCAAATACTGGTTACGTTTGAATTATTAGATTTTGGGAAGAAGGATTAATCGAGTTGGTTTCAATGTGCAGATGACTAGCGGGTTCGATGAAAATCAGGTGTTCGTTCAGAACAGTACTGAATAGCTGGATGGAAGCGATAATGCCGTCTTCCTTAATCCGATCGGTCAGATGATTTGGAGAGCACGGCCTGCTCGCACGGTCATACCAGTTGAGTAGATCGCGCTTGCATCGGACCACGGGTTCAAGGGATTGGCCGTATCGGCAGGACAGGATGCCTAACGGGATCAAACATTGTGAGTGGGCTCTTTCCCTTCTCCTCTACTCCTTCATGCCTAATAATATGGAAAATACGTAAAAGGCTTGAACACTTGGGCTGAAACATTGGGAATCACTACACTGAGGCGTGCATAGAGTGTACGTCGTTGGCTTGGTAGAATTATGGCTTGATATAATTTACGCGTTGGATAGTTGGTACGATAGTTGGGTTATACACTTGAGGCAGTCGGTTGGATAATTGGGATTATACTTGGACGGTTAGAATTATACAAGTTGGAATGACACAATAAAAATATCGAGAATCTGGGCGAGCGAGCGTGCATCCGTGCACGAGTATCACTGGGTCGCTTTGTCTTGCAAAGCGAGCAGTTGTGGTTCGAAACCGAACAACTGCATAGGCGAGGGTATTGTGCCACTGTTGGGACATTATGCCACGGGATTATTCGGAGTGTGGGGTGTTGCACCCAATGTGAAATACTGTGTTGGGAAGCGACAATGTGAAGTGTGGGCATAACTTGGGCACAACTTGAGAGATTGTGCTTATGAGTATTTTGGTGCCTTGGGATATATATATTGAGGTCGAGATTTGGACTCCTTGGTTGGATATGTTGGAAGAATGGTTATGGATGCTTCGGTTGGATATCGGTTGAACGAGTCTAGGATCGCTTGTTGGGGCGAAAATGTTCGATCCTCTCGTCATACCTACTTTCTGCATGTCACGGACAACCTGTGTACACAAGGGTTTGACATTTCCTTGAAACGGCTTCCCGAGGCACTGGGACCGTATCGATCCGGAGGGAAATATTGATTCGTGCTAGTCACAGTGCTAGTCACGATGCATTGCGGGACCTCCAGCGGGGCTTGCTACCCGGGCTGATAGGGCGCGCCGTTAATGTTTGGATTTTGTCCTTTATGGCTTTGCCAGTGACTTCATATAGATAAGAGTTGGCTTGCTTTTCTTTTGTTGGTTTGGCTTTCGTGTAGGCGCGGCCACCTTGCCTCGGCAAGAGTGTGCACTCGATATTGGGATATAAACTTTGGTTGAGGATGGATATTGAGGCGAGACTGTTGGTTCGATATATTATCGTACAAGCGATAGCATTGAGTTAGACGGGTCGGATATATAACTGCTTGTCGTTTGGTTTGAGTTGAATGCTTGCATGCTTAAACTGCTTTACAGCTTTCCTTAACATGTCATTCATATGCCATGAAACGAATCTAGGATTCAAACTAGAAAGATCACCATATAACTGTTTGCATTCACTATTTTACTTAGTGTCGGCTTAGACGAGTGGGTTACCCCGCTCACCAGTACGGTTGTGTACTGACCCACGTTTGTGGGCAATATTTCAGGTACACAGGCGTAGTGGCGCTGCTTGGATATATGGGACAAGATGTATGAACTGTAAGTACCTTTGTGGGCTAGAGAAAAGAGCAAGAGCATTTCATCGTCTTCGTGGCATCGCCTTTGTGGCATTGCCTCGGGGTATTTTATTTGGACCCTATCGTGAGCTTCGCTGCGTATTACTCTGATGTGTGCTTGGTACACAATACTTGACTTCCGGTGCAACTTGGTTGATTCAATGATAATATTTGGTGTTTGACAACATCGCCTTGTACGAGCGCAACTCCAGGCTCGTACGGCATCACGTCCCGATTAGAACGATTGTCCCGCGGGAGAGCTGCAACGTGGTGATTTCACATTCAGCGGGGACTATTGAGCTTGCGGGAGATTGGGGCGTGACACATCCTATCATTATATTCTACGCCTAGTCAGGTTACTCTACGCTGGTTATCTATTATTCATGAATCATCAGGTTTACGTAGGACAGTTACCTACGTGGTTTTTAGGACGTGTCCTATGCAGGATAAGGAATACTAAGGGAAAGTGGATAGCAGTTATTATAACTACAGCATAAAGGAGATAATTTTCTGCATAATTTGGCTTTTATGCCAACAATAAAGTCATTTGGCTTTTACGCCAACTAGGCAGTTTGTTTGGCTTTTATGCCAGCAAGTGTCAAATGGGTTTTACGCCAACAAGGGTAAAGGGTCTCTGGCGTAAAACTGGGTTTATCCAAACATAGGATGAGGTTTTAGTCCTAGTGTTCAACCTTGAATTTCTATTGGTTTCTCAAGACTAGGGTCAACACTATGGTCAATTCTCTAACTAATCCTAGTAGTGTTTATACTACTACTCAAGTCATACATAAATACGTCAAGGGATAATGATAAGTTAATCTATAGGTAGTGATGCTAGGGTTTATTAGGTAGTAGGGAAGACTAGGGTTCATTAAGTAATATGGAAGGTTATGGTTCATTAAGTAGTCTGAACTTAATGATATGTCAATGCCCTAGTTGTGTTCTTAATAGGAATGCTACTCTAATTATCAACCTATCAACAAGGATTCCTATATTCTAGTAGGGGCTATACTTAAGAATTTATCAGGGAAGCACATGAATCAAGCATGATGCAATTATGTAAGTAGGACAGATTGGAAGGAAGATAAGTCATAGTCAATTATGGATGAGATCATATCCTCTAATCCTATGTGCAGGCTTGCTCGGTACAGTAACGTAACCGAGACAATATGCTCTGACCTGTATGGGCCACCACTAAAAACATGTCACACCCCAGTCCCAAAATACGTAGGACTAGGATACGTATCCATGCCAGCCGCCCGTATATATGGCAACTCCAATATATGGAAACCATATATACGTGCGTACGCTGTATAATGAACAATAGTTCACCAGTGGTATAATTAATCACAAGTCACAGGGTAATATCTAAATCTCATCCACAGAATATCACATATACAGGAATAACCAATAATCAGGTAACTAGATCTCAATAACAAATATCTAAAGAATGACAGTCGGATGGAAACAAATCCACTGCCGAAATAGAATATAAAAGGAACCAGATACACACCATATAAGAACAACATCTGACAATCACGAGACTCGAAGAGCAGACCTCCTCGGAATAAACATAACATGTCTGGATCTGTGCTCCTGCGAATACTCAAAAAAATATACACCTGGCAGGGGACCAGGTCCTCAGAGGGACATAGCAAGATACATAAAAATGACATGCCATAATGTAAATACTGAATAAATAAATGGGGTGTGCTAACCATCTAAGTGAATGCAATTGAAGACCTTGTAGTACGCATGGGAAAGTGTAGGCTAGACATATGCTGACGTAATTCACCAATCGTCATAACTGGCTAGTATATGTGTCATATGCCCTCAGACTCATGGGCACTCTGCAATCGTCCATCTCCGAGGAGCATGGAACGAAGGATATAACATCACGGAGGGGGTGTCCCACACGCCTACTAGATGTCTTCCCCGCCCAATATAGATGTACAAGTCGTGAAAACGACGTGGACACCTCCTACTATGATGCAAGTCTCAATAAAATAACCAACTAAGCTAAATACCATTACACGTGTTGCTCACACTGATGGCCAGTCGCGCATGAGGCACGCGTCCCTATATGAACTCACTCTGTGACGTGTAATGATACGTGTCAAGGTCTGGGAAGTTATATCAATAACTTCACAACTTTAGGTGAGTCTACTAGACACTAGGTCAGACACAAGTCCTAACGTCAACGCCTTCGTTGACTGCACCCGAGTCTGCTCGGACGTACACATTTATATAATAAATAAACATGTAACTAACAATAACTGAATTTAAACAGTACAAAAAGGCAAGGTATACCTGCCTGGCAAGAGCTGCAAAATATAATGTCCAGATGTCAAATGCCAAGAAGTCAGAAACTATGGCCTCAGGAGGAAAGTCTCCGGATGCTGAAATAAACATCACTAACAGTCTCAGAAAATATCAAATAGCTAGAAACGTCTGTCCTTAAGTCCAATTTGGACACAGGGGCAAAAATGACAGTTTTTGGTCAAGCGGGGTCCACATGTGGGCCGCTTTACACCGAAAAACATGTCAGGGTCAAAGGTCTCCAAATTCGTCAAATTTAGTGTCAACAAGTCCAGAACGTCGATACGAACCTAACGGAACTTCCAGAATTGGATTCCGATGAGCCGGTCACAAAATCGCCCGTCAGGTGGAGCCTGTGGAGCCCACGATACGAGATTTTGCCAACATTCTCAGAATCGAACCAAACTTGGATCACAGGACAACGTATTGCTACGAGTCCGATGGCGCAAGTTTCGTCTCGATCCGATGTGTGTACACAAAGTTGCAGCGTGTTCCAGAACTGACGGATACGGGGCGGTGTCGGCGGATACGCGTTGATTCCGGTGTGCACGCACATCCAAATCAACTTCTCTGAATTCCTACACGTCCGTATCAGCGGCACGCACGTTTCGGTAAAGACCACGTGCGACCAAGTCCTCCCGTTTGGCGGGGCGTACCCAATTCTGGGGTGAATCGGGTCGTTATTTTTTCTGTTTTTGGATCGCGGTTCACGATCGCCACAGGACGCGATGCTCCGTGCGGTTGCACGGGCACCGAGAGGGTTACACAGTCTATGTGATGCAACTGACGGAATTGAAAATAGAGTTACGAGGTGAGAGAAATCGTTACCTGAACAGAGCTCGAAAAACCATACTTCTCCTTGTCCGACACGTGTCCGACACGAGTCTGAGGGCTGTGTCCGTGTCCTGTGCCCTGTCCGCGTCCACGGCGACCCTAGGGTTGCTGAAGACTGGCCGGGGCTGGTCGCTGGAGGAGGACGGCTAGGCGCTGGCCGGTCTGGGAGTGGCCGAGGAGGAGGAGGAGATGTTGGTGATGATGGTGGTGGTGGTGGTGACCGATGATGGTGGTGGCGGTGGAGGAAAGAGGGAGGCTGGGGGTCGGGGTCGTGGGGGTGGAGGAGAAGGGGGTGGTTGGCTGGCGGAGGGCGGAGCTCGCCGAGAGGGAGGTCGGGGCCGACGGGTGGCGGTGAAGAAGTGGAGGAGGAGGAAGGCGGACGGAGGTCGGGCTGTGGCGTCGCCGCGGGGAGGGGTCGACGAGGGGCAGAGCCGCTCCGGCGGAGCCTCGTCGTGGGGGGCGGAGCTGCTCCGGCGGCCGCGGGGACGCACAGGCGAGGAGGAGGAGGAGAATAAGCTGGGAGAGGGGAGGCGGAGGTAGAGCCAACGGGGAGGGGGTGACTCGCCGAGGGGGTCGACTCCGGCAAGGCTCGCCGCCGGCGGGGGCGCTCGCCGCTCGGGCCATGGGGGGGTCGGCTGCGGCTGGGTCAGGGGCTGGGTAGATCTAGGATTTTATTTTATTTTCTTTTCTTTTTCTTTTTCTTTTAGTTTCTTATATAGAAAATAATAATAGTAATTTAAGTAAAATATCTTAAGATATTTTACAGGATATTTGTAGGATATTTTTGGGATATTTTTGGGATCTTTTCGGGTGGGTCCCGTCTCCAAATGGACGGCGCAGGTTCACCGACCAATGAGGGGGTGGCACCTCGCGCTGCTAATTGCAGAAAAGTCCCTGTAGTTTCATAAATTACAGAATTGTCCTATTTTTGGGAAATTACGCAATTACGGAATTGTCTGGGAAAATACCCGATTCCTGAAAATGCTAAAATGCACAGAATTGAGGAAAATTGCTGTGTGAGGGTCCTGAGGTGGTGGGGGAAGTCTGGGCAGGGGTTGGACCTGGTTTCTGGGTGATACGGGTCACCGTATTTATTAATTAATAAATACCGCGCACGGTGTTCTCCAATTATTTAGAGGCAGGTAGGGCCATAATTTTTCTACGATGTCAATACACTAAATGTAGTATACTCAGTGTAGAAAATTAACGTATTTTTGTTTGGGCAAAACAGGTGCATGTTGGGCCTCAAATCTTTATTGGAACAGGGGTGGATAAATAGCAGGAAATTAAATAGGAAATAAATACGAACTTTTGTAACGATATTTGTGCATCTCAACCGAGGCTCAAAATAAAGCATCTGAGAGTTGCACAAAATTCAGGAAAATAGTCTAGCATGTCTATGACAGGTATGTGAACTTTGTTCGGGGATAACAGTCAAGAATAAGCTCTAAATAATTTGGTGAGGGGCAGGTGCACAAGTCAACAGGATATGTAGGCAAAATAAATTAAAATATTGCCATAAATCCTAAATTGCTAAAAATAATCCTAAAATACTGAAATCTGGTCGAGGGAGTTTACAGACTCGGTTGGGTTTCCACTGCTGGTGACTAACTTATGGGCTTAACCCCATCCCCCTCGATGATTCTAGGATCAAAGTCCTAGACAGACCCTTCGTCAAGTGATCTGCAAGGTTCTTTTCTGACTTTATATAGTCAAGAACCATATATTTGCCTAGTAGGCTTTTTATTGACTTGAAGCGCAGCTGTAGGTGCCTGTTCATCTTAGAATTCACAGAATCATGCTTTAGTAGTTCAATAACAGATTTATTATCACAATTTATAGAAATTGCAGGAACATGACTAAGAGAAACATGTATATGCATAATAAGATTTTTAAGCCATTCAGCTTCTGTGCAAGTTGTATCTAAAGCTATCATTTCGGAGTCCATTGTACTTCTAGCTATGATAGTTTGCTTACAAGAGCTCCAGGAGCTCGCAGCTCCTCCTAGAGTAAATACATATCCAGTAGTAGATTTTATATCATGTGAGTCGGTTACCCAGTTTGTATCTGAATAACCTTCTATGATATCAAGGTGCCTAGTAAAATAAAGTTTGTAATCTAGGGTGCCCTTGAGATATCTAAATACCCTATCCAAGGCAGTCCAATGTGACTGATTTGGGTTACTGGTATATCTGCTTAGTCTCCCAATAGCAAATGCAATATCAGGTCTTGTCCTGTTTGTTATATACATAAGGGAGCCTATCATCTGTGAATATTTATGTTGTTCCAAAGGTGATCCTTCATTCTTTTTCAGTACAATACTGCTGTCATAAGGAGTAAGGACAAGTTTTTTATCAAATAACTCAAATCTTTTTAGCATTTTTTCAATTGAATGTGCTAAAGATAGAGTATAATCCTCTTTGCCTTTGGTCACTTGCATTCCTAAAATTAAGTTGGCTTCTCCTAGGTCTTTCATATCAAACTGGCTAGATAAATAGTTCTTTGTAATATTTATCAATTCCAGTGATGAACCTAGGATAAGGATGTCATCTACATACAAGCATAAAATGACACAACTTTTACATGTACCTTTAGAGTATATACATTTGTCATACTCATTTGACAAGAAACCATATTCACAAATTACTTTGTCAAATTTATTATGCCATTGTTTGGGAGCTTGTTTCAAGCCATATAGGGATTTTACTAGTCTGCAGACTTTCTTTTCTTGACCTTTAGCAATGAAACCTTCAGGTTGGTCCATATAAAGTTCTTCCTCTAGATCTCCATTCAAAAATACTGTCTTTACATCCATTTGATGGATTAGCATATTATGAATGGACGCTAAGGCCAAGAGAGTTCTAATGGATGTGATCCTAACTACAGAAGAGTAGGTATCAAAATAATCTAACCCTTTCTTCTGGGTAAAACCCTTAGCAACTAATCTAGCTTTGTATTTTTCTATAGTACCATCGGCTCTGAGTTTCTTCTTGAAAATCCACTTGCAACCTATTGGTTTATTGCCTAAAGGTAGATCTGTTAGAAACCAAGTGTTATTCTCCATGATGGAGTTGTATTCACTGTTAATGGCTTCTTTCCAGAAGGGAGAATCAGGAGACGACATTGCTTCTTCATAAGTTGAGGGATCACCCTCTATCAAAAAGGTGAAGAATCCTTCTCCTAAATTTTTCTCAATTCTATTCCTTTTACTCCGTCTTGGTTCTAAGTCTTGTTCAGATTGTGAGCTAGGTGTTTGGACATGAGAACTAGTAGAGGGTATGGAGGAAGAGATTGAACTTCTATCATTAAAGGGAAATATGTTTTCAAAGTAAACTGCATCTCTTGCCTCTATAATGGTATTGTTAGATATTTTATTTACTTCTGAGTAAGTCACTAGAAATCTATTGGCATAGCTGTCTAAGGCATATCCTATGAAAACAACGTCTACAGTCTTGGGACCAATCTTCCTCTTTTTAGGTTCGGGAATTCTGACTTTAGCAAGGCATCCCCAAACTCTAAGGTAATTAATCCTATGTGCTCTACCTTTCCACAGCTCATAGGGAGTCTTATCTTTTGTCTTACTAGGAATCCTATTAAGAATGTAACATGCAGTTAAAAGGGCTTCTCCCCATAAGTTATCAGGAGCACCAGAGCTGAGAAGCATGGCATTCACCATATCTAACAGAGTGCGGTTCTTGCGTTCAGCAATTCCATTAGACAGAGGTGAATAAGGAGCAGTTACCTCATGAATTACTCCATGTTCTTCACAGAAGTTAATCATTTCGTTTGAGGTATATTCTCCACCACGATCAGATCTAAGGATCTAAATCTTCCTTTCTAATTGATTCTCAGCTTTAGATTTGTAGACCTTAAATCTATCTAGAACTTCATCTTTGGTTTTGAGAAGGTAGATATAACAATACTTTGAATAATCATCTATAAACGTAACAAAGTATTTTCTACCGCCTCTGGTCAAAATCCTATTTGAGTCACATACATCACTATGGATAAGTTCTAGAATGTCAGAATTTCTTTCTACAGATTTGAAAGGTAATCTAGTGTGTTTGGCTTGAACACAAATCTCACATTTGTGTTTGTCATCTATTGGAGTCTTGGGAATAAGATCTAAGGTCATCATTCTTTTAATGGAACCTAGGTTCACATGACCTAGTCTGCCATTCCAAACATTTGAAGATTCTATATTAGAGACAATGAGAGAACAATCAGACATTTTATTCATTGTACTTAAAATGAAAAGACCGTCTTTTACAAAGTTTTTCCTATAAAAGAGTCATGCTTAGAAAAAAACTACTTTATTTGCCTCCATTACAATTTTGTAGCCTGGGGCTACAAGAAGGGATCCACTAACTAGGTTTCTCCTGACAGACGGCACATGAAGAACATCATGAAGAGTTAAGATTTTTTCTGATGTCATCTTCAGGTTAACTTTTCCTCTTCCAATAATTTGTGCCGTTGAGCCATCTCCTAGGGTCACACCTCCTCCACTTGATTCCTGATAGTTTGAAAAACAGGAACGATCAAACGAAACGTGAACATTAGCTCCAGAATCCAACCACCAATCATCATAATGGTAAGAGAGGTTAATAAGGGGTTGAAAGCTTACAGACCTGAAGGAACTCGAAGAACCTTTGTGAAGCATGTTCGCTTCTGGTCTAACTGAGCCCTTTCCTTTGCAGGAGGTCTGGACAGCTTCTTTCTTCCTATGGTAGCAGTTGGTGGCCATATGGTTTATTTTACCACACACAAAATAAAATCTCTTTTGATCCTGAGTCTGACTGAAGTTTCTAGGTTTTTAGTTTTGATGATGATGGTTCTGGTGGTTAGGCTGAAAGTTTTTCTTCTTCTTGAAGAAATTCTTTCTGGGTTTATAAGGAAAATTAGACTTGGGTTTTCCTTGGCCTTCTACAAGGTTTACCTTAGCTTTAGATTCAGTCTTAGGCTTAGACCTCAATCTAATTTGTTCTTCGGTTCTAATTTTCTTTAGGACTTGATTGTAGGTAAGATTTCCTTGTGTATGGATAAGATCCTTAGCCATATCAGACCAAGAGGGAGGTAGCTTGTCTATTAGGCATGCTATTTTATGTTCATTGGAGAAAGATGTCCCTTTGGCTTGAATATGTCTAAGGTATTCTTGGAATTTATGGAGCTGGTCATTCATTGGTTTGTCATCTACCATGAAATACCTATTAAAGGTTGAAGAATTAAACCTTTCTATTCCGGCATCATCACAGCCGTATTCATCTTCCAAGGCTTTCCAGAGTTCTTTAGCGCTCTTGTATTCAAAAAATATATCATACAATAATTCAGATAATGCGCTTAGAATTCTATGAAAACAATGGAAGTCTATCTCTTTAGGGGTTTTTGGTTTCGATGAGGTGGACACTCCTATGTCAGACTCAGTTTCATCAGAATCATTTGTGATGGGTGTGGACCCATCAATGGCAGAAATAAGTCCTAAGGTCGTGAGCCAAAATTTTATTTGGCTCTGCCATCTCTTAAAGTATGAGCCATCAAACTTAGCAGGTTTTGCAGTAGAGGATTCCTCCTTACCAGTCATGATTGCAGTCTGAAAAATATAAATTTATTTAATAACAATGTCTAAGATAATAGTTTATGTGGTCTTTGCTAATCAATTTTAAAATCTTTAGTTTTTCAAGTGTTGATCAACTCAGGTTAGCTGTAGGGGTCGGTTCCTAGCTAGCGGCGGTCCGAAGACTCTTAAGTACCGTGTTGCTTAGGGTTATTTACACCCGGTTGACAGAAGGACCCTTTCGGCTTGTGTCCGAGTTTGTCTCTACTTTGAAACTTTAAATTTGAAGATTTTATTTGCAATTTTTTTTTACTAAACTATTTTCTTTTGGTTCTAGATTGCTTTCAAAAATACTAAGTGATTAAAAAAAATGAAGCAAATTGTGATAAAAAATTGCAATTGACAAAATTATCAAATGTGCTAACAATTTTAAAAACACTTTAAGCAAATTTACAATTTGACAGAATATTCAGCAACTTGATAAGTAAACAAATAATAAAAAATTTGCTATGGTAAATATTAAACAAATTAAAATTTGTAGAAGTTTTGTAGCAATTGAATTTTGTAGAAGTTTTAGCAGCAATTGTATATTAAAACTATTAAGCAATTGACAAAATGGTATATTAAGCAATTTTTTCCAGAAGTTTTCTAACAATACTGTGATCAAAAAGTATAGAAGTTTTCTAAGCAAATTGTATATTAAAACTAGTAAGCAAATTGTATAGCAGCAATTGTATATTAGAATTTTTTCCAGAAGTTTTCTAGTAAGCAAATTGTATAGCAGCAATTGTATATTAGAATTTTTTCCAGAAGTAAACAAATAATAGAAATTTTGTTTTATTTCCAGAAGTTTTCTAACAGTAACAATTGAAACAATTGAAGCAATATTAAATTTAAACTAACAGTAAAATAAACTCTTAGATTGTTAGAATTTGTTGTTTTCTTTTTACTAAATTTTATAATACAAAAATAAAATTAAACAGATGTTACCGGCCTCTGGGGAAGTCGTGCACGAAGCACTGCCCTAAGAGTTTATTCGGGATTTGTGTGCAGACGTTCCCGAAGCTCCTAGTGGTAAAACTCCCGCACTACCGGTATCTCGTTGCCGCACACGACTTGAAGAGAACGACCAGGACAGCTCTGCCCGGAGCTTGGAGATGAAGACGAAGAATGGAGTACAAATCAGTTGGCACAGTAATTTTTGGAGAGAAAAAGTTCTAATCTTTTACAAAGAAGACAGACACATATATAATACTGATAGGTAAAGGTCTGAATTAATTTCCGATTAATTCGGCCGTTACACAGGAGAATTAAACGAATGAACCTGGACACTGAAAATTATAACGGTTCAAAACAAGTAACTGACGAAATTAAATTCCAACGTTGAGAAAAATAAGTGAAAGAATGAAGAGGAGCAAAAAGAATTTTAGGGTCCCAGCCCGAACCCGAAGAAGAAATCGAATCGGCATTCGGCGCCCGCAGATGTGGGCGCATACCCGCACCCGTTACGCGCGCCGAACCGAACCGAACCGAGCCGAGCCGGGCCGGGCGGTAGCGACAGCGCGCGCGTGTGGCCCAAGGGGTTCCCCACACAACAACTTAATAGAGCAAAGGAGAGAAACTAATATATGTACACAAGAGAGCTTTGGCCCATCCGATGTGGGACTAAAGAAAGGAAGAGGAACTTGAGCTTTTGCAAATAAAGCAAAACCAACAGAATGTAGTCATTGTGAAGTCCATTGTCTAGATCTAGACAACCAACTTCACATTGTCCTTGTCATGTTATTGCCATGTCAACTTCACAACCAACTTCACATTTGCATTGGAGAAGGATTTTTAAAATAACAAGTTGTGATTCCTATGTAGCAACCAATATTTTCAAACTCACGACAGGGAATGGAGATGCTCTATTGTCTTGTTGTTATGTATTGTGATTCATATGTGGCATGAGGTACAAAACAATATTTTTCTTAGGTGGCAAGATTATATTCACACAAGACAATGAGATAGAAAAGTATTCTCCAATGCAAAAGTATCGAGAGGATCACAATCAAAAATATATATTTTCAACTTTCAAGACAACTGTTTCTTTTTTTCATTTTTTATAAATATTTTTATTTATAATTGATGATGTGGAGGTAAAGTCATTGTGAAGTACATTGTCTAGAACAAGACAATCAACTTCACAATATCTTTGTCATGTCACATTCATAATTTATTTCACATATTCATTGGAGGATGAATTTTTCAATAAAAACTTGGTGTTCCTATGTGGCAACAATTTTTTTCCAAACTCACAATAGCGTTGGAGATGCGCTAAGTCAGAAAAGACTCCTCCTTAATACAACAAAAAATAATAAATATTCTTTATTTTTTTTTAGCTGATGTATTACATAATGTCACTAAAATATACTGATATATATGGACTTATATTGCATGAATTGTATAAATTATAATTAAAAAGACTAAAAAAATACAGTTCTTGTAATTAGTTTAATATTTATTAAGGCTATTTAGAAATATTAAAATATATATTTTTTAATTATTTTAAATTTATTATTATAATAATAATATTTTATTATTATATATATTATTTTAAGATTTTCTAGAAAAACTAAAAAACAGTTTCAGATTAATAATATCATATTATTATATATATTATTTTAAGATTATTTAAAAAGATTAAATGAAAACTCCTGTAATAATTATCTGACTAGCACTATTAATTTTAATAAATAATTTAATTACTATATATATGAATATATTTGTAGAAAAAAAAGGTTGCTAAATTTTGTTCATTATAAAAGTAGTATATATACGTCATTAAGTAAAGTGCACACTAAATCCATGTGATGACCCTATCTATTACGTGCTCTGCTCCAGCTAGTTACACTGCTTGATTTACTGCACTTAAAGTTTGTTTACCAAAATCAATGTTGAATTTACATGGTGTGCATGCTTTCTGTTTTTTTCCCAACTATTTTGTTTCTTCTCAGACTACTCCGACGAGCTGGTTGACGTAGGGGACTTTGGCATAGAGTCAAGGGTGATTGGATAGAGAAGTTGAAGCTCTTGACGGTTGTTAGTCCCGAAGTCAAATAAAAAAAAAAAAAAAAAAAAATAATCGCAAAGTAGAGACTCACACAAGAGTTCGTTTCTACAAATTCCAGAAAATAAGTTTGTGCACTGAGATTCACAAAAGATTTTCTTTACAGTGACACACAATTCCACAGAAACATTAAACAAGGAACATGTTACAAACTGACAACCCAAAAAAAAATACAAATACAACAAGAATCAGAAAATCGTTCTTCTCTTTACGTTCGCAGACGCTACACCGAGAAGAACGAGAAGAAGAACAGAAATATAAAGAAAAAAACTCTTACTGGGGTGATCAAAACCACCAGAGCTCAAGGCAAAATTCGCGCTATACAACGATCTGCCTCCGTGATCCAGCAAGTTCACACGAGAACTTCTAGAACGCTCTTGGTCACCTTCGGATCACTCGAAAGATTCCTTTGGAAGGATGCTAACTGTTGCCGCAGGTCCTGCTGCTGCTCTCAATTTTTTTTCTCTCTCTTAATTTTTTCAACTCTCTAAATCAAAGAGGAGAGCCTCTATTTAAAGAGGATTTCAGCTTCCATGCGGCCTGAGAAAAAAATTGTGCCGCATGAGCCGTTGTAGTGCACAGAGCAGACAACGTCGTAAGGTGCCGAAAGCTACAGTCGCGTGGCACAGAGAGCCACGAATCGCCTGCGTCTCCTGCGCGCTGTACTGCACAGAGCAGACAACATCGTACCGAGCCGCCAACAACAGTCCATGTTCCGTCCATACTTGACTCGCTCAAGCTAACTTGCTGGCCGCATAGCTCCAGACTGCAAGGCCCCTGGCCGCATGGGCTCCTGGCCGCAAGCGCACCGGACAGCATGCGCCCTGACCGCATGGTCCCTGGCCGCATACCCTCCTGGCTGCATGGGCACCGGGCCGCATCCGCATCTGGCCGCATTCGCTCCTGGCCGCATGGACATCGGGCCGCATGCGCACCGGGCCGGATAGGCACCTGACAGCATGGCCCCTGGCCGCATGGGCACCTGTCCACATGGCACCTGATCGCATGGCCCCTGGCCGCATGTGCACCTTTCCGCATAGGCACCTGACCGCATGGCCCCTGGCCGCATGCGCACCTGTCTGCATGGGCACCTAACCGGGTGGCCCCTGGCCGCATGCGCTCCAGGCCGCATGGCTCTACAAAGCATGCGCCCGAATAAGCAATCGTGCATATAATTCGCGCATAAAAGGAGCACACGAGCGCCATGTGATGATGCTGACGTGATCAGTGCAAAGTGCGCCAACAAAGTGCCACTTTGCGCCCTTGAGCCCGAGTCCGGGTCGCTAAGTAGCTCATAAGAAAAACTTTTCAAAGGTGGTGACAAAATAAAGATTGTCATAATGGGGTTCACACTTAATCCCTCTAGGAAAGTCAACCCACATAGGCCACCACCCCATGTGCGTATACCAATATTAAGCAAAGTTATATATTGAGATATACGCGTTGGTGGTTTTTCAATATGGGACTAAAACTCCCAAAGCAAAGTAAAAAATACCAATAATCTCCCACATATATCACAATATATGGTTGAGCGTTCCTCACAGTGACTACCCATCATGCATTAGGATAGATGATGTCCACGACTTGAATCTTTTCGCATGGGTCAAACAACAGCACGATACCAGAATGGACTATGCCTTGAATTATGAACCATAGCTGATGTTCTTCCCCACTCGCACAATGACATCAGCTGTGCCTCTGGTCGCACATTAAAGTCCTTGTGTTGATCTAATTTCGGTGTATGTATCTTGGGTGTCTACAAGTTTACCCTCAAGAGACGGCATGTATCTTTGTCCATACTCTTAGGTGAGTTCTTTTTTTAAGAGAGTTTAATATTTTTCAGCATGAAGAATTGAGCTTCCGTGCGGTGCTACGCCACTGTGACATGGCTCGTAGTAGAGGTTAACTACCTCATGTGGTTTCACCCACAATAGCATGAGGTCACTATCTTCTTAGTAGTGTTGTACTACATCCCAGCATGAAGCCTTGCGCTTACGTGCTCAAGGCTACGCCGCTGTGACATGGCTCACAGCCGAGGTTAACTACCTCATGTGGTGTCACCCACTGTGGCATGAGGGCACCGACCTCTTAGTAGTGTTGTGCTACAACTCTCTATCTTTTCATCAGTAGGCTACCTACCTATTTGCGGTGATACTGCCACTGTGACATGGCTCGCAGCCTAGGCTTTACATCTTGTACCTCATCGTGGTGTCACACCACTGTAACTTGGGATACAAGTCCCGTGTAGTGCTGAACTATACGTGCTTCCTGCAGCGCACGCCGGATATTCACTCTACATGAGAACGCATTAAGGCGTCAAAGGCAACCTTACACAAGAATTGTTCTATAGAACAAAATAGTAGACTATAATAGTTTTGCGTACGTATCCCACATTGTCCATAAGGACTACCCATTGTACCTGATATTTTTCTAGTCAGTGATCCTCCCTTAAACCAAAAGCTAGATGCCTAGTAAATTTTTCTTTGAACTAATAGCATAAAACTTAATGGTAGGATTACAAAGACACAATATCATAGGTCATTCAATCCTATTTTACCTGTTGTGTCTTCGACTAGTTGACACATGAGACCTTTAGTGAACGGATCCGCCAGCTTCTCCTGACTCCGAACATCCACCACTGCAATGACACCAGTCTTGATAAGGTTGTTCAGTGCTCTGTGTCGAAGCCGCACAGTTCTCTTCTTTCCTTTAAAGAGATTATTAGATGCTACTGTTGCAGCGGCCAGGTTGTCTTAGTATATCGGTACTGTAACACCCCGTTCCGCTCAAGCGGACTGTCGTTTCAAACGGCAATAGTGCATGTCCCGACCCGCTTTGCTCAGGCGAGAATACTCGTTTGAGGCAAAGGATATCCAGACTTGTCCCTACAGGAATCCGGCTTAGGCTTTCAGAGGCTCGCTTGACGTATCGCTCTACCGAAGCGAATCATCGCTAAGGTGGGTGGCTACGGTGAACTTGTCTTTGCTTAGCCAGCACATATAAAATCTGGAATGATACATGCTAGTCACTAGGTGAATCACCCCCTGCATGCTAATAAGAATCCAACGCACCTAGCTAAGGGAATAATCCCAACTTGTATTGCTTATGCTAGAACATGAAAATGAAACATTGCTTATATATGTATGTTCAGACCCCCGCATGCTACCTTTGCCTTGTGCAACCAGACTATGCTATGCCTCGGTTAGAACGATATGTACGTATACTCTGAAGTGCACTGTTCACTTATTTACACTGCACGACCCTAGTTCATGTCGCTCGGTAAGTCCATGTACGGTTTCACTCTCGGCTTACCTTCGGGCCCGAGCCAACGTGATTGCTTATGTTTGTATAAATGCATGCTTGCCTATTCATATGTTGCCTCGATTCAATGCTTGTAGCATAAGTTATGCTAACACCCTGTTATACAGAATATTGTTTAGAAAGAATATGCAAATGAATCAGGCAATGCCTCTTGTCTTGTATTATTGTTGCCTCAACAACAATGCCTCTTGTCTTGTACTCTTGTTGCCCCAACCATGTAAATTGATAACTCAACCAAGACGCCGTTCGATCACGGATAACTTGTGCACAGGGTCACGGTCTCGCGGACGATGCTGGGGCACTAGCATCGATCTGGTCCGGGCGAGGCCTATTGTTTAGTTTCTTGTTCTTGGCGGAATGGCTTGTAGCGCCTCTTATACTTTCGTTGCATAGCATTCTCGTCAAAGACTATATCATCCATTATGGCCTACGCCAGTGATCGCCTTGTATGTTTAGCCTTTGTATGCTTGCTTGTAAAGTAAAGAGATAAACAAGTCATCCTCGCTTAGCGGCTATCCGCGTGCGAGGCATTGTATCGCATCAAAGAATAATTTGAATCAGCTAAATGAAATGAATCTCGCATCCAAACACTTGTACTAATTCCTTCTCATTGCCCATCCTTCTTGTTTGTCCCTGAAGGCCTGTCTGAGGTAGCTTTCCCCATTGTAAGCCATCGTTTACATATGCTATTGCCCCTGAATGTTTATACTTACCCGTGCTTGAATTAAATAATGTTTGTCTTGGACAGGGAAGGACAAATGGTAAGTTGGTAAGTCTCGTCGTGTTTTCTCTCATGTCGTACGACGGACTGCCACACGAGTTAGGCTATTCAATATTTGCATGAAACTGATCCTAAGGCAACTAGAAAGACAATATATAGTTGGTGCACAGAACCTGTACTACGTGTTTGGTTTTGTCGAGCGGGCGAGTAGCCTCCCCACCAGTGCATTCAATGTACTAATAATCCACCAGATTGTATGCAGGGTGCGGAAGAACCTCGTTCGGTGCGGATGCCTCCTTCGTGCGTGCTAAGGCATGAAGATCACTCCGAAGCAGCGTTGCGTCCGGAACTGAAGCACATATACAAGACGTAATGTTATAAACATCACCTGATCATCGCATGTACAATCATTCCACAATTATAGCCACTTGGCACGTTTTTACTGTTTCAGAGAGAGAGGCTTGAGCGACTTGTAATCTCAGCTATACGCCGCATATAACACTTGTTTATATCAATAAAGAGTTGCTTTACTTTAACTTGTGTTGTTCAATGCTTCCGCTATATTGTCGACTCAGTGAACTTGTTACCAAATCGCTATGCGTTTATGACTCCGCTGCACTCGGACAATCTGTGTGACTCTGTGGCTTAGAACTCTTACCGCCAGCCTGTAGCGCCCCGTTCTCCCGGTGCGGAGAGCGCGGCTAAGAAACACAAGACGGTATCGTTCGATCGGGATAGATTGAATTAAGAACTCGTCCTCGTTATGGATTTGTTTCTTCAGAATCGATTCCCATATTCAGTGGACTGCGCCCCAAGGATCGGCTTAGCGACAGAGTCAGGAGGGACCTCTCCGCTGCTATCTTTTATTGCCTCAATTTTCAATGTCGCTTGTTGCTTTCGTGCTTTGAGTTGGTTTTGGGATTTGCTTGTTTTCTTTGAACGGTTTCGATGGTTTTCATTATTTTCGTTCATTGACTTGCACTTCTATTCCGAGATTGGAAAGAGAGGAGGAAGTATTAATCGAGCTGTTCGTGTGCAGGTGAACGAGCAGTAGGCGGCTTGCGAGCGGAGTCGTGAAGTGCCTCTTTCCTTCTCCCTTCCAAAATCTAAGTGAGTGGCTACCAACCCGATTAGCTAGCCCTGCTTCCAAGCTTCACATCTAATAATCTGCAATCTCCTTTGCCCCGATCAAACGATACCAAGTAATAATAAAAGAAACCAAGATAAAAGAGAATAGACTTGGTATATATGCTTGTCAATAAACTGCACGAACGGATACTTAATGGCATGCTTGTTCACTAGGGAATAAATCATGAATCATTGCTTGTCTTGTACAATTGCTTGTCTTGTACTCTTATTGCCTCAACTACAAACTTGTTACTTGTATATTGTTCGATCATGGACAACTTGTGCACAGGGTAACGGTCTCGCGGACGATGCTGGGGCACTGGCATCGATCCGGTCCGGGCGAGACACATTGTTCTAGTCTCTTGTTCGGCGGAATGGTTTGCAGCGCCTCTTGTTCTTACGTTGCATACCATTCACGTCAAAGACTACCGTCCAAAATGGCAACCAAGCCAGTGATCATATTGTATATTTAAACCTGTTGCATACTAACTTGTGTCTTCGTGGCAGGGAAGGCATGGTAAGTATTGTGCAGGTAATTCAGACGGGCAGGTAAAATCTACCGAACGGTGGCACATTCATTTTCAGTAAATTATATATGATGCTTACTTATAAATGAACTAAGGCAAGATAGAAACCCACAAATGCATGCTTCATTAAAAACAACGTGTTGATTGGTATAGTCAGGCTAGCTCGCCTTCACCAGCATGTTTCGATATGCTGACCCTCGTTAAAATAGGTTCTCCGCACCAAGGCGAACCGAGCGAGGAGCCGAAGTCGTCTTCCCGATCCAGTCCAGCTGTTGGCGCACCTTCACCGCGTCCTTGAAGCCTTTTGAAGTCTGAAGCTGCAACTCTTCATACACAAATGCAGCTCCGTGGCAAAGCTATCCTCCAGCCTGGAGGTCTTTATCATTTTGAGTTTATAAAGGGATGTAATGTACAGGACTGCTATCTCATTTTGAGTCATCTCTTTTGTAAGCCATTCGGCATATTAGCTGACTCGTTCAAGAGTTTGTAATAGATGTTCATTATCAATAAAGAAAACTTTTCCATGTTTCAAATCTGTGTTTCAATTTATCTGTGTACTCTGAATATGTGCTTTCTATGCAAATCATTAAAGCCTTGTGCGTGCGCAACCCCAGGCCCGCACGGCGGTCACGATTCGGGGGACGCCTCAAACGATTCTAAGGAATCGGGTCGTGAGTCACGCCCCGGACCCGCCCGGGCCGCCGCTCCGCCCTGCCCCGCCCGTACGGCCGGGATTAACGAACCAGACACGCATCATCGTGCCTCGGCGCGCCGGACGCGAATCACCGCGCCCATCCCGCGGGTGCGAGGGAGGAAGGGAGCCAAGCGAATGGCCCATTCGAGCTTTCGGGGGACGTGATGCCGCACGGGCCTGGGGTTGCGTCCGTGCAAGGACAATCGTTTAAGTTGATAGTTGGCTATCATCGCATCAATCGAGTAAGCAGCGGAAAGGGACTTGTTGCAATGCAATGCATTTAGCCAACTGAGTGTTCGGGACAATCGAGGCAACTTGGGTTTCCTTTAGCAAAGGCACACGTTCGTTCCATATATTATGCCCCCTTATACGATAGCATTCTCGGGGCAACAATCGAAACCAGGATTCCGGGTCTTGGGGACTGTGGCACGCCTATCGCTCCCTCGGACGATCCAGTACCTGCAAGCAAGTAAACTGTTGGTGGGTCAGCACTTTATACAAGTACTGGTGAGATAACTCAACTGAACAGAAATAAGCATTCACTCAAACAGGCACTAAGTAATCATGTTATAAAACATTACATTACTAGTGATCTTTCTAGTTTTACCTAGGTTCGTTTCATGCAGTTCGCTAGCAGAGTCATATTACATTGTTTGGAAACATGTTTGGAAACAGAGTTTCATATTGAATATACAAGCAAGCAAACCGTTCATGTTTCAGGGTGTGCGCAGCGTATCTCGTGCGACTCCAGGGTCAGATGCAAAGCTAGACACACAATGCACAATCTTAGGGGCAGTCACTATCCAAGCCAACACAATGACTTAGCTATATGCAGGGCGATCTCCGAGTATCTCAGGATCGGCAGCTGGTGGAACAGCGTACCAATGACTCATTCTCTGATACTAATGGCAGTTGTGACCCATGGTGGCTATGACGCATGCAGTTCAGCTCTCCACCAAAAGCCATTGTTCGACCGCGTGCGAATGCATGGAACACTATTAAATAAACTCTAGTATGCAGACGAGATGAACCATCAGAATACACTCGTTGTTGCGGGGCAATCCGACTTTTCACTTGAACACGTTCAGGCACAGTATGGTTCTCTCGAAGCATAGACGATAGTGAACATGTTCATGCACTCTAAGCAGGCGATTTCAGGATTCTCGTTAAGCAGGCATTGATTCAAAGACAAGCTAGGTGAGTTCGTTCATTAACATGCAAGGCAGGTTCTATCATTCTCTTATGAAAACATTACAAGCAAAAACTCAGGTTATTATTAAGGCGTGCAAGAATCAGAGAACGAAGTTCTGCCCACTCACCTTGATACATAACGCCGGCGCGGAGCGGGGCGTTACATACTTACCAACCAACAAAAGTTTCGTCCTCGAAACTTCAAGGATAAACTTCTCGATATCCCGAGTAGCGAAAGTGTCGTCCCTCGCCGTAGTCAATCGAAACAGTCAAGCAATTCAAGTTCAGGAAACATTTTGTACTTTGAGAATATCTATGGACTAATTGTATGGAACGCTCTTTGCAATACCATATCGACTCAGAGTCATAGCAACGAATTTGGGCCAGAGAATCGATTCCGCTCTGATACCATTCAGTCACGCCCCGGACCCGCCCGGGCTGCCGCTCCGCCCTGCCCCGCCCCGTACGGCCGGGATTAATGAACCAGACACGCATCACCGTGCCTCGGCGCGCCGGACGCAAATCACCGCGCCCATCCCGCGGGTGCGAGGGAGGAAGGGAGCCAAGCGAATGGCCCGTTCGAGCTTTCGGGGGACGTGATGCCGCACGGGCCTGGGGTTGCGCCCGTGCAAGGCCAATCGTTTAAGTTGATAGTTGGCTATCATCGCATCAATCGAGTAAGCAGCGGAAAGGGACATGTTGCAATGCAATGCATTTAGCCAACTGAGTGTTCGGGATAATCGAGGTAACTTGGATTTCCTTTAGCAAAGGCACACGTTCGTTCCATACATTATGCCCCCTTATACGATAGCATTCTCGGGGCAACAATCGAAACCAGGATTCCGGGTCTTGGGGACTGTGGCACACCTATCGCTCCCTCGGACGATCCAGTACCTGCAAGCAAGTAAACTGTTGGTGGGTCAGCACTTTATACAAGTACTGGTGAGATAAATCAACTGAACAGAAACAAGCATTCACTCAAACAGGCACTAAGTAATCATGTTATAAAATATTACATTACTAGTGATCTTTCTAGTTTTACCAAGGTTCATTTCATGCAGTTCGCTAGCAGAGTCATATTACATTGTTTGGAAACATGTTTGGAAACAGAGTTTCATATTGAATATGCAAGCAAGCAAACCGTTCATGTCTCAGGGTGTGCGCAGCGTGTCTCGTGCGACTCCAGGGTCAGATGCAAAACTAGACACACAATGCACAATCTTAGGGGCAGTCACTATCCAAGCCAACACAATGACTTAGCTATATGCAGGGCGATCCCCGAGTATCTCAGGATCGGCAGCTGGTGGAACAGCGTACCAATGACTCATTCTCTGATACTAATGGCAGCTGTGACCCATGGTGGCTATGACGCATACAGTTCAGCTCTCCACCAAAAGCCATTATCCGACCGCGTGCGAATGCATGGAACACTATCAAATAAACTCTAGTATGCAGACGAGACGAACCATCAGAATACACTCGTTGTTGCGGGGCAATCCGACTTATCACTTGAACACGTTCAGGCACAGTATGGTTCTCTCAAAGCATAGACGATAGTGAACATGTTCATGCACTCTAAGCAGGCGATTTCAGGATTCTCGTTAAGCAGGCATTGATTCAAAGACAAGCTAGGTGAGTTCGTTCATTAACATGCAAGGCAGGTTCTATCATTCTTATATGAAAATATTGCAAGCAAAAACTCAGGTTATTATTAAGACGTGCAAGAATCAGAGAACGAAGTTCTGCCCACTCACCTTGATACATAACGCCGGCGCGGAGCGGGGTGTTACATAATCATTAACATGTAAGGCAGGTTCTATCATTCTCTTATAAAAACATTGCCCGGACCCGGACCCACCCGGACCCGCCCAATGAACCACGACCTTGCACGGGCGTGGCTCGCGCTCGTACGGCATCACGCCCGGATGGGTCAAAGCGATCGTTCCGCGGGAGCGCTGGCGCGGTGATTCTCGCCTAGCGGGAACGGCCGATTTAGCCTGCGGGAGATCGGGGCGTGACATATTGGTATCAGAGCCTGGCTTCTACGCCTTTGGATTTTATTTCGAATATCTCAGTTTCGAAAGCTCGTTCGTGGGTTATGTGCACGCTCTCTCTCAATGCCTCAACGGAATGTTCCAACGATAAGTCTAAATACTTTCAAAATGTGTTTTGAATGATATGATTGCTTGTGTGATTTTGTGCTGCGAGTGGCCTTTGTGACAACCTGAGTGAAACCTTGAGACTATCGCAGTAGCTTGTCTGATTTCACTATCTCTAAGTTTGGTTGAATGCATATGTTTGAGGGATGCCTTGAACTTATGCAAGATCCAAGACTCAAGAAGATGTGAAACTCGAGTGCTAAGACTTCGCTATCGCCGAGTTGGTGAAATGCATGTATTAGAGGGGCACTTCGAGTATGTGTACGATCCACACTCGCGATATGCTAATCTCGAATGCTTGTGCAAGTGAATATCCAAATGAACAAGTACAATGACTTGAATAGGTTTGCCTCAGCCTTGTATCGTTAAATCAAAATTGATTGAAATGTACTGCTTGTCCTCAATAAGTCTCGAGGATGAGACTTTTTCTGAGTTGGGTAGGATGTAACACCCCGTTCCGCTCAAGCGGACTGCCGTTTCAAATGGCAATAGTACATGTCCCGACCCGCTTTGCTCAGGCGAGAATAATCATTTCAGGCAAAGGATATCCAGACTTGTCCCTACAGGAATCCGGCTTAGGCTTTCAGAGGCTCGCTTGACGTATCGCTCTACCGAGGCGAATCATCGCTAAGGTGGGTGGCTACGGTGAACTTGTCTTTGCTTAGCCAGCACATATAAAATCTGAAATGATACATGCTAGTCACTAGGTGAATCACCCCCTGCATGCTAATAAGAATCCAACGCACCTAGCTAAGGGAATAATCCCAACTTGTATTGCTTATGCTAGAACATGGAAATAAAATATTGCTTATATATGTATGTTCAGACCCTCGCATGCTACCTTTACCTTGTGCAACCAGACTCTGCTATGCCTCGGTTAGAACGATATGTACGTGTACTCTGAAGTGCACTGTTCACTTGTTTACACTGCACGACCCTAGTTCATGTCGCTCGGTAAGTCCCTGTATGGTTTCACTCTCGGCTTACCTTCGGGCCCGAGCCAACGTGATTGCTTATGTTTGTATAAATGCATGCTTGCCTATTCATATGTTGCCTCGATTCAATGCTTGTAGCATAAGTTATGCCAACACCCTGTTATACAGAATATTGTTCAAAAAGAATATACAAATGAATCAGGCAATTCCTCTTGTCTTGTATGATTGTTGCCTCAACAGCAATGCCTCTTATCTTGTACTCTTGTTGCCCCAACCATGTAAATTGATAACTCAACCAAGACGTCATTCGATCACGAACAACTTGTGCACAGGGTCACGGTCTCGCGGACGATGCTGGGGCACTGGCATCGATCCGGTCCGGCGAGGCCTATTGTTTAGTCTCTTGTTCTTTGCGGAATGGCTTGCAGCGCCTCTTGTACTTTAGTTGCATACTATTTTCGTCAAAAACTATATCTTCCATTATGGACTACGCCAGTGATCACCTTGTATGTTTAGCATTTGCATGCTTGCTTGTAAAGTAAAGAGATAAACAAGTCATCATCGCTTAGCGGCTATCCGCATGCGAGGCATTGTATCGCATCAAAGAATAATTTGAATTAGCTAAACGAAATGAATCTCGCATCCAAACACTTGTATTTGCATATGCTATTGTTCTTGAATGTTTATACTTGCCCTTGCTTGAATTAAATAATGTTTGCGTTGGACAGGGAAGGACAAATGGTAAGTTGGTAAGTCTCGCCGTGTTTCCTCTCATGTCGCACGGCGCACTGCCACACGAGTTAGGCTATTCAATATTTGTATAAAACTGATCCTAAGGCAACTAGAAAGCCAACATATAGTTGGTGCACGGAACCTGTACTACGTGTTTGGTTTTGTCGAGCGGGCGAGTAGTCTCCCCACCAGTGCATTCAATGTACTAATAATCCACCAGATTGTATGCAGGGTGTGGGAGAACCTCATTCGGTGCGGATGCCTCCTTCGTGCGCGCTAAGGCGTGAAGATCACTCCGAAGTAGCGTTGCGTCCGAAACTGAAGCACATATACAAGACATAATATTGTGAACATCGCCTGATCATCGCCTGTACAATCATTCCACAATTGTAGCCACTTGGCACGCTTTTACTGTTTCAGAGAGAGAGGCTTGAGCGACTTGTAATCTCGGCTATACGCCACATGTAACACTTGTTTATATCAATAAAGAGTTGCTTTACTTCAACTTGTGTTGTTCAATGCTTCCGCTATATTGTCGACTCAATGAACTTGTTACCAAATCGCTATGCGTTTATGACTCCGCTGCACTCGGACAATCTGTGCGACTCTGTGGCTTAGAACTCTTACCGCCAGCCAATGAACCACGGTCTTGCACGGGCGTGGCTCACGCTCGTGCGGCATAACGCCCGGATGGTTCAAAGAGATCATTCTGTGGAAGCGCTGGCGCGATGATTCTCGCCTAGCGGGAACGGCCGATTTAGCCTGCGGGAGATCGGGGCATGACAGGTACAGCCAAAATCTGTACAACAACCATTAGAAGATCATACATGAGCTCCCGAAGCCATTATTCTTCATCCGATGCAGCTGCAACTGCATAAAACTCAGACTACATCGATGAGTGTGAGAGCATAGTCTGCTTTTCGACTTCCATGATATGGCAGCTCCTCCTATTGAGAAAACATATCCTCGTGTGGATCTCTCGCTCTCCTCTTCTGAGTACCAACTAGCACCACTGAAGCCTTCTACCATTGTTTGATCTTCGTTGTAGTAAAGTGCAAACTTCTGAGTCTTCTTGAGGCATCCCATCACCCTCTTTACAGCTTTCCAGTGTTCAACACTTGGGTTACTCGTGAATCTACTCAGCATCCCCATAGCAAAAGCAATCTCAGTCCTAATGGGATTTGTAGCATACATCAAACTATCAATGACACTGGAATAAACCAATTGTTTGACGGTTTTCCTTGGTTAGGCTTCTGTTTCTTGTCACACATATATGGAGTATCAATCCCTGGAAGATCATGATATCCATAGCGTGTGAGCATTTTCTCCATGTAGTGAGCTTGTGATAAAGCAAGCCAAGCTTCCGTCCGGATTATCTTAATCCCAATGATGACATCTGCATCTTTCATGTCATTCATACTGAATTTAGACGATAGGAACATCTTTGTTCTAGTGACACATTCTTCATCCGTTCCTAGGATTAGCATGCCATCCATATAGAGACAAACGATGACACCTCTATCGGAAGCGAACTTTGTGTACACACACTTATCAGTTTTGCTAAACTTGTAACCATTTGATCTGATAAACTTGTCAAACTTATCATACCACAATTTGGGAGATTACTTCATACCATACAGAGATTTCACTAGTTTGCATACTTTGTCTTCAAGACCTTTGACGACAAACCCTTCTGGCTGCTGCATGTAAATATCCTCAGTCAGTTCACCATTCAAAAATATTGTCTTGACGTCCATATGATGAATCATCATTTTGTTAATATCACCTAGAGCAATCAGCATCCTGATAGTAGTCATTCGTGCAACGGGAGATAGGTATCGAAGTAGTCAACCTCTTGTATCTAAGAAAATCCCTTGACCACTAGCATGGCCTTGAATTTGTCAACAGTTCGGTCTGCTTTCATCTTCTTCTTGTAATGCTCGTCATATAAAACATTATACGGTCACATTGTTGCATGCTTGTTCGCTATACATATAGCTATTTTATGTTCAGTTGTAGTTAGAACTTATTTATCTATAGTTGTTTAATGGATAGTGCAAATTGGAAATGTGATCATTGAGCAAGGTAGCCTAGACTATGAAAAATGCATGAAGTTAATTTACTTATATTGCTTTGAATGTGCTTTAATTGATAACCTAGTTTGTAGATGAGGCAAGGTCTTGGACAACTTGTGCACAAGAGATGTCGTTCTACGAATGGTCGTCGGGGCACTGGGACTGCTTCAACCCTAGTAGAATAATTTGCTAGTGTAGTCCTAGCATTGGATGGGTCTGTGCGTCCGCCAAGGGCTAGCTACCCGAAGCGGAATGGCAGCCAACACATCTCTCATACGACCAAGTGATGCGCTATGTATGTTTTAACTGTGCAGACTAACTATGTCTTCGTGGCAAGGAAGGTCATGGTAAGTTTTGTACAGGTGGTTCAGACGGTACGGTTAAAGTCACCAAACGGTGGCATATTTTGTTATGTCATTTTATTCTATCGTATATAAAGAATTGAACTAAGGCAAGATAGAAAGATCACATAATAATAATGTTGCATGTTCACATGAATACGTTGTCAATCTTGGTAAGTTGGGTTAGCTCGCCCTCACCGGTACTTTACGAAGTACTGACCCTCGTTGCAGCAGGTTCTCCGAGCCGTTGCGACGCGGCGATGAGCTGAAGCCTCCCCCAACCTTTCACTGATCAAGGCGCGTTCGTGTTGTGACTTTTGGAGCTCAAGTACATAATCAAGAAAGGATCTCGCTCTCACAAGCTCTGAGGCGATGGTGCTAACTCGCACCCAAGGCGTTTTGTGTTTTCTGAAATATTAGTATGGAATATAATGTATGGATCAGCTATCTTATTTTGCGTCCAAATTATAAGCCCATACGGCAGCCTTATTACTTTTGGGTCAAGAGTCTGTAATCATATGTTCATTATCAATAAAGAGAACGTTTCTATATCCCAATGTATGATATCTTATTTGCGTATTGTGTTGTATTGTTCTAAAGTATATCATTATGCCTAGGCCTTGTACACGCGCGTCTTACGCGTGCACGTCATCATGCTCGGGAGAACAATTATCGATTTAGCAAAAATTGGGGCGTGACATAAATTATCCCACAACTCCCCCAAACACCCCCTACAAATGAAGACACCATGTTGAACCCGCCAGCAATAGCACCACTTCAACATCTTGTTGCCACAATTTCTAACACCAAAACCCTTCAAAAAACTACCCTATACTCATCCTCTACCTCTCCCCTAATCTTTCTAAGTCCTAAAGCACTTGAAGAAATGTTTTGAAGTCCCGGACGGCAGCTACGAGCCGAAGTGTCCAAATTTGGATAGATTTGGGCAAGCAGGGCACAATCCTCTTTTGTCTTCCTATTTTACTTTGATAAGAGCTAAAACTCCACCTAATCAACCCTGTCTACATTTACTTCACATCCCTATTAAATTTCACCAACTTTCTATTCATATTTTTTATAATATTACACCAAGAATATTTACTACTTCTCATGTCTAGACTTGAATGTTATTTATGCACTTGTTATCCTATTCACTTTGCCATGATCTAAAATTCAAGCAACCACTTACAAAATATAATTTTTACTCCAATTTTTACTAAATTTTATAATATATAAGTTTTTTTAGGGTGTTATATAAAAATAAATGCATGGTTGAGACATGATTAAATATTGTGCAACTAGTAATGCACTTTGCCTAGGTTTTGTGCTAGCTAGTTTTATTGTTTAGAAACACTATGTTAGAATGTAAAAGATGTCATGATAGGGTTGTGCACTAGTTGTAGTAGTGTTTACATACTTTCTTGGTCCTTGACTAGTGAACCTTAGCCAACCAACTTAGTTAGAATCCCTAATTATTTTAGACTCTAAATAACTGATATCATTGTGTAAGTTGTACCCCTGGTTAATTTGGACCATAATTGTCTAATGATTAATGACGTAGATTAGTTGTACTCTTGTGCATGCTTAGTGAACCGTGTCATAGTGACTGATTTTATAATATTATATATTTAGGCTCTGGGGATCGCACGAGCATGGATTCGAGAGCAGGTTCTTTGTATTATCCACTTGGAGTTCCAGGCCAGTGTAAATTGCTAAACTTGCAGTAGATCCTATTATATTATATTCTTGTATTTCTTTCCATATATATACTCTTGTGATGTACATGTTCAACCTATGACCGTGAGATGTTGCTTAGCGTCCGAACAAGATTCGGGTGTCGACGTCGTACATGGAGTCATATAACGACACTTAGAGAGTTGATTCCACGATCCTATTTTTACGTGCTTGCTTTACCAAGTATGTCAGACCGTATGACACTTGAAACTATTTTATGTGACATAATCTTTCTTGAGTTATTCATGGTAATTTTGTATAGGCTTACAGGATTCGTGATATGAGACTTGCATATTATATAGATATCATTATGACTCGCTGTACTATCTAGAGGTCATGATCTTACGTGTTATGGATATGAGACATTGTAGACATGAGACGTGAGATTACATTGGGTGGGGAGAGACACACATGCTATAGGCTGATTATGTTTATATATATACTATGTTACTGGAGGTGTTTTAGTCTCCATACTAAAGCTTGGCACATTTACTGGCCCTACGAGATACTACTTGCTGCTATGCGCTCCTCGACACAGAGCATGTAGTGGTCTCAGCCTGAGTACTAGTGATGTTCTCACTTGCATTCACTTAGCTGGTTATGATTGATACCCTTGAGCACATTGCTTAATATTTTACTGTTACATTGGCATGCTGTTTCTTGTACTTTGTTACGTCCCTCTGAGGGCCTGGTCCCTTGCTAGTTTTGTAGCATAGATTATTATGCAGCCTGTCTGGAGTTGCTAATGTTTGTTGCTTTGTTATAAGGGCATTGGTACCAGGTACTTATATCATTTCTACCGGAGATATGTTTATTTATTCATATTATTGATTCATCTACTGATATAGCCTAGTTTTTATAGACTCGTATTTCTTTCTCGAGTCTATTCGAGTTTGTGTGTTACTGGGCATCCAACTTTAGCATATGTAGCTCATTCTTGATATATTATGTTCATTATGGATTGAGACAGATATATTTACTATTTTATGTAGATAGTGACTATGATATTATAGCTTATACGTATTCGAGTCGGACCAGAGTCTGGTCGAATGCGTAGCTGTCATGTTACGTATTCCTAGTCCTACGTATTTTGGGACTGGGATGTGACAATAAGATCATCTTTGGTCCTTCGATCTTCTGACTCTTCTAGATGACTACTCTACGAGTTCTTGTTCAAATGTTGTCTCTTAAAAGAAAACTCCTTCATGTACTACGTCTTCTTCTACAGAAGTGCCAACAACTCTGGCTGATAAGGTCCTCCGAAAAAACCCCACAATCTAACTATATTCATGTGGATCTGACTTTGAACCAGAGTTACATCAAAAGTGATGAACGGTACTAAGGACATGACCGTAAGTGCAACATTCTCCCACAGACAATCTGGAAGATCCTTTGTACAACAATATAGAAATCATCATTACTGTCAACTGCTGATCCTTCCTATATGCACCTTCAATGGACTGGGAGAGTACGAAAATGTTGTTCCATAGTCAATTCTATGTTCTAGGCTGAACGATGTGAATCCAAAGAATGATGAATGTTCCGTAGTCAATTCTATGTTCTAAGCTGAACGTTGTGAATCCAAATAATGATGCATGTTCCATACTCAATTCTATATTCTAAGCTGAACGATGTGAACCCAAAGAATGATGCATGTTCCATAGTCAATTGCATGTTCATACGCTTTGAACGATGCGAATCCAAAGAACGATGCATTTCGTCTTGATAACTTCTGAGTCTATTGAGTTGTAGACCGATATGATGCTCAGCTCCAAACTTGAAGTCCCTGAGGTTCTCGTACGCTTCATCCTTTGAATATAATAAGATACACGAACGCATTTTCTAAGAAATCATGGAAGAAAGAAGTGATAAACTTTACCCCGGCCCTTTATGGAGAATAGAAATCATAGGTATCTGAGCGTACCAGCTCCATAGGATCTGTACTTGCAGTCATCCGTCTAAATGGCTTCCTGACTACCTATATCTGAACATAGCCATCACGTCTCGCCACCTCCTTACCCCCACATCTTGGAGATATCCCTGAACTAGTCATCTTTTTTGAAAAAGATATGTCTTAGTCAGATGCGTCACAACTCAATAAGAGCAATCTCTTTCTCAAGCCGAAAGTCCAGAATCATAATCTCGATCCCTAAATCTTCTGCTTGACACTTGTTCGCCATAGAGACCTTCTTCTAAGATAGTGCTCTTATTTGGTGAGCTGCTCTTTTCCAGAGCATGCGTGGACAGATGAACACTTGATAACTCAACCTGCGCAATCATAGCAACCAAGTTAAGTAATCAAAGGAACCAAGTTTTAGATATACCTTACTATATTGGTTCGAATTGGTTTTGCTTTCAAGCTCCAATTCCAGCCATGCGTCAAGTCATGTCCAGAGGAGTGACCTTCATGCGCAAAGCCCACCATGCGCCAGTCTTGCCATGCGCATAAGTCACTAGGCGGCCAGCTCTGCCATGCGACAGGACCTTTAATGCACCAAGATTCTGCCAAGAGTCTGTCATGCGGCAAGAGTCTTCCATGCGGCAAGAAAATGTCATGAGGCAAGAGACTGCCATGCGGCCAAGTCATGCCAACCGCTAAGAACTGTCTTGCTCTACATCCTGTCATGCACAAACTCTGCAATCCTTGGTCATCTTGTAATCTTCCTTCCAACTGGAATGCAAGTCCTTCAAACGCTAACTCCTCCATCCTGGAAAATGGTAGGTTCCGACAACTCACGTTCAACATTTGACAAATGACTCATTTTCTTATCTAAATGTTCGAAGTGTATCCATCAATCTTCTCAAATTTGTAAAAATTTGTTGCCGAGAAGATTTGATCAGATGTTCTACATCTTTCTTCGAATCTTATTTTTAGATTGTTAGTCCCAAGACGGATCAAAGATGGTAGAACGCGGACCATAGTAGAGCTACTAGCGTGACCTGAAGGTCCGCTCTCTACTAGGACCCAAGTTATCGTCGAGATCAGAGATTCACGCAAGAGTTCCTCATCTGATATATCTCGATTCTAACGAAGCATGAACCAATAACAGGTTACAACAAACTCTGAAGATAATGAAGATTACAACAAGCAATAAAAAATGTTCTTCTCTTTTCGTTCGCAGACGCTACAATGAGAAATAACGAAGCACGGGAAAGGCTGAAGAAAAGCTCCATGTTGGGGTGGTCAAAATCACGGTTGCTCAAAGCAAGATTCGTCGTACAGATGATCTCTCCCCAGGAACCAGAAAGTTCATAAAAGAACTTCTCGAACGCTCAATGTCACATTCGAAAATACTCAGAAAGCACCCTGTGGGAGGGGGACACTCTGGGCCGCATAAGATCTGGTGTTCTTAGTTTTTCATCTATTTTCTCTCGTCTATCCTCAAATGAAAGATGAGGTCCCCTATAAATAGAAAAAAATAACACTTATGCGGCCTGAGAAAACTCCAGGCCGCATAAGCGCTGACCGACCAGATCTCCCAAAATCTGGATATCAAATCCGCAGGTGTCGTCCGCGTCGTATGCGTCGCCTGCGCGCTGTACTGGAAAGAGCAGACATCACCGCCAGGCGCCGAAAGCTGCAGCCGCGTCACACAGATAGCCACGTGCTGCCTACGCTAACCGCGCCACCTGCGTCGCCTGCGCGCTGTACTGCACAGAGCAGACAGCACCGCAAGCGCCGCCTATGGAAGACCATGTCCCCTCTACATGCATCTCGCTCATCCAAACCCGGCAGCATAGAGTCTGGCCACAAAGACCCTGGCCGCATAGCGCCTAGACGCATGCGCCACGAAGCATGCGCCACGAAGCATGCTCCTGAGCTTGCAACTCGTGCAGAAATGAAGCGCACGAGCGTCATGCGACGATGTTGACGTGCTAAGTGCAAAGTGCGTCAACAAAAGTGCCACTTTGCGCCCTTGAGCCCAAGTCCGAGTCGCTAAGCCCCTGCGGGACTTAGCTCCTAAGAATTTTTTTCCAAAGATGGTGACAAAATGAAGATTGTCATAATGGAGTTCACACTTAATCCCACTATGAAAGTCAACTCACATGGGCCTCCATCCCATGTGCATATACCAATACTAAGCATAGCTATATATTGAGATATACACATTGGTGGTTGTCCAATGTGGGACTAAAACTCCCAAAGTTAAGTGAAAAACACTAATATATATATATATATATATATATATATATATATATATATAGGGCTGGCTCTTCCTTTAGACAAAGGAAGCAGCTGCCTAGGGCCCAACTTTTTTAGGGGTCCCAAAAAATATGGGATACTAATATATAGTTATATATGTAATCATCAAATGTTACCCTCTTTTTTTTTCTTTGAAAGGTCCGGACAAGTTATATCTGGCTGAAAAAAGAAGAATATGAAAAATGATACAGTTGGCTTGGTAGAACGTGACAATCAATTAAGATCAGTTATCGCTTCTTTCTCTCCTCCCTTGTAGAAATTATTGCACCGTCCTCGCCTTTTCATCTTTCCTATTTTATATAAAGGGAGAGACAAAAGTAGAAGCCATGATCTCTCTCTCTCATTCAGCTGCAAGCACCTGCAAGGACGATACTCGTATATAGGTATATTTTTAAAAATAAAAAATACTAGTATATAGATATATTTTCAAAAAATGAACGACCTCCAAACGTCTCTAGACGGTCTGTACATATATGTTGGGACCAGTGATCGTGAAATTAAAGTGTGTGCTTGCTAAGACAGAGACATTTGAGAGCTAGCTCTAGCTAATATAATGAAATCCCAGTACAATCATTAAACCCAAATTGCAGCCACCACAATTGAAATGAAGTGTGCTTTGTAACAACAGTAGCAGAGCAGAAGGGAAGAGAACAGAACAGAACAGAACATAAACATTGAGGAGGGAGGATGGTATCCAAGTTTTTCTCTGCAGAGCTAGCTAAGCTAAGCTAAGCTAAGCTAAGCAAGTGCTTAAAGGTGGCAGAGCGCATGGAAAGAAGCAGAAGCAACCAAAAGAGGCACAGCCTTTTTCTTCCCTCCTCCCCCTGCAGCTGCTTTGTCTGTAGCACTATAAAGTAATCATAAATCACACACAACTCTCATATCATATGCTGCCCATTCTCCAGTCCAGTCCAGGCCCCCAAGTTCTCCACCAGAATTGCCCTTCAAAAAGCCTATTTCTCATTTTAATATTCCAACATGCATGTGTACAGAAAGGAATTAAATTCCTTATGTATTTATGTATGTATGTATGTGTCATGTACAACTATAAGTAAGGACCATCTCTAGCTCTCTGCATCAATCCAAGCTCTTTATAACCTGATCCAGTGCTAGCTGCTAGCTGATTTCTAGCTCTATACAAGTTCAAAACTCCTCCTCCTCCTCCTCCTCCTCCTCTTCCTTCAAAATATATATAGTACGTCTTCTCTCTAGCTATATTTACTTATTTACTACTATCTTCACTTCCTTATCCATCTCTAGCTAGCTGCTGCATGCCTCACAATTGAACAAGCTATACAAATATATATATATGTGAGTATATATGATCTATGTCATGTGATAATGACTTATGATCAGTAGGAATTGATCAGTACTGTACATGTTTTTTTTTTTTTAAATACTTGTTGAATTTTATGTATAGTTGAGTTTTTGGACGGCATTCTAGCTAACAGTGTATATAATAATATTTGAATTTTGCAGAATGGACAACCACAACCTGGGTTGGGACAGTAATCCATCAATATTCCTCAGGAATATTAGTGCAGAAATTGGCATTCCAGCAGCAGCAACTACTGCTGTGTGGACCAACCAGTTGTACGTGGACAACTTGTGCTTCGTCGAGCCCGGCGCCGCAAAGTATAGCATTGTAAGTGGCAGAGTGGAGCTGCTTAACGAAGCTTTATTCGATTCGAACTTGGATCAGATTCGTGATGGAGACTCCGTCGTCGATCTGGACAGGATTAGTGAGATGCTGGGTCCTCGTGCTTTCAACAACATTATAAGCAACGATTCCGATCCGAGGTTCGCACCCGAGTCCGCTCTGTCCTCCCATCAGCTCTGCTCTCTCCCTCCCGCGCTGGGTCCGGGCAGATTGGAAGCTCTCGAGAGCTTCAATTACAGTGACAATCTCGGCAACTTGAGCTGCAGTGGCGAGTCGGAGGCGGTTTCGTCGCAGGCCGAGCCGTCCAAGAAGAGAAAGTTTGATCAGCATTCCGGCACTAGTTTCCTTCCACCGACGTCGACGAGTGCGAGTGCGAGTGCGAGAGGAGGAGGATTCGAAATTATCTTCGATTCGGCGGAGCGGCGGATGAAGAAGCCGAGAATCGAGACGACGTCGTTGAGCTGGGGCAACAACTACGAGCCGGACACGGAGGCGATCGCGCAGGTGAAGGAGATGATGTACCGCGCCGCGGCCCTGAGGCCCGTGGAGGGGAGCAGCGCCGAGACGGAGACGAAGCCGAAGCCGAAGAGGAGGAACGTGCGGATCTCGAGCGATCCGCAGACCGTGGCGGCGAGGCAGCGGAGGGAGAGGATCAGCGAGAGGCTGAGGATCCTCCAGAAGCTGGTCCCCGGCGGGAGCAAGATGGACACCGCGTCCATGCTCGACGAGGCTGCCAACTACCTCAAGTTTCTCAAGTCACAAGTAGGTGCTTTGGAAACCCTAGGACCCACCACTTCCAATCCCTACTACCACTTCCACCACCATCTCCTATGATCATCATCAAGGCAAGGCCCCAAACACCCTAACCACCATCATCATCTCTATCATATTATGTTCCTAACCAAACTTTTAGTCCCAAGGAAATTAAAAAGATGTGATCGGAAGGAGCGAGCGAGCGAGCAAAAGGTGAATCAAATCAAACTTTACTACTTTTCACCTTTACCATCCAAACTTACTTTTACTTTTACTTTCCCATGCAAACCCTAATCTCCAAATATTTACCCACCTAAAATGCATGCATGCATGCATGATATTATCATCATAGCCTTATTATGACTGAGTCAGTCACTTTTGTGTACTCAAAAAGGAGGTTTAGATGGAATCATGACGCCTATGATTAAGAGCTTTATTTGGGCCCGGGCTGGCAGGCACAAGGATTGAAATGTTCTCTCTTGTTATTATTCTCTTTTCTTGGTTTGTGTATTTCTCAAGACTGACTACTGGTATATATATATATATATATATATATATATATATATATATATATATATATATATATATATATATATATATATATATATATATATATATATATATATATATATAGTCTATGTTGTTGCAGTACAAGTTAGAAACTCGGAATTTTTATGGAATTTTGGGGGTGGGCAGCCCAAGGAGAGAGAGAGAGAGAGAGAGTTAAAGAGACATTCCCCCTTTGTGGGCTTTGTGCATGTGTGGCAGAGGGCACTGTCCCCTTGTCTCTGGCCAAGCGTGCCCTTGAGAAGGTCACCCATACATGTTGCTTAGCACGTGCGTGCATCCATTAGTTGAAAAAAGAAAGAGAGATAATTCACTCTCTTCTACAACAAACTTTTGTGTCATACTCAGAGAGAGAGAGAGAGAGAGAGAGAGAGAGAATTAATTAATTGTATATTGTTGGATATAGAGAGATGACATTGGCACGTCAATTCAACTAGCTCCCGCTCTCCGTGTCATTTGTGTCATTGTAATGTAACAGTATTTTGTTGTTTGTTCGAAAGAGAAAGGAGTGAGGTCATATCGGGTTGGGCAAGTGGCCAATTGGGATCTTGTGTTTGGTCTAACAACTATGTCATCACCATTAATATTTTTGTTTTGTTGCTTCCTTCATTGAAAGTCGATGAGGGCTTGGGCTTGAGTTAATTTGTGGTTGGAGAAGATTGGGGAACTCTGTTGTGGGAACAAGCGGGATCTATGCATGCCATTTCGCACCGCTTCATTTCAACTCTCTTTGTCCATACATGCACTTGTACTTTATTCTAACATTTGTTGCTTGACAAGATGACTTCTTCTTTTTTGCAATATCATGTACATGTTTAATATTATTTTGACAAAAACTCACTTCAATAACTAATCCATGTGGTTATTGTAAATCATATTATTCTCTAAAATGGAGAGTTGTGGCTCATGTACATATATAACCGAGATCGAGTGACCCTTGTTATTATCGGAAAGAGAGATAAAATTCTGGTTGAGTGACGAAAGATCGGTGGATTGAACCACGGAAACGTATTATTTCTTCCATTTATTTGGTGAAAGCTGAAAACAGTGGGTCCAAATGACATGTAAACGCAATGTGCACAAAGTCCTGAGCATTTCGTCGAACATCTCAAAAAAAAAGTCAGACGTGTCATCCGTTGAGCCGTTTGTTTGCGTATTGTATCATATATAAAGTTAAAGTTCTTGCGTGAAAACTTATCCACTTTGTCAATCATGTTTTTGTTGGTTCACTTGAACTATAAATGTGTGAGCCATATATATGAACCATTTTTTTTTACTTCGAAATAATTAATAGAATTCTAGCTACTCTACAATATTTCTTTATGTTCATCGATCCTCAAGATTTTTTTTTTACTCATTTATATAATAGCAATATTATAACTATGATTATGCAATCGATCTAATGTGATTCTTATTTGATCTAATGTGATTCTTATTTGGAGGAGGGGGTAACGTGTGAGATATGCATCGATAATCTATCTCATATGATAAATTAGCAACATCAATCGTGTTATCCTTTTTCTTTTTCTTTTTCTTTTTCTTTTTCTTTTTTGTAACTAAAGTGGATGTCACACGATATATTAGTTACAAAAAAACCAGTCCTGAAAACTCAGTTGTAAACAAATGATATGATCTAAGGGGATGTTTGCTTCACGGATTTGGAGGACGAACGTGGTCAAAATTCAAATTTTGGACCACTTCGTGTTTGGTTGGAGGATTTGTAAACAAGATTTACTGTGATTTGACATGAACTGTAAATTTCACTGTTGCAAAATCAGAGTTTTTATTGGAAAAAAAGACATTTTTCGTCTATGTGATGGGATGTGAGCATGAAAATGGAAATGAATAGAAAATAGAGATATTGTACACACAAGATGTACCGAGATTAGGTCCAATTTGAGCCTACATCTTGATACACTTCTTCGTCGTTTTTACTAAAATAAAATAAAAGATACAAAGGACACTTCTATCAAGCTAGTACAAGTTAGCTTGAGGATCACACTCTCTTACAAACTCACTTGAGGTTGATTACAAAAGTATGAGGATTACAAAGAGCTTTTGTATCAACTTTCAACATCTTCCCACTATTTATAATAAGGATATGGCTATTAGGTAAACCACTTTCTATACATGGAGAAGTCCAAATGACAACCCTTTCCACCTTCTTGGGCCAGGCCTTCCATCTCCCAATGAATGGAGAAAGACAAAAGCATCAATGTTACATGCAGGACCAGTCCGAGAACTCTCGGGACCTAGGACGGAATTTGAAAGCGGGTCCTTTTGAACGAATAAATAAAAAATATTTAATTTTTCTAAATAAATTTTATTGACTGATACCAATTTTATCAATCAAAAATTCTAGTCAAACAAGACAAATATAAACAAGATCATTTGGAGACAAAACAAAAATTAACTATTATAATGATAACAGATATTTGAAAAAAAATAACAAGTAAATTAGTTGGTTTCGTTGTAATAGCTCTCTCAATACATTGCTTGACCTATAGTTCAAATATGTTATTGTCATTTTAATTACTAAAGCTTACTATGTATAAGTTGGTGTAGGCTCCCTTTGAGCTACCTTCCTACTAAAGTCTCGACGTGCTACTTAAGTGGGTTTAGAGCTTGTTTGGACCTTCCAATTACAATGGTTGACTGGCCTAGTAAGTAACCTTAGCCCCCGTCTAGAGGCCTTGTCTATTGAGGGGCCTAGGGCGATCGCCCATCCTCTGGGCCGGCTCTGGTTGCATGCATGCCCAATGCATACAGAATATGAACATGTATGCCACTTCTGATAACCATAACTTCTTCAATACACCTTTAAATGTCCTGATTCGAAGTCTGCATTAAAGATAAAAAAAATTCTCTATAACTTTCGTATTGAAGACTGAGCGAAATAATGACTGCAACTGATCCAAAACAACCTCCCAAAACTCAATCATGTCACAAAAAACTGCACACAGAAAAATGACTAAGTACATGGTCAAATCCAACCATGGTGGTGAATGATTTTTATGGATCAAATTCGTATTAATTCATCATGGGAATGGACCTTGTTCCTATCATTTTTTACATCAAATTTTCTCTCTCCAAAGTTGAGCTAGCGCGAAAGTGAAAAATCATCATTTCCACTTCGTTTGTTTGGTTGGAGAACAACTCCCTCTCTACTTTAACATAAAAAGAATTTACTATTCAAAAAAAGTTACACTTTTCATTCAGTTCAACAATCAATCAAACATCAATTTTATATTTATTTATTTTATTTCTAACTTTCATTTTTTCGAAGTATTCAAACGAAAAAAAAAATTTTACTTCGCACCGTAATACGTACCCAAAAAATCGATTTGTAAGTTTTCTTTTATTATTATTTCAATCTACTTTGTTGAACCATACAGTCCCAATCTTAAATAATAAAAATAAAAAATATTGGCGACCAATGTCAAGGAGGAGAGTGACACATACGTGACGTGAAGCTGCGGAATTAGTTGGACAAGATTTTATTGGGCTTCGGAAAAGTCTGGACAAACCAATTCGGTGGCGTGACGTGATCATGACAATACTATGTACAACCACCTTTCTAGAAGCCCAAGTGGATGAATGGATGGATTTGGTCTGGCCCATTTATTAACAAATCTGACATATTAATGAGAATGCATATTTTTCACTCAAATCATATGGGCATCCAATTGGTCAACAAACGGTGGAATCCATTCATTCTCATTAGAATTACCACACTTTTTTATATAAATTGTTCTCTCTTCTCTTCTCTACATAAGTTGTCTCCCTCAGTAAGAGCATCAATTCCAATTTCTAGATTCTATAATCATAATATAGAAAAAAAAAAATTAGAATAGTAAGACTTAATTGGAATACTATAATAGTTCTATCCCAACCACACAAACTGTAGCAGATTTGATAATTTCTACATTCAGAATGCAGAGTTGATTTTAGAATAGTAAGGTTCAATTGAAATCTCACCATAATCACAACCCTTCTTTCAAAAAATATCGGGTCTGAATTCGAATGAACTAATTTTTTTTTCAAAACGATAGAAATGAGGAGAAAAAATAATTCAAATGTGTACCAAACCCACTTTTTATTACTCCCACACAAATCGCAACATATTCTAGATTTAGTTTTTTATTATAAATTTGGGCCTATTAATGTATTTTTGAACCCCATCTATTAGAGATGTTGTAAGTAGTTTTGGTTTAGTATTTAGACATCTGCTTTGGTGTTTAAAATCACAAACAATAGACTAACGACCCCATGTGACAGCTACTCATAAGAATATGAAGGATTGAAAGATTGACTGATCATCCATCTTATTTATGATCTCTTGTTGGACTACCTTTCTGCCGATTCCATTCTCCAACCTTCAAAACAACATTAGTACATGGGCCGACACTTCCTAGGTTTACGAAACACTAAGCCTCTTTGTCTGGAATTTCCTAGAGGGGGTCCAGTTTTTTCTGACTATGTCAGCCTTAAATCTCGAAGGATTTGCTTGGGGAGAGTAAGGGAACATAATTGGGAGGGGGCGGTTGCGGGGAGGGGGTGGCTGGGAGGGGGGGGAGGGGGACGGTGGTGGTGGGGGGGGGAGCGGGGGGGAGCGACGAGGAGGGAGGCGGTGGTGGGGTGGGGGAGGGGGGAGGTGGTTGGGAGGGGGGGGGGAGGGGTTACGAGCGACGGGAAAGGGGAGAACGGAGCATGCGGCGAGGAGGGGGGGTGCAACAAGGAGGGAGAAGAAAACATGAGTATTTTCGTTCAAAAAAATGAGTTGACCATTAGGAAGAGACTGTAAACCCCCAGAATTTTTCAGAATTTAAAAATAATTTTTTTGGATTTTTCTTAGATTTTTAACTAATTAAAATACATATTTTCTGGTATTAAATAATTTTTATGATTCTATTAAATATTAAAATATTATGAAAATAATATTTTTTTTGTGTAAAATAAAATCTTAGACTTACTGCAATTTTTCTGAAATTTATTGAACCCCGGAACTATTTTAAAAAACCTAAAAAAAGTAATGTTTTAATTGAACCATACTGAACCAGATTAAACCGGTTTATTAATAAACCAAACCGAACCAACCCTGAACTGGACCCAAACCTTAATGGGTCGGGTCGGATCCGGACCCGAACCCAGAAATTGACCCGAACCCGCCCGCTACAGTAACCCAATCCCTAACCCCGACTGTTCAGCGCTCCGCTGGCCGTTTCCAACTGCCGTCGACCGCTCGCCTCCCCTCTCTGACTTCCTCCCCGCCGTTTTCCCTCCGGCCTATCCGCCTCCCCGACCTCTCCACCTCCCTAACCGTCAACCTATCCCCTCCCTGAACTGTCGACCGTTCTCCTCCCCGATCCCCATATTTAAACCTCGGCCACTCCTCTCCACCACCACCGACCACCATCTTCCCCATCTCTCCACCGCCTCCGTCAGCGCCGACCCTCCTCAGCCGACCCCGGCCACCGCCTCCCGAGCTAGCCACCAGCCTCCGCCGCTTCCACTACTCCAGTGACCCGTTGACGAACCCCACCGCTACCACCACCACTTCTCCTCCACCATCATCATCCCCCGCGGCCACCGCCTCTCCGGCCACCCCGACCCAGCACGACCCCGACCTCGCCGGCAATGCCGACGACCCGACGGCCACAGCAGCCACAATCAACAGCCACCATCAGCAGCCGAAACAGTGTCGCCTCACCGCCGCCGCGAAGCGCCGCCTCATCCATAAGCGAAATTCAGACGTTACAGGTGTCCTGTTCCCGTAAGCGTTTCTCTCTCCTCGCCGCCTCATTTTTCGAACTGTCTGCTGTGACGCGTAGACTATGTGATTCCCTCGAAACTCGTGCAATTTGTTCGGGGTATTGCGTCATGTGTCGGTCGCAAACTGCAACGAAAAATCAGGAAAAAAACTCCCATATTTCTGAAAATTCAGAAACTGGCCCTAACTTCCCAGTTCACAACCGTTTTGCGACCAACCTGTTAAATGTTTTCAAAATTGGCTTAAACAATAATTTAGACCATATGACCAAGTTTTAAACCATATTTTTAGTTTATTTTATTGAGCTGTAGTTTGTAATATTTTCGAGGGTGAAAATGACCAAAAGCTTGGTATTTAAAAACCCTAATTTTTTTCGGAACTGGGTGCGCCCCGCTAAATGAGGTGACTTGGTCGTGTACGAACTTCACCGAAAGGTGCGCACTGTCAATACGGACGTGTAGGATTTTGCGAAAGTTGATTTGGATGTGCGTGCACACCGGAATCAACGCGTATCCGTCGACAACGTCCCGTATCGGCCTTATTCTGAAACTTGTTGTAACTTCGTGTGTGCTCGTCGTTTCGAAACAAAACTTGTGCCATCGGACTCGTAGCGATACGTAGGTCCTGTGACCCAAGTTTGGTTCGATTCTGAGAACGTTGACAAAATCCCGTATCGTGGGCCCTACAGCTCCACTTGACGGGCGATTTTGTGATCGGCTCATTGAAATCCAGTTCTGGAAATTCCGTTGGGTTCGTATCATCGTTCTGGTCTTATAGACACTAAGTTAGACGAATTTGGAGAACTTTATCTCTGGCACATTTTTCGATGCGAAGTGGGCTACATGTGGACCCCGCTTTGACCAGAAACTGTCACTTTTGCCCCTGTGTCCAAATTAGACTTATGGACAGGCAATTCTAGCTATTTGATATCTTTTGAACATGATGGTAATATTTATTTCAGCATTCGGAGGAGTACTTGAAGATCCCACTATTGTCGGAGCAGCAGTTGGAAATTAAATCTCAGGCAAGTGCACCTTGCCATACTTCCAGCACTTGTTTTCTATTATTCCCTTAATTTATTTATATGATATAAATGTTCAACCTAGGACCGTGTGACATTGCTTAGTGTCCGAATAACATTCGGGTGTCAACGTCGTACGTGGAGTCGTGTAACGTCACTAGAGATTGATATCGCGACCCTATATATATTTTCGTGCTTGCATTATCAAGTACGTCATACCATAGGACACTTGACACTGTTCATGAGACATAATCTTCCTGAGATATTCATGGTGATTTTGTATAGGTTACAGGATTCATGACATAGATATTGCATATGCTTAACTTTCATTATGACTCGTTGCATCAGTTAGAGGTCATGATCTTGCGTGACATGGACATGAGACATCGTTGACATGAGACGTATGATTACATTGGGTGGGGAGAGACACACAGGCTACAGGTTGATTATATTATTACGGTGCCGTAGCCACTCCGTGCTAGGCTTCTACATGATATCACTGCTACCGGCTCCCCGACATAGAGCTTGTAGTGGTCTCAGCCTGAGTTCTAGTGATACTCTCATTTTGCATATCACTTAGCTTGTTATATAGTTTGCCCTATTGATTCATTTCATATACTGCACTTATTTGGCTTGAGTTATTCTTGTACCTTGCTATGTCCCCTGAGGACCTGGATCCAGATTATGTCCCCAGGTTTAACAGAGGAGATCTACCCCGAGGTATACGGGACAGGAGCAGACATTGTAGCAGTACCAGAACCCGAGAACGAAGTGATCGCTGAGGATTTCTCCTGAGTATCTGCTTTATCTATACTCAGTCTTTGCTGTTGTTATACTCTTTATTTCTTGTCTATTGACTGCTGTATCAGACTTATTATCGGGGTGTTCCCGAGATATGTTTTATTGAGACTTGATGTTGATTTATAATTCATATTGATTGTATTCATTTCTGTGGATGAGATTAGTACCATAGACCCTTATTGTTGTATTAACAGCTTAAGTACACCATAATGGGTCCATTAAATTGGGTTTGTCCATCGGTGTGTGCTGCTGGCCATTGCCACGTGTCTAGTCCCTCGATATTTTGGGACTGGGGCGTGACACAGACGATTTTTCTCAAAAGTGGGAGGACTTGTACATTATAGAAACAATGTAGGATGCACCCTGAATATGGGTAAATAAAATAGGGGTAAGTCAAAATTTCTTTAAGAAAAGTTGGATTTACTGTGAATTTGTTTCTTTCTAAATATGTCATTACCAAACTTTACTAAATAAAATTGATCTTCAAATTTAACGAGGCCAACTAGATAATTATGTATAAAAAAAAATTAAGAAAAAGATAATTTGTTCTTTTAGTATTTTTCTCAAATAAAAAAATAATTAATTAATAACAATTAAAATAAATATAACATTCGTGTGCATATATATAGTAGTAATAAGTAATGATCAAGAAAACAAATATAAAGATAATTAATAAGAATTTAGAGCCATTGTAGCCTTTTATTGCATAGGCATCTTGCTTTCAATTGCACCCCTCAATAGGCAACCGTGCCATGACATGGCATGTATCATTGTTGCTTGAAATCCTTCGACAACACCAAGAATCATTGTTGTTTGAAGTCCTTCGACAACCAACTTTTTTGGCTTTGACAAAAGTAATCTAGTTTTGGTGGGAGCATTAATTGGTTTTTTCATCGAGAATCGGACTGAACTGAATAAGAGATTCGAATCGATTTGAAAAAGAAATCACATTCGATTTTGATTTTAAAAATATTAAAATTTTATATTCACTTTCAGTTTCAATTTCATGTGATGGTTCAAAATTAAAAATCGAATAAAACTTACAAAATTATAGTTATCATAATTTTTTAATACATATTTTATGATTATAAATGTATATATTTTTGTGTATATTTAAAAAATAACAAATCTATGGATGAGTTTTAAAGTCCAATTTTAATAATTTAATAACTAGTCAATTTTTTGGTCCAACTTTAAAATACAATAAACTATGTATAAACAATATTTTTTAAATATAATTTAACAATAATTTCAACTATTGGTCCGACTCAATAAACAACAAAAAATAATCCAACCGAACAAATCGAATAAACAAAATCAATTATTGGTTCGATTTAAGTTTTGGTTATAGCTAATTTTTGTCAGCTTCGATTTTTGATTCTTAGAAGTTTGATTTATTTCATTTTGACTATTTTGATTCGACTAGAACGGAATAAACCAAATGCTCACCCGAAGTCAGGATCTTATAGCAACATTGATGGATTTAGATTACGATTTGGTTGGTTCTAGTTGAGTGTTTGATGGTTCATGTTAAAATTGTGATTTTTCAAGCTTTATTCACCATTGAAATTTGTAGTTTGTTGTTTGTACTTACTTGTCAACATATTCAAATGCCCGAGTATAAACTCCACACCGTGTTTAAAGAATATATAAAGTAACAATCAATAATAAAAACTTATTAAGAATAAATTATTGAAGATAGGATGGGGGTCAAAGCCACCCTAAAAGATTAAATTGTAAATTAAGAAATTTGTATGAAAAAATAAACTATCAATATTTTTCTTGTTTACTTAAAATTCATGGCAATATTTGTAATGAAATAGCAACATGTTAAATATGTTGATATATCAATGAAAGAGTTTTTATTTTTTATTTTTTTAAATATTATTCAACTAAATTGTCAAACATTATAAAAAGAGATAAAGCAACCGATGATCCAGGGACTAGAGTGACATAAATAAACAAATCTTAAATTTGAGCACAAACATAAAAATAAAAAATAAAAATTAGTAGATAGAAGAGAGGTAAAAGACTAGAGCACCAATTCTTTAAAAAATAAATCTTGTAAGTTCGAAAAGGGAGACCACGAGCTAACGTCGTGGTCTGGAACGGAACCAATGGGGGTCGCCACATGGCTTCGGTTCATCCATAAGGTCTCCCGTTCGGTCTATGTAGCAGAATTCTTCTTTAAATAAATTATTTGACCCACTTAAAAAAAAGCAATCATGTTTCTTTTAGTTGAAAATGTTCATTATATGCGTTGTTTCTATTAAATAGTAAAATATGGAATAAATTATGACATACATTTTGTGGACACTTTTTTTTTTTTTTTTTTTTTTGTCTATTAGAACTGTAGGTTGATCCATGAGGACCATTCCCTAAACTTTATTACCATGACTAGTATGGATAAATAAGGTTTGAAACTTACATATTTATAGTTATAAATGTTTTTTTTGGCATTTAAAATTACTTTTCCAAATGACAAAATAATATTTATAGTTGTCGTGTGACGTTATACCATAAGCATAAGATTATAAAAAATTGTACCTAGCTTGTAAATATATATAATCCCAATGATTAGGTATTATCACGATTTTTACATTTGGAGTGCATTACTAAAAATAAAAACAAATTTATTCATACACCATTACAAAATAATATTTTATGTTTCTCTCTCAATATATTATACATATTACTATGTTATATAAAAAAAATATAATAAAGTACCTTGGTATTTAAAACACTTAACTAAAAGTTTCCAACAAAATATTCTAATCTATTTCAAAAGAGAGTTTAAATGCATTTTTGGGTTTAATACAGTTTCCAATAATGCAGTAATTAATTGTTGTATTTAAAACTAATATATTTAATTACTTCAAAAACTACATAATGATAAAGGCATTCTATATTCAAACTAATGTTCGTCTGCAGTAATTAAATGGTTTATATTTTGAAAGGGGGCTTAAATGTAGTTTCCAACAAATTAATAATTATTTAATACTAAAAGGATAATCGCTAACACTTTAATTCTATAAATGTCAATTCTTCTACTCAATAAAGTATTATAATCACTATTCAATCTCTCAATTTTTTTCCTTTCAAAAATAAAACTTTTAAATTTCACTATTCTTCCCAATAATTTGAGGGTCTTTATTTTCTAGTCATTTGATGACGAGTGATACAATTTTCAAAATTATTGTTTTCAATTATCATAATCAAGTTCTATTGTTCACTTTATCATGCGATTTTTTTATATATCGGACATATTATTTAGAAATTACTATATATTTTTGTTTGATTAAAATGTTTAATTGAAATTTTGAATCGAGCTATGATAACTTAAGAGAAAATAAAAATAACAAACCTTTTGATCTCAAAAGGGAGTTCTTGATAAAATTGTAATAAAAGAAAAGTACAAAATATAAAACTATATCACATGTTATTGTTTCTGCTATAATCCGTCATTTTTTTGTTCTTTTTATGGTATTCTTAGAAAAAATAATTACAAAAATAAAGAAAAAAAAATTAACGTAAAAAGATTATAACGATTTTTTTCTCAATACTAGTTTACAAATCAAATAAGTATGGTCAGGGTCGACCACTTTGTTTTATTGATGGTCCAATGAAAAGACACATGTCTACTTCATCCTCTGTGATGTGTGAGATATTAGTAAGAGTATTCCTCTCAAATGCTTAAAAAAAATTCGTAGCTTATAGGGTCTTTAAGAAAAATTCGTAAACAAATTGTTGGATATACGAACCCTTTGCAAGGTTTACAGAGTAAATTCTAAAAGAGACTTAATGTGTAGCCTGCGACGACTACCACATTTAATGAGAAATGTAAAGCTTTGATCTCTTACTTTTTCTTATACAAGAGAAGGAGGAAGCGCTCTCTCTCCCTCTTTGATGCTCAGGAGGCTAAATCTTTAATTCCTCCATGCCTTTTTGCTCTTACTTTGCTGCTTTGTTCTGTTCCTTACCGTGCTCTTACAAGGGCTATTCTAGAAATGACACAACGACAAGACTTCTTGTGGTAAAGCTTGGCAGGCCCGTAGTAGGATGATGCCTAAGAGGGGTTGGCTTACACGCTAACCCACGTGGATAATCTAGTAAAGGAATTGTGATTGATCCTCAAGACTCCACTCTTGAGTGCGACAGAGTAGCGTGCAACGACGCTAAAGGGCCATTTTGTGAGACAAAGTCTGCGACTAGTTAGACTTAGGAATTGCCTGAGTTAGAGTCATTTTTCTTCGAGCAGTTTTCAGAGGACATCGCAGATGATCCAATTATGGGGAAGCCAGTACATGAAGTTGCTCCCAACCTTGATCATCAACATGCTGATGGTGGTCAGGGTAATCTTTAGGAGGATGAGCATGCCGATGAGGCAGTTCCCGAGGAGGAGGCCGTTGGTATACAGCCAGCACCAGTGGTTCCATTGAGGAAGAGCGATAGAGAGCGTCGACCATCTACGAGATACTCACCGGGTGAGTATGTGCTACTAACTGACGGTAGAGAACCCGAATATTTCGCAGAGACTATGGAAGACGAACACAGGCAGGAGTGGATGGAGACCATGCAGAAGGAGATGAGTTCCTTGGAGGCTAACTCTACTTATGATCTGGTACGGTTGCCAAAGGACAAGAAAGCTTTGAAGAATCGATGGGTGTTCAGAGTAAAGCAGACAGATGATGCTACTCGCCCTCGATACAAAGCGAGGCTGGTAGTTAAATGCTACGGTCAGCAAAAATGCGTATATTATGATGATTTTTTTCGCCAGTCGTCAAGCAGTCGTCTATTCGGGTGGTGCTAGCATTGGCATCCAATTTTGACTTGGAGGTCGAGCAAATGGGCATGAAGACGGTATTCTTCCACGGTGATCTTGAGGAGGAGTTGTACATGGAACAACCAGAGAGATTCTATGAGAAGGGCAAGTCACACTTGGTCTTCCAGTTGAGGAAGAGCTTGTATAGTCTGAAGCAGGCTCCGAGGCAGTGGTACAGGAAGTTCGAGTCATTTATGGGGGAGCATGGTTACGCACGGACGACATCGGACCACTGTGTATTTGGGAGGTACTTTGCCGAGGATGATTTCATCATTTAACTGCTCTATGTTGATGATATGCTACTGGTGGGTTGGAATGCCACTAGAATAGCGGAGTTGAAGCACCAACTAGGCACGACCTTCTCTATGAAGGATTTTGGCACAGCAAAGACTATTCTTGGGATGGAGATCTGTCACGCCCCAGTCCAAAAATATGCGGGACTTAGCCACGTGACAATGTCCAGCTACGTCTACCTTGGACTCTTGCCCAACGGTAAACGTATAAGCTGTCTATAGTTGGGTATTCTAGCATGCATATCCTATGGTTGGCTAGTTAGTTATTAAGGTATTAGGGGTATAAAATAACTAATCTACAACGGTAAACGTATATATATATATATATGATATGTTAGATGGATATGTATATATATGTATGTGTGATATATATATATATATATATATATATATATATATATATATATATATATATATATATATATATTTGCTTAGATATATAGCTAGGTGTGTGTGTGTATATATATATATATATATATATATATATATATATATATATATATATATATAGTTAGCTAGTTAGTTAGTATTAGAGTGGGCTAAGTTAGGTATCTCAATACCTTGAGATACCAAGGTATTAAGGTATTAGGGGTAAGGTATTGAGGTAGCCTATGTACTAGATTATATATATATATATATATATATATATATATATATATATATATATATATATTGATGTTATATATATAGGTATATATATATATATATATATATATATATATATATATATATATATATATATATATATATATATATATATATATATATAGATAGCTAGTTAGTTAGAGTTAGAGGGTAAGGTATCTCAATACCTTGAGACACCAAGGTATTGAGGTATAGGGGTATCGAAGGTATAGCCTAATACTAAGTTTTATATATATATATATATATATATATATATATATATATATATATATATATATATATATATATATATATATATATATATATATATATATTACGTATAGTAGTATATATAAGTATATATATATAGATAGTTAGTTAGTTAGTTAGTTAGTTAGCTAGTGTTAGTGAGGGGTAAGGCTTGAGTATCTCAATACCTTGAGATACTCAAGGTATTGAGCGTCGGGGCAAGGTATTGAGTTTTAGTCTAGGAATGAGGTTAGAGATGCTTATATATATATATATATATATATATATATATATATATATATATATATATATATATATATATATATATATATATATATATATATATATACGTGCTAGTATATATTATAGAGGGTATAGGCGGGGTATATCGCGTAGGTTGAGATATCGGATACCGAGGGTATCCCGGTATCTCAAGGAGGCGAGTTTGAGGGTTTATTAGCTTAATGACCTAGTTTTGACCTAGAATTTTAGGGGCACCCTAGTTTGACCTAGAGTTGACCGTTGTTTACCCGGTTGACCGCCAAAGTCAACTTTTGACCTGGATTTGACCTAGAGTTGACTTTTTGGACCCGAGTTGACTTTTTGACCCAGATTTTACCGGTTTGACCCGTTTGACCTAGAACGACCCTAGAACCTTGTAGATTAGTTATTTTATATATGTTTAACTCTTTAGAACCCCGTTTAATCTTATTTTTTGTAATAGGTCCTTGCGATGCCAGTTCGGATCGCCAGTTGCTCAGGATGTCAGACGAGTACATTCTCTGATAGTTTTCATTATCTGATGATTATTATGATTTAGCTTCTAGTATAGTATTCTTTGATTTTTTTGGCACGACACAGACTAGTATTTCTGGATTCATTTACCTGCAACACGTATATTTTATATTTCTGGCCTCTATTCTGGAATCACCTACTGGCATCACATCGTGACTCACTACAGGCATCACTTATGTTTCTAGCTGGACTCATACTTGATTTACGTGTCGGGTCTTAGATTCACTTGTACTAGTCGGGACGAGGAAATACTCGAGTAGACATGTAAACATTCCCAATTGGAATCACTGGAATCACCCCTCGTGTCTAATCTGGAATGATAGCAGCCGCACACCCAGTGTACGGTGAGCCGTACTTACCCCTAGCCGTTTACATGTCGAAATAGGTATTTCAAAGACACGAGTTCATTCTTTCTAGTCTGAACTCACTTGCATTTTTGACTGATCTTACTTATACTTTCTGGACTTGACTCATTACATGTATTCTTGCTGGACTCACTACACGTTCTTGTGCACATACTTGATCTTAGTTTAGATTTTTTTATCTTGCAGTCATTACTATCTTGCTTCTGATATTCATGCATCTTTACCTTTATGCACCAGTGATATGTATATATTTCTTGTTCATACTTTATTTTCTTCATCTTGCTATTTGCTACAACTGCTTTATAGTTTTTATTATTTAACTGAACTGCTGTTAGAGGTGTACTTGCTCCAATCCTGACTGGATATATTTTTCAGAGGATTCGGAGGATTGGTGTCCGACGTTTTATGGACCTCAGCCTGTCGATGGTGCAGACAGGGACCCCCTAGTTTAGGAGTGATTTCTGGGTTGGTAGCCGGGATCACCAGGACCTCAGTTGTTGTATTTATTAGCTTTTGGTACCAGATTTGTCTCCAGTTTTGGATTGAGACTTTGTATTGTATATGATTCAGGATGTTGTTGTAATATTATTATTAATGGTGTGGTTGTTTTAGTAGCAGTTGTTTAGACTTTGTAGTTGTTAGCCTTCTTTGTTATCTTATCGTGCTTAGATTCGTGATTGAGTACTTGTGTTATCATTATGATATTGCTCCTCCGTTTGAGTTAAGATCTTGACAGGTATATATATTGATTGCGTGAGATTGTTAGCTAGATAGTAGATCTAGACAGCGTTCTACCGCCGATGCTGCGGCGTAGGCTGGACGTACCCACGACTCATGCCCGATTTTTTGGGTGCGGGTCGTGACATCGGTTGTCATTCTAAGTCTGACTTATCCTTATCCTGAACGATATCTCAATCTCGCTTGTAACTAGCTTGCACCAAAAGGTCTTGGCGCGCGATACACAACACAACTTAGCCGAAAGGCTGTGTACATAGCTAATCGTCCGAACGATATTCTATCTCGTACACTAACCAGCTGGGTAATCATGTATAGGTATTCGGGTTCGCACATAACTTGTAAATTCTAGCACGAGTCTATTCCCACAAAGTCTAACATATGTCGGCACAAAGGCCTTTACATTCCTATCAAGTTCAAGCAATCATATCAATTCACATGCACTTTTAAAATTATTTAGACTCATTGTATGAAATATTCCGTTGGGACATTGTGAGGGAGTGTATGCACATAACCCACAAACGAGTTTTCAAAACTGAGAAAATCGATACAATGTCCAAAGACGTAAAGCCATGTTATGATACCATTATATCATGTCCCAATCTTTTCGCAGGTAATCGGCCGTCCCCGCTAGGCGCGAATCACCGTGCCAGCACTCCCGCAGGACTATCTTTTCCATCTGGACTTGATACCGCACGAGCACAAGCTGCGCCCGTGCAAGTCCATGATCCGAGCAGGCAGTAAAATGTCTAAGCCACAGAGTCACACAGATAGTCCGAATACAGCAAAATAAGAAACAAACAGGCGATTGATAACAAGTTCACAGAGTCGTCAATAGCAAAAGCATTGAATAACACAAGTATAGAAGTAAAACAAGCACTTTATTGATATTGAACAAGTGTTACAAGCGGCGCTATACGGAGATTATAAGTCGCTCAAGTCCTCTCTCTCTCAAAATAGTAAAAGTATGCCAAGTGGCTACAATTTGTGGAATGATACATAGGCAATATTCCAACATTATATCTTGTATATGTGCTTCAGTTCCAGACGTAACGTTTCAAGGCTTCAGAGTGAACTCCACTCATTAATACATGAATGCACTAGTGGGGAGGGTTCTCACCCGCTCGATAAATCCAAACATGTAATAAAGGTTCCGTGCACCATTTATTAAGTTATCAAGGTTCTGTGCACCATCTATTAAGTTATCTTTCTAGTCTTGCCTTAGGATCAGTTTTATGGCAATGATGTAAAGCCTAACTCCCATGCAATATAAGAGTAAAACAGTGAGACTTACCAACTGTAGTGCCCTGCTTCGCGTCGGCACTATGTACAAGAGATATCGATTTGCTGACTCAAAAATGATATCTTCCTTAAGAGCTTATTGTTGAAGCAGGAGATGACTAATCAATGTGAGTGGGTAGAACTGTATTATCTGATTCTTGCACGCCTTAATCATGAATCTGAGTTTTTGAATGCTTGTTTGCTTAAGAAGATAGTTTCATAAGAAGAATGATAGAATCTGCCTTTGCATGCTTACTAAGAGAACTTGAAACGCTTGTCTAAGAGTAAAAGATTGCTTGAACTTGTTTCACTATCGCTTGTATTTCGAGAGAACTATATCATGCTTGAACTTGTTCAGAGAGGACGGCCAGTCAGCACAGAGAAGAGAAAGATGGTCTGATGGTTCATCTCGTCTGCATTCTAGAGTTTATCTGATAGTATTTCATGCATTCGCATCGGTCGGACAATGGCTATTGGTGAAAAGCTGAACCTTGGTCACGACTGCTACAGTGATAGTGGAGAGCAACCATGAGTCACAGCTGCTAATAGCATCAGATAAAGGAATCATTGGGTAGCTGGATTACCGCTACCGATCCTGAGTTTCTCGGGAACCAAAAAGCATATAGATAGTTTATCGTGTTGGCTTGATAGAAGGATAGTTCCTAGATGGTGCATTGTCCCTAGAGTCTTTGAGTATAGCTCACGAGACACATTGCGCACACCCTGATAGTAGAACAATCGGTTTGCCTTGTGTGCTTGAATGAATCATATATAAACTCTATTTTTAAAGATGTTTCCAAAAGAAGTAATATGACTTCGTTCCTGTACTATTTGTAACGAACATAGGTAAAACTAGAAAGATCACTAGTAATATAATATTTTATAACATGATTACTTAGTGTTGGTTTTAGTGAATGTTGCTTATGTTCAGTTGTTTATACTCACCAGTACTTTTAAAAGTGCTAACCCACCAACAGTTTGCTTGTTCGTAGGTGCTGGATCGTCCGAGGAAGCGATAGGCGTGCCTCATCCCCAAGACCCAGAAATATGGTTTTGTTTGCCTTGATCTGCTTTCGTATAGAGGGGCATAATGTATGGAATAATGCCATTGTATTCAGAGAACCTTGTGCCTCGATTTGCCCCGTATACTCAGATGGATAAATGCTTGCAACGATGTCCCTCCGCTGCTTACTCGATAGATGCGATGATAGCCAAACTTTAACAATATTGCCTTGTGCAGGCGCAACCCCAGGCTCGTACGACATTACGTCCCGGTAGCAAACGACTATACGCCCCGCGGAAGCGCCGAGGTGCGGCGATTCACGTCCGGCGGGGGCGTTGGTCGGGAGACCTTCGGGATCGGGGCGTGACACCAACTTACCATTCGTCCTTCCCTGTCCAATGATAAAACCAAGTTTAACCAAGCAAAGACATATACAATAAATTCCAGGGGCAATAGCATAAGCAAACACAAGTGTCGTGAGAGAGGTTATGTTTCAGGTGCACGAGCTACACAGATTATCCAGAAGTGCTGCAGAAGATGTTCAAGTATTCAAATATGAACAAGTGTGTTATACTCATATTCGTTCAGGTGGTTTCAATTACTGGATGTGATGCAATGACTCGCATGCGGATTGCCGCTAACCGAGGATAACTTATCTATATGAACATGAGTCACTGGCATAGCCATAAATGACGAGTTATAGTCATGAACGAGGATGGTGTGCAACGTAAAGTACATGAGGTACTACACACCATCCCGTCCTGCACATGAGACTATCAATCTTAGAGCGAGAATGGCGCAACGTGAGGTGCACACGCCATCCTGCTTGTATATGAAAAAGATTGTTGCATGAGTTCCATCCGGATCGAATCGGCCCCAGTGCCCCGGAGACCGTTCGTGGAACGAGATTTCAAGAATCTCCCTTGTTACCAAGTTGTCCGTGATATGCAAGTCTTGGGTCTTCCAGATTCACGACATGACGTGATAATTCTTTATTCCTGTTCTGAACGAGTATTTGTCACTACCCAATTCTAGAAAATAGGGTATATTTTTTTTATTTATTTATTTTTTTGATAAATAGTGTATTGTATTTAATTATTTATATTTATAATTAATTAGTGCTTGTCTTATTTTTATTTTGATTGTTTTAGGGTTTTGGCTAGCCTGGACCCATGTCAGACCCTAGTGGACCCATGTCCGACCCAGCCCGTACCCTTGTGAGAATTATTTTGGGGCTTAGAATTATTATTTTATTTTTAGGAGGTTAGTTGGAGAGATTTGGAGCTAGTTTGAGTGCATTTGGAGGCCCGGAACCCAAAACCGAGTGAGTAGGGGCGTTTTGGGAATTTGGTAACTTAGTGGAATCCCTTTAATAGCATTGGCCGGCCTACCTACCCCCCCCCCAAACCGTGAGCACAGCAGCCTCACTTCCCCCTCTCTTCATTTACTTCTTCTTCTTCACTTCTTCTTCTTCTCCACTTCTTCTTTCTTCTCCTTCTTCCTCCAAAGTAAGCTTTTCTCCATCTTTCTTCTTTCTTTCTTCCATTTCTTCTTCTTTAAGCTAACCCTCACCTTGTATTTTCTCTAACCTAGGTGTGAGAAGCTTAGATCTAGTGTGAGAGCTAGAATTGGTGGCTTGGAGCTTGAGGGAGTTGATTTGGAGGGAATTTGAGACTTTGGCCTTGGGATTCCAACTCCCAAGAGGTAAAACCTAACTTTTCCCTTCCTAATTATTTTTGTGTAGTGTAATTAGTGTTGTAGAACCTTCCTAGACCCTAACCCTACCCGTAGGAGGAAGTTGGAACTAGTTTGGGTGAGTTTAGAGACTTTGACATTAGGTTTTGTGTCGAATTCGGGTGGAATCCGAATTTGGCCCAATTTTGGGTGATGCCCTAGGTTAGATGGACCTAGGTAGACATTGTCGGGTGTCTAGAGGGTGAGTGCGTGTCTCCGTTTGGACACGGGAAGCCGCGTCGCGAAGAAACGGGCGTTTCGGGCGAAATTGGGGCTTTTCGTCGTCGCCGATTCTAAGTTTGTGTGCGTTTCCGCCACGGGCCTAGAATCGACGTGGGAGCACATTTTCTAGGATCTAGACATCGTGTAGAGCGCGTGGGTAAATTTTGGGCCGATTCCGAGTTCGTTTGGTGTGCGTTTCAGGAGGTTTTCCGAGCCGCGCACCACGTGTTCGTCGAAATGACCGAACGGCCATTTCGACTTGGTTTCCTCGTTTCGGCTTTGTGCGCGCGTTGGGTTAGTATCGGGGAGTGTGTGCTAGAGTTTTCGGGCTATATTTTATATATTTTAGGGTATTGGTGAGTGTCGGGGTCGTTGGGCGTGAGTAGGGCGTGTGGTTTGAGTGTTGTGTGCGTGGTTGTGTTTGTTTTGATATGTGTATATATATATATATATTTATATATATATGTATGTTTGTTTATGTATATATATTTATATATATATGAGTGTATTTATATCTATGTGCTTATGTGTGTATATGTCTATGTGTATATATATATGTATATGTGTAAGTGTGCTCGTGTGTATATGTATATATATATTTGAATATGTGTGTGTGTGTATATATCTTAGAGTGTGTGTGTATTGATATATATATATATTAATATGTGTGTTTATATATATATTTGTAGCTATGTATATATATATTTATGTGTGTGTGTGTTTTAGTGTGTGAGTGTGCTAGTGTGTGTGTGTTAGAATGTGTAGTTAAGTGTGTGTATATATATATGTATCTAGTTATATATATATATAGATATATATGTATGTATATATATATATAGATAGTGATATATATATGTATATATATGGGTGTGTGTGTGTGTGTATGTGTGAGATGGAGGGGGGAGAAAACAGCAAGTAGCAGCAGCGCAGCGGGAACCAGCAGCTGCAGCAGCAGCAGAACCAGCAGCAGCAGCAGTAGCAAGTGCAGCAGCAGCAGAATCAGCAGTAGCAGCAGCATGGGCAGCAGCATCAGCATGTAGGAGCAGCGGCAGCAGCAATATGCAAGGGCAACAGTAGCAGTACGCAGCGCTAGAGCAGCAGCAACATTCGCAGGGAGGTAGTTGGTTTAATAGTTAACTAGATAGACTATAGAGATATTAGTATTATAGATAGGTAGTTGGATAAATAGGTAAGAATAGTTATTAGATACTTAGATAGATAGATACCTATATCTATGGATACTAGATAGGTAGATAGGTAGTTTTATCTATCTAGGAGATAGATATCTATATACCTATAGTTAGTTATATATATATAGATATCTTGATAGGTAATATATATATATATGTTATGATTAGGTAGGGTAATGGGTAATCGGGTAAATGTGTGTGGATATCTATATACATAGGTATATACATACTTAGATATATATAAATATAGTAGATATCTATATTACCTAGCCTAGATTAATAACTAGGTATATAATTAATAGCTAGGTAGCTAGTTAGAGGGTTTTAGAGCGAAACCTCAATACCTTGAGATACCGAGGTATCTCGATACCTTGAGATATTCAAGGTATTGAGTTTCGAGCGGGGTATTTGAGCATTAGCCTAGGAAATGCTTTGGAGTGATTTTTGTATGTTTATATATATATAATTACGCGTGCTAGCATAGGTTTTAGCGGGTTTAGGCGGGGTGCGTGGCCTAGGGCGAGGTATCGGATACCGAGGGTATCCCGGTATCTCGATTAGGCGAGTTTGTGAGTTTAGTGGCTTAATGAGCTCGGTTTGACCTAGAATTTCAGGGACACCCTAGTTTGACCTAGCTTTGACCATAATTGTCCCCGTTGACCGTAAAAGTCAACGTTTGACCTAGTTTTGACCTAGAGTTGACTTTTGGACCCCGGGTTGACTTTTTGACCCGAATTTCACCGGTTTGACCCGTTCGACCTAGAATAGCCCTAGAAGCCTGTTTTTAATTATTTTATATCAGTTTAAATGCTTAGAACCCTGTTTAATCGTTGCTTTTCGTATTAGGTCCTTGCGACACCGGTCCGGACCTCGATCCTCATCAGTTGCTCAGGACATCAGGCGAGTACCTACCTCTGATAGTTTCCATTTCATGATAGCGTTTATATCACTTGTTCTAGAACTGTAATACTTAATTCTGACACTTTATTACACGAGCTGGTACTAGTGGATCCCGTCATGAGGTGCTATCCCCCTTACCGTGTTCAGCGGGTACTCTATCACGTGTATTTCATCATGTGCTTCGGGTATTGATTATCATGTGCTATCATGTGCTTCTTGTGCTCTCGCCTTCGTGTGCGCGAGCTACTATCATGTACGTAGCGTGTTGTGGTTGGATCCAATGGTATTAGTGGGGGAGGGGAGTAGTGAGTTGGTTATATGATCAAAGCCAAACAGTATTCATGTGTATGTCGGTTATGCAACTCACGCATAACGGAGTTATCGTAGTGACTTTCATGTGCAACCTAAGCCGATCATATAACGAACTTGTGCTCAAGGCACTTAGCTAGTATTCATGTTTCTCACCTGCAGTTACTTTTCCACTACTTGTATTGTTCTCCAGTTTATATTACAACTACTTCTTGTGCTCCAGCATATATTTATTTCCTGTGCATCTTGATTACTTTTCTATTGCTCGTCATATACACCTTACCATGCATTTGGAGTTGCTTTCAGAGTTATGTACTTCGCTCCAGTCCTGACTGGGCATATTTTTTCCAGAGGATCCTGAGGACTATTGCCCTACGTTCTACGGGCCTGGTGTTGACGACTGTTGTGACCCCGAGGAGGAGTGCGCCGAGGAGACGCCGATAGCACCCTAGTTAGCTAGGTGGGTTTCCTGGGTTATTTTCAGTGGTTTGTATTTTGGATGACTGTACTTATTCTTTTGTGCTTCTGTGAGAGGTTGTAGCTTTTAGACTTGGACTGTATTATTTTGGATTGTCTCGCCCTCTTGGTTCTGGTTTTCTTTGTTTATATCATATCGTGCTTATTTCTTCCCCTAGATTTTGTGATTGAGATTCATATATATATTGCGTGGTTGCCCTCCTTCGGGAGAAGATTATTTGATATATATATTGCGTGGTTTTGCCCTCCTTTTGGAGAGGTCATGCCGGATTTTTCAGTGAGATATAGATAGATATGGTTGACCTAGAACGGACCTTTACAGCGTTCTACCGCCGATTCTGCGGCGTAGGCTGGACGTACCCACGGCTCATGCCCGATTTTCGGGTGCGGGTCGTGACAGTATTGCTCCATGAGCTGTGATTCTCGCTTTACTTGACATGATTCTCATTCAGATTTAAACTTGACTTGATGCATTCCCCTAATTCGGGAACTGCCTTGGTGACCTAACAGTCCCGTATACTTGCAGGTTCATATTGCACAGAAGGACTATTTGATAGTCTTTGGCCTAACCAGATGTATGCACGATATGGATAGTGTAACTGTATCATGGCATATAATTATGTGACACGTATTGAAACGAGGCAATGAGTACAAGTTACAATGTAAGCGGGTAAGCATGCATTTATTGGAACATAAGTATAAGGAAACATATTGTATAATCTATCTTAGAACAAAAGCCTTTACGTTTAGCACGAGTCTAAGGGGTAGCGTGAGGAGTGAAGCCGTGCAGGAACATATCGAGCGACATAATTCATAAGGTGTGCAATGTAAACAAGTAAAGCAGTGCACTACAAAGAGTATATGACGATCTATTCGAGGCATAGCGGGGTCTACTTGCATGAAGCAAGGGTAGCATGAGAGGGTCCATATAAGCCAAGTTTTATTTTCAAGTTCTAATACAAGTAATACAAGATGTTATTATTCCCTTATCTAGGTGCATTATATTCTTTATTAGCATGCATGGGGTGATTCACCTAGCGACTAGTATGTATCGTCTATATTTTAAGTGTGCTGGTTAAGCAAAGACAAGTTCATCGTAGCCACCCACCTTAGCGATGATTTGCCTCGGTCGAACGATACTCCGAGCGAGCCTTTGAGAGTCTAAGTCTGAACTCCTGAAGGGCCAAGTCTAGAAATCCTTTACCTCAACGAGTCTTCTCGCTGAGCAAAGCGGGTCGGGTCATTGCACTTGTGCCGTTTGAATCGGCTATCCGCTTAAACGGAACGGGTCGTTACATTATACACCACTCAAAAATAATTCTTGTCCTCGAGACTTCGTGAGCGCAAATCATTCTATCGCATATCGAATCTATCTAAAGCATAGCAATCGGTACCACTAGATCCGTTCGAACATAATTTTCTACTCGTTGCTTATATCGTGTCCCATGTATGTTGGGTCTATTTTATCGAATGACTCTGTCATTTAGTCCAAGCTCTGACTCGGTGTCTACTGCACCTTAGCATGGAACATATATCGCTTAACGCGGGATACGATATGATCCATATTGAATACTGATCTAAGGCTGAGGCAAACTTATCAAAACGTTATACTCGTCCATGCAAATCTAACATATTCACTTGCACTAGCATTCTAGATTAGCATATCGCGAGTCTGGATCGTGCACATATTCAAAGCGTCCTTCAAATATATGCATGTCAATAAACTTAGCGATAGCAAGTCTTTGCACTCGAGTTCAACATATCACTGGGTCTTGGATCGTGCACACGTTCAAAGCGTCCCTCAAACATATGCATTCAACCAAACTTAGCGATAGCGAAGTCTTTGCACTCGAGTTTAATATATCACTGGGTCTTGGATCGTACACACATTCAAAGCATCCCTCAAATATATGCATTCAACCAAACTTAGCGATAGTAAAATCGGATAAGCTACTTGCGAAAATCTTAAGGGTTCTCGTCTTATGAATCACATACTTCCAAAATGGTCAATAAAATCCAAGTTATTCCAATCCCACTCAAACTAAGCATTTGACTACCATTAAGCATAATCTATCCGATCAATCGACTAGCATCCATGTCCATTTGTGTCAAATATAGCACACATTTACCGTTCTAAGTCTTACTGCCCCAGTTCTACGGCTTGCTCAAGCAATGTTCTAAAGTCGGTTACACAAGTTCTTTTACTCGGCACATAGTCGTCTGCCTAATAACTAGGTCAGCTCACAAGGTCATAGGTACAAGTTTAAGCATACGATTTATTGTACAAATTCGTCGCACGATTCTCGCCTCAATTCCTAAGGTCAAACCATTGTTCATTTGTACGAGATATTCTAACCAAGCTCGTTTCACTCAGATTTCTAAATATCGAGTACAGATCATCCTACACACACTAACACGTTCGTTTGTACATTGTTCGAGTCTGTTCAGTCAAATCCATGGTATATCCAAGTTGCATGACAAGCCTAGCAATTCACATAGTCTATCTCCTCAAAGATGTTTAATAGGATATACTTGTCTATTATAAGTCTAGACCACCGAGCCATGATTCAATTCTAAATCTTTGATCATAATCATAAATCCAAGTCGTCCAACAAGATTCACGTATCCGGTCACGAAACCATTAAGCGTGACTTACTCTAGGTTCTAGGCTAACTCATCCAGGAATTACTTCTGATTCACTTGTATTCTTAAACTCGTCTTATCGTGTAGAACCACAAGTCAAGACGATCCATCAGTTATCATGCTCCGGTCTCCCGCAAGTTCGATCATCCTTGTTGGACGTGAGATCATCGCGCCAACGCTCCCGCTGGATAATCATCCTAATCCGGACGTGACGCATGTACAAGCATAGAGTTACGCTCGCACAAGATAAGAACGTCGAACATTATGGTTATCATCGAAACAATCGAGATACCTTATCATTTAAACTTTGCTCCATCCAAGATATATATATATATATATATAATCCTTCAAGTCATGTCCATTCATGCCGTGATTATAATTGTCTAGCAAAATCATCCAACTTCAATGTTACCATTTGATAAATCTATAGTCTTACTTTTGGCATTCCTCAAATAACTAAGTTTTAAATATTCAAGCCAAAGTATATCCACTTTTGATACGTTCTATTCATCGAGTTCGTTTGAATAATCATCGAGCATATTCCCTTGAGTTCGATCATCCCTACCGGACATGAAATTACCACGCACGACATATAAAAATACCTTGGCCTTGTGCGTAGCGCAACCTAGGCACGCACGGTATTATGCTCAGGGGATGATTATCGATTCTACGAAATCGGGACATGACAGACAAATGATGCTACTCGTCCTCGATACAAAACGAGGCTGGTAGTTAAAGACTACGGTCAACGAAAAGGCGTAGATTATGATAAAAAAAATTGCCAGTCGTCAAGCAGTCGTCTATTCGGGTAGTGCTAGCATTGGCAGCCAGTTTTGACTTGGAGGTCGAGCAAATGGACATGAAGACGATATTCTTCCACGATGATCTTGAGGAGGAGTTGTACATGGAGCAGCCAAAGGGATTATGTGAGAAGGGCAACTCACACTTGGTCTACCAGTTGAGGAAGAGATTGTATTATCTGAAGCAGGCTCTGAGGCAATGGTACAGGAAGTTCGAGTCATTTATGGGGGAGCATGGTTACGCACGGATGATGTCGGACCACTGTGTATTTGTGAGGTACTTTGCTGTAAACCCCCTCGACCAGTAATTAGGGTTAAATAATTTAATTAGCATAATTAGGGTTAATTAGAATTTTTTTTATGATTTAATATATATAGCATTATGATACTTGTGCAATGATTGATTGTTTTAGGATACTACCTTAGCTGTTGCCCTAAAACGAATTCCACATATTTGACCTAGACCTGTAAACCCCTTGTATTGAACCTAGAACAAACCCCGGATACCAATTTTTGTGCCTGATTTTAGACGCACAAAAGTCGTTACAAACGTCCGTGCGCAAATTAATTAAATTGCGTAATTACGTTCGTTGTCCGTTTTAATTGAAATTAAGACCCAACCTCAACCAGTTTTGACCAACCCAGATCACGATATTATTGTACACTGAGCCAGCTACACCAACGACCCTTGTCCAACCAAATTTAGACTCCCGATTTTTAATTAAATTAAATTAGAAACATCGTTACATTAATTACGAATTAATTTATGTGGCTACCCAACCTCAATTAAATTGGACCCAACTCCAACCCAAACCCACATCCACACCCACAAGCCTCCTACAAAACATCAAACACCATCATGGTCCAATGAGGAACACCAAACATGGTGTTTGTTTACATTAAATCCCTAATTCTAATTAATTGTGTAAATACCAAATTGTCAGGGGCCTAATTGCAAAATTGTAATGAGGTGTCCCCCTCTCATTGGCCCAAACCATCATGGAGAAAAGAGATGTCTTGACCAACCGTATGCATTTGATTTCCCCCCCTTTCCTATGTACTTACATCACTTTATGTAGGGCACATCATGGCCCTACATTTCAAATGACTAAATCCTAGCCCTTCCCTCAACATGTAGGAGCTTCCCCAAGTCCCCAAAACCCTCCTACAGCCGGCCCTAGCCCCAAGACAGCCCCCCCTCACTCTCTCTCCTATTTATATAATTTTTACACCTCATTGAAGGCACACAACCCAAGGTTTATACCTAAAACTCTAACCTCACCCAACCGAGCTCCCCATTCAGCCGACCCCAACTCCACCTCCCCGAGCTCGACGCCGGCCACCAGCCACCTCCAGGCGCCGCCACCCTAACCCGACCCCTTCGCCGGACCCCCCCTACCCTCGGCCACCGCCACCCGGCCACTACGCCGCCGGCAGCCACCTCCCCAGCCAACCACACTGACCCGAGCCTCCCTCCCCGAGTGCACAGCCGACCCACCCATCCCCTTCGTGCTCCGCCACCACCGCACCTCCGGCCACCAAACTTGGCCGACTTCTCCCCCAGCCAGTCCTCCACCACCCAGTGAAGTTTCAGCCGACGCCGTAGCCACCCCGCGAAGAAATCGCCCCCGCAGCGAGGAGCTGTACTAAACCGGAGCTGCTGCCGACCTCTCCCCGCGCGACGCCGGAGCGCCGTCCGGCCACCCCCACCGGCGACGACCCACCACCGGACACCCCTCGACCTGACGAGCGTATAGGTACATTATTTTATGTACAAATACCTGTATTTTTATACGTATTAGTTATGCAATGTGTATACATGTATGGGTTTCAATAAATTACCTTAGTATTTAAAAATACGTATTCAGTATTATATATATATTATTTATTTCCTGTATTTCTGTAGTATTTAAAAGTATATATACGGTTTAATATTTTCTAAGTATAATTTATATGTGATATAAATATATATATATAAATACTTTATGACTAATAAAAATATGTATATGAATACATAGTATATATTTTTGGGTATAAATACTTTAACTTCCTAGTGTGTATATGTATATATATATATAAATATATATATACAAATAAGTGTATATACTTCTGAAATACATAATATATGTATTATTGCATAATTATTAAATGTTGTGTATATATAAATGGTTATATTCATATTGGGTATACACATAAGTATAATGTGTATATTTATATATATAAATAATGTGTATATTTATATAAATAATGTGTGTATATAAATATATATGTATTTGGTATATATGTAAAATATATGTATATGTATATAAATTTATGATATTACCCAGTTATGTACAGATATTTAATAAGTGTAATATTAGTCTATACTAATTAATACGTAAGTACTATTTTGTACTATTAAACATAGCTATTTTTATAAAATAATTAAATATGATATAGAGTATATGCATATGATAGTGTTAGCTATATATACATACAGCCCCAATCCTTGAACAGCTGTAGATACAAACCGTGCGTCATAGTCGTGCTATTGTAGCGACTAACATGGTCATTACTATATCCTATATAGGATTGCTGGACACTACTGCCGAGGCATCAGGAGCAGGGCTTTGGATTTCGCAGCTACCCGGGGCAGGCAAGTATACCTTGCTGATTTACTGCTTTAAATTTAAATATTGAATATTTCAAATATACATGAACTGTGCGCATCCGAGATTGACTCGGGTGTAGTCGACATTACGTCGATGAGTAGTGTACTTGACCTAGTTGCTAGTTGACTTAACCACTACTGCGAGAATATTCTGATATCCTCCTAGACCATGGCACTATACACGTACCACGATGGTGCATTCATATTGGGATGCGGGTCCGCGTACCCGATTCGCTATCGGTACGTACGACATGCATCACGGACTAGCATGTATTCTAGAGTAACATAGTTAGTTGAGACTTGGCATCTAGATACGGTACACTCAAGTCGTATATTCGACTTGCGTATCTACATTGGGCGGGAAGGACAACTGACAGACGTATGGGATACCCCCATCGGACTCCGTGGTATCCAGAGGAACCACAGGCCCGGTGACTCCCTATATTTCAGACACCGCGCTCTTCGGAGTGTTACGGACGTATATACATTGCAGATACCACGTCCCTTAGGGTGTGGACGTTATATATATACAGATACCTCATTCTTCGGAATGATGGACGTTACAGATACCACACTCTAGAGGATGTTGGACGTTATGCCTACACCTACTTATACGTTCCTAGGTTGTCCTTATATTGCATTCACTTAGATGGTTAGCACACCCCCTCTTTATTTTTATTTCAGTACTATCCAGCATGCATATTGTATCTTGTTACGTCCCTCTGAGGACCTGGTTATCTTCCAGATCTGGACGAGGCCTTTTATCCCACAGTTTATGGGCCAGGCATAGAGACGAGGTTTGCTCTGGACGAGGAGCTAGAGGTCCTTCCATCAGAGTACCCCTGATCAGATTGGTAGGCCTTCCGCCTGCACCTGGAGCCCTTACCTAGTTAGAAGTTGTTCCAGTCTCTCCTTATCAGTACTTTCATTTCAGATATTCAGTACTTTATTTCAGACTATCAGTACATTTGTAGTGGATTTGTTCCCACCAGACTTATTTCAGTTGTACTATGTCAGTCGACTATGTTTCTTATATTCCAGTCTTTCATTTCAGTATTTACTTGTTATCTGTGGATGAGATTAGACATTGCCTGTTGTTGTTATTAGACTTGTTAGATTTAGGACAGCGTAGCACACTTCGTCAGGATCCATTAAATTGGGATATCCTCGGAGTCGTGTCAGCTGGCCAATGCCACGTGGCCTGGTTCCATAATATTTTGGGACTGGAGCATGACATGGTTTTAGTGGTGGCCCATGCAGGTCTGAAACACCAAACATCAATCGCTTGTGGTATGAAAATGTGCCCAGCGAGCCTGCAATAGGATAGAAATTACTAGGTCTCATCCACTTGATTACGCCTTTGAACCTCTTCCGAACTGTAATATATTTGCATCCTGTTTGATTTATTCCGTACTCTCTCTAATGAAGTTCTATCTCTTACAGCGAGATGAACCTTCGGAGCCGACGTGAGATACTTGGTGCCGTAGTGCCACCTGCAGCACCGAGAGAGGATGCGACTCGGGGACCACCCAGAGAGCAGCCTCAGCCAGAGGCAGAGGTGATCCCACAGGCCCCGATGATGCACTGGCATCAGATCTCTCCCGATGAGGAGACACAGCAGCCAGAGGGCCAGGCATCACAGACGATTCCGAGGCAGTACTTCGAGGGGCAGACCTCGAGGGCGACCCCGATGCCGCAGTACGAGAGGCCGGCACCCGAGGAGACACCGAGGAGACAGCAGGAGGTACCGCTTCCACCACCTCCACCGTTTCCACATCAGATGCCACCAGCGGAGGGACAGACACAGATGATGCAGTTCTTCCAAATGATGATGCAGGCCCAGATGCAGCAGACGGAGACTCTGAGACAGGGTCTGATGGCCGTACTAGAGAGGGCACCTGCCCAAGCACCGGCACCAGCACCGGCACCTGCACCTGACCGGCTAGCGGGCACTGTAAAAGGCTTCAGAACGATGGGCCCGGGAACCTTCTCGGGTAAGGAGACGGCTGAGGAGATCTCAGACTGGGTCTCCAACACTGAGATGCTGCTAGAGGGTTCGCAGCTACATCCCGATCTCTGGATGACCGCGGTGAGGGCCCAACTCACAGGCAACGCCCATCACTGGTGGGACTCTATGGAGCGCAGCATTGGCCGACAGCAGACTTGGAAGGAATTTCTAGAGCACTTCAACAAGAAGTATTTTCCAGCTACGGTGAGGAACGCCCTGTACTCTCAGTTCCTGCACCTGGAGCAAGGAAACCTGACTGTGGACGCCTACGACGGAGAGTTCAGCAGACTCAGCCGATTTGGAGCAGCCCTGATCCCCAATGACCTGGAGAAAGCCAGGAGATTCCACCACGGCCTCACTCAAGAGCTGCAGAGGTACACTACTACCCAGGCGAGGATCTCTTATGAAGAGGTCCTATCAGAGGCGAGGATCCAAGAGGCTATAGGAGGAGGAGGAGCGAGACGTTCCAGCGCGAACGTTCCAGCCAGGACCCAGCAAGGAGCCGGAGGACCGATCCACCGTCCAGGAGCGCAGGCGCAGCAGAGGACAGCGCCGTACCAGCAGAAGGAGCTTCCGACCTGTCACTTCTGTGGCAAGAGGGGACACGTCATCCGTGACTGCAGAAAGAAGCTCGGGCTCTGCATGGTCTGTGGAGCCAGCCAGCACCTTGCTAGAGACTGCCCCCAGCGCAGAGACGCAGCACCCCAGACTGGACAGAGGCCAGCAGCACCACCTTTGAGGATCCAACCCCCAGCAGGAGGCCAGCGTCCCCCAGCTACCGGAGGACAGCAGAGAGGACCACCCTTGGTCACACAGGAGGCACACTTCAACCAGGCCCGACAGCAGGCAGGAGGGCAGAGGCGCGGACAAGCCTTCGCTTTAGCATCTATTGAAGAGGAACCAGAGGGAGAGGCTATAGCAGGTACAATTCTAGTTGCATCATTACCTGCGACTGCACTGTTTGATTCTGGAGCTACATTGTCATTTATATCTAGTAGATTTGTAGCAATGCATAGAGTAGCAACGTTCCCCTTACCTAAGAGTTGGAGAATACTTACCGGAGGAGGCATCGTACCGGTTACCAGCACCATTAGAACGTGCTCGGTAGTAGTTTGTGGTAGGGAGATGAGAGCGCGATTGTTGGTACTCCCAATGCCAGCTTTCGACGTTGTACTGGGCATGGACTGGTTAAGCCAGTACAATGCCGTGCTAGATTGCCGGAAGGGTAGCGTTACTTTTAGACTGCCAGGACAACCGGAGTTTGAATTCATGCGAGGCACCATCGAGCAAGGAGTAGGACACGCAGCTGGAGCTTACATGGCGATGGAGACGGCACCCCCAGAAATCGTTGCAGAGTTCGAGGATGTTTTCTCAGATGAGTTGCCAGGCCTACCGCCTGATAGAGAGGTAGAGTTCACCATTGAGCTAATACCTGGAGCAGCACCGGTATCATCAAATGTGTACCGGTTGGCGAAGAAGGAGCTTGACGAGCTGAAGCTACAGCTAGAGGAGTTGCAGATCAAAGGATTCGTTCATCCTAGTGCATCACCCTGGGGAGCACCAGTGCTATTTGTACCGAAGAAGGACGGAACATTCCGGATGTGCATTGATTACAGAGCTCTTAATGCTCTGACTATCAAGAACAAGTACCCTCTACCACGAATCGACGATCTGTTCGACCAGCTGACAGGAGCAGTGGTGTTCACGAAGATCGACTTGAGATCGGGCTACCATCAGGTGAAGGTGCGAAGGGAGGACATTCCAAAGACGGCATTTAGGACTCGTTATGGTCATTACGAGTTCCTAGTGATGCCTTTCGGATTGACAAATGCGCCTGCTGTGTTTATGAACCTGATGAACCGAGTCTTCCATGAGTATCTGGACCAGTTCGTGGTAATCTTCATCGACGACATCTTGGTGTATTCGAAGAGCCACGAGGGGCACGGGGAGCATTTGAGGCTAGTGCTAGAGACGCTGAGACGAGAGAGGCTTTATGCCAAGCTGAGCAAGTGCGAGTTTCTCCTAGATCGTGTCGCATTTCTTGGACACGTTATCTCGGGAGATGGCATTTCAGTAGATCCCGCGAAGATTTCATCTGTAGAGACGTGGCCGACCCCTACCAACGTCACGGAGGTGAGGAGTTTCCTAGGACTTGCCGGATATTACCGGAGGTTCGTAGAAAACTTCGCAAGGATCGCAGAGCCGATGACCCGCTTGACCCGCAAGGATCAGGAGTTCACCTGGACAGAGGAGTGTCAGACGGCGTTTGATGAGCTGAAGAAGTGTCTGACTACAACACCCATCTTGACCATACCTTCTGGACCCGGAGGATTCGTGATCTATAGCGATGCGTCCGGGAAAGGATTAGGATGCGTCTTGATGCAGCATGGGAATGTTGTGGCCTATGCCTCTAGGCAATTGAGGACCCATGAGAAGAATTACCCCACCCACGACTTGGAGCTTGCCGCAGTGATCTTTGCTTCGAAGCTTTGGAGGCACTACCTGTACGGAGAGCGCGTGGAGATATTTACCGATCACAAGAGCCTTAAATACGTCTACACACAGAAGGACCTGAACCAGAGACAGAGACGTTGGCTCGAAGTGATGGCGGACTTCGAGATTGAGCTGCAGTACCATCCGGGAAAGGCTAATGTGGTAGCCGATGCTTTAAGCAGGAAGCCCATAGCATTTTTCCTGACTACCCAACAACATCTGTTGAGAGATCTAGAACAGTTGGGTATCGAAGTCGTCATGCCCGGAGTAGACGGCCAGATGTCGAGTTTCCAAGTGCAATCGACATTGGTGGAGAGAATCAAGGCTGCTTTGCCGACGGACGCCAGATTTCAGAGGCTTCGACAGAGGACAGAGGCTGGAATACAGACGGGATTGCGTATACACGAGGACGGTACTTTGAGATGTGGAGATCGTCTCTATGTTCCGAATGGAGAGCTACGCCAGGAGCTGATGACGGAGGCACACAGTTCAACCTATTCTATACATCCAGGAGGCACGAAGATGTATCGAGACCTGAGGCAGTACTACTGGTGGCACGGGATGAAGAGAGAGATAGCCCGCTTCGTGGCTAAGTGTCTGGTGTGTCAGCAAGTCAAGGCTGAGCATCAGAGGTCTGCCGGATTACTTCAACCACTCCCGATACCGGAGTGGAAATGGGAGCACATCACCATGGACTTCGTCACGGGTTTCCCGAGGAGTCCTAGTGATCGCAATGCCGTATGGGTAATCGTAGATAGACTCACCAAGTCTGCCCACTTTTTACCCTTCAGGGTGGGGCAATCTACGGAAGTCTTGGCAGACATGTACATGAGGGAGATTGTACGCTTGCATAGAGTGCCAGTCAGTATCGTGTCTGACCGGGATACGAGGTTTACATCGTACTTTTGGAGGAGTATGCAAGAGAGTCTTGGTACCCGCCTTAAGTTCAGTACTTCGTACCACCCGCAGACAGATGGACAGTCCGAGCGCACCATTCAGACGCTGGAGGATATGTTGAGGGCTTGCATGCTTGACTTCAGCGGTTCATGGGAGGACCACTTGCACTTGGTCGAATTTTCCTACAACAATAGCTATCAGGCGAGCATTCAGATGGCTCCCTATGAGGCATTGTATGGTAGAAAGTGTCGTTCCCCCGTATGTTGGAGCGATGTAGGCGAGAGGCAGATTCTAGGGCCAGAGTTGATCGTCCATACAGTGGAGAAGGTGAAGAAGATTCAGGGGCATCTACGAGCAGCACAGGACAGGCAAAAGCATTGGGCTAATGTGCATCGACGACCCTTAGAGTTCCAGGTTGGAGAACATGTGTTCCTGAAGATTTCACCTACCAGAGGAACCATCAGATTTGGAGGCAGAGGGAAGCTGAGTCCGAGGTACATCGGACCCTTCGATGTGCTAGAGCGCGTCGGAGAAGTTGCTTACAGATTGGCCTTGCCGCAGACACTGGAAGGAGTTCACGACGTCTTCCATGTATCTCAGCTGAGGAGATACATACCGGATCCGAGTCATGTGCTTGACCACTCGAAGATCACCGTTGGTCCAAGCTTGTCATACCAGGAGGAGCCGGTAGAGATCCTAGACCGAAGCGAGAAGGTACTGCGAGGCCAGACTATCCCTCTAGTTCGTGTCGCATGGAGGCATCATGCACCAGGTGAATCAACCTGGGAACGAGAGGACGATATTCGGCAACGTTTTCCCCATCTCTTCGAAGGCCTAGGTATGTCTTAATGTTTAATTTCATTCAACAGTTTTTCTATATGTCTGTTTTAATTTCGAGGACGAAATGCTCTAAGGAAGGTATGTTGTAAACCCCCTCGACCAGTAATTAGGGTTAAATAATTTAATTAGCATAATTAGGGTTAATTAGAATTTTTTTTATGATTTAATATATATAGCATTATGATACTTGTGCAATGATTGATTGTTTTAGGGTACTACCTTAGCTGTTGCCCTAAAACGAATTCCACATATTTGACCTAGACCTGTAAACCCCTCGTATTGAACCTAGAACAAACCCCGGATACCGATTTTTGTGCCTGATTTTAGACGCACAAAAGTCGTTACAAACGTCCGTGCGCAAATTAATTAAATTGCGTAATTACGTTCGTTGTCCGTTTTAATTGAAATTAAGACCCAACCTCAACCAGTTTTGACCAACCCAGATCACGATATTATTGTACACTGAGCCAGCTACACCAACGACCCTTGTCCAACCAAATTTAGACTCCCGATTTTTAATTAAATTAAATTAGAAACATCGTTACATTAATTATGAATTAATTTATGTGGCTACCCAACCTCAATTAAATTGGACCCAACTCCAAGCCAAACCCACATCCACACCCACAAGCCTCCTACAAAACACCAAACACCATCATGGTCCAATGAGGAACACCAAACATGGTGTTTGTTTACATTAAATCCCTAATTCTAATTAATTGTGCAAATACCAAATTGTCAGGGGCCTAATTGCAAAATTGTAATGAGGTGTCCCCCTCTCATTGGCCCAAACCATCATGGAGAAAAGAGATGTCTTGACCAACCGTATGTATTTGATTTTCCCCCCTTTCCTATGTACTTACATCACTTTATGTAGGGCACATCATGGCCCTACATTTCAAATGACTAAATCCTAGCCCTTCCCTCAACATGTAGGAGCTTCCCCAAGTCCCCAAAACCCTCCTACAGCCGGCCCTAGCCCCAAGACAGCCCCCCCACTCTCTCTCCTATTTATACAATTTTTACACCTCATTGAAGGTGTAAGCCCCTGATTTTTCAAAAATATTAAATTTGGGATTTTTCGCAATTTTCTGAAATTTTCTGGGAATTTTCTGTAATTAAAATCAAGGTTTTCAATTAATAAATAATTTTTATTTGTTAATAAATAATATTAAAATATTATGAAAATAATATTTTTGGGTGTAAAATGGAAAACTGGACTTAAGGTAATTTTTCTGGAATTTATCGGACCCCGGACCTAATTTTAAATCACCTAAAACCATTTAATTAATTAATTATTAATTATTAATAATTATTATTATTATTATTATTATTATTATTATTATTATTATTATTATTATTATTATTATTATTATTATTATTATTATTTTCTTCTTTATTTTTCCTTTGGGCCGGCCCGGCCCAGTGGACCGGCCCAGCCCTTTGGGCCTGTACCGACCCAGCCCAACTGTTGCCGGGTCGGGTCGGGTCAGACCCGACCCGCGAGCCCGCCGCCCGGACCCGCTCCCCAGCCGTCGTCCCAGCCCGCGTCCCCCGGCCGACCGCGTCCCACGCCGACCACCCCGCGCCCGGCGCTGCACGCGGCCACGCGCCCCGCGCCCCCGCGCTAGCCGCCGCTCCGCCCGGAGCCCCCTCGCCTCGCCACCCTACTTAAACCCCCTCAGCCCCGCTCCTCTCCGCCGCCTCCTCGCTCCACGCCACCGCTGCCCGACGCCGCCACGCTCGCCGCCACCGCGCCGGCCGTCCTCCTCCCTCCCCCTCGTCTCCACCGCCGCAGCGCCGTGACTCGCCGCCGCGCACACCCCGACGAGCAGCCGACGACAGCAACAGCCGGCCGCAGCAGCAGCCCCCGGCCAGCACCGCCTCCGGCCAGCCGCTCCGCCTCACCCGCCGTGCAGCGGCGCCGCCCTGGCCGGCCCCTCCCCGCCGCGAGCCGCCCTGGCCAGCCGAGCTCCGGCCGTGCCCGGCAAACCCTAACCCTAAATCCCCTTTTCTTCGTGTCGTGTCCGACACGACACGGACACGACTCGACCCTGATTTTCGGGTCCCCTTCAGGTACGTGTAACTTTTCGCTCGTAGCTCCGTTTTCAATTCCGTAAATTGCGTTGTGAAGCCTGTATGACCCTCTCGGTGTCCGGACAAACTGTTCGCGGCATCGCGCCCTGTGGTGATCGCACACCGCGATCCAAAAACAGGAAAAACCAGACCCTGTTTCACCCCGGAACCGAGTACGTCCCGCCAAACGGGACGACTTGGTCGCGCGCGGTCTTCACAGATACGTGCGCAGCGTCAATACGGACGTGTGAGTTTTCGCGGAGGCTGATTCGGGTGTGCGTGCACACCGGAATCAACGCGTATCCGCGGACATCGCCCCGTATCCGCAATTTTTGCAATTCGCCCTAACTTCGTGCACACTCGTCGGATCGAGACGAAACTCGCGCCATCGGACTCGTAGCGATACGCTGGTCCTGTGGGTCAAGTTTGGTTCGATTCTGAGAACGTTGACGAAATCGCGTGTCGTGGGCCCCACAGGCCCCGCTCGACGGGCGATTTTGTGTTCGGCTTATCGGAATCCAAATCTGGAAGTTCCGTTGGGTTCGTATCAGCGTTCCTGACCTGTTGGCACTAAGTTTGGTGAATTTGGAGACTTTTGACCCGGACACGCTTTTCGGTGCAAAGCGGGCCCACCGGCGGACCCCGTTTTGGCCCGAAACTGCCGTTTTTGCCCTTGTCTCCAAATTGGACCCAAGGACAGGCGTTTCTAGCTATTTGACATCTTCTGAGAATGATGGTAATGTCTATTTCAGCTTTTGGACTCATCTGTGGAAACTTCCCCTAGAACATTAATCGGATCCAAACAACAGGCAAGTACCTGCACTTCAAGTTAATCTTTATATTGTGATAATTAAATTCCCTGCTCTACTAGTACTCTTGCTGATTACACCTAGTGTTAGAAATATTGAATTTCATGTCTTGAATATTGGTAGTTCCTGTCTTGTTTTTCATGTCGGGTGGGAGAATACCTAGAAGGCATGTAGTTTACCCTTTCCCCTGGATTGACTAATAGCTGTTGGTACACGACTGTCCATCAGCCGGATCTCGATTGAATTGTCTAATAGCCGTTTATGACGGCCGGATTAGCCTTATAAACCCCTACATGCCAACTATGTATTCTAAAAACAAACACAAGTTCACACAGATAGTTCTAGTCATGTTATATTTCTTGCTGGCTATTGTAGTTTCATTTCCTGTTTCATTTATTTCAGTTTCTCATATTCCTGTTTACAGCTAACTCTGAGATAATAATGTTCTGCTAATGCTGTTTCTCAACATGATATCCAATATTTAATTGTCATAATTATTTAGTTTAATCTTGATGTGCACTGTGTACTTTGCTCCTTTCCTGACTGGATATGTTGTTTAGGCGATGATGAGAACCTTGCTCCTACCTATTATGGACCCTATGAGCCAGCAGGTGATACCGTTGCAGAGCCAGTTCCCGCACAGGAAGCTACTCCTGCTGAGTAGTTAGCAGTAGTTATCTTGGTTTTGCCCTTTATCTTATTTAATCGGGTTTGTCCCCGATTTTATTTTGGAATTCCTGTACTAAACATTTGAATCTGTTGTTACATTTATTTCCAGTTGCAAATCTTAAGTTTTATTTCTCCTTATTATCTTGCCCATGTTGTTGTGAATGAGCTAGTTAGTAAATCTGGACTTGACCTAGACAGCGTACTACCGCCGATTCTGCGGCGTAGGCTGGACGTAACCACGCACTCGTGCCCGAATTTCCGGGTGCGGGTCGTGACACGTTTTTATGGTGGCCCATGCAGGTCAAACGACTAAATTGTTCGGTTTCAACTTAGGGACCGAACAGGCCTGCAATAAGATTAAGGATTCTAGGAAAAGCTCATTCACAGTATAGGGTCCTTATTTCAATTCTTGATATCACTTCTGATCAATTTTTCTATCGCCCTTGATTTCCAATTAATCTATTCTGATTTCCCTATCCCTTCATCTTTCAGAATGGTCCAGACCAGGAACACGGTAGGAGGCACATCAGAACCAGCTGAGCAGAATGTGCCCGAGACTCTTGCACTCCCGCCGCCTCCATCTGTCCCGGCAGTTACCCTAGATGGGGCACAACTGCTAGGAGTGTTCCAGGGATTGGTGGAATCCCAGAAAGAACAGACTGCACTTCTGCGGACCAGCCTCTCAGAAGCTATTAAGTCCCAGGAGTCGCCACAAAAGAGGCCAGGAAGTGCCAAAGACTTCAAGAATCTAAGACCCCTGGAATTTTACGGAACTGAGGGCATTCTCTATGCCGATGAATGGATAGAGAACGTAGAGCGACTCCTGAAGACTGCTCGGGTCCCTGATGATCTCAAAGTAGAGTCTGCAAGCCTGCAACTGTTCGATATAGCTCGGACCTGGTTTAGAGACGAACCTCAACTATCTGCTCCCGACCTCACCTGGGAGGACTTCAAGAGACTATTCAAGGAGAAATTCTACCCCGAAGTGGCTCAGGAAGCTCTCGAAAGCCAATTCGAGAGACTGGAACAAGGTAACATGTCTGTTGATGAATATACTGCTGAATTTAGCAGGTTAAGCCACTTTGCGGAGTACATGGTTCGTACCCCGGAGGACAGAGCCCGTAGATTCAAGAAGGGGCTGTCTCCGGATATTCGCCTTGCTGTCACCACCAGCCGAGCCCGCACCTATGAGGAAATCTTAAACGTGGCACAAGGCGTTGAGAGAGACATGGGGCATAAGCTAAAGCGAGAAAGAGATACCGGAAATACGGGACCCAACAAACGCCCATTTCAACAACAACAACAGGGGTCCCCGCAGCAAACCCAGCGTCCTCTCCCTCGAGCTCCAGCACCCCAACACCAGGCCCAGGGACAGAACCAACAAGCTGCTGCTTGTAACTATTGTCATAGACCAGGCCATACTTGGCAAGTTTGCAGAAAGAGGCTAGGTGTTTGTCTACTTTGTGGCTCAGCAGAACATCGAGTGAGGGACTGCCCCACTGCTCAAGGACGCGGACAGGCTTACGTAATGACCGTGGAGAACGCGCAAACTCTGGAAGCAGCTAATGCGCGTAAGTGATTCGTAGATACCTTTTCTAGTATTGTTTAGCTCATGCCTATTGGTTCGTGACCTCAGCCTCAACCTAGTAATTTTGAACTTGCTAAATAACCTAGTATGCTTTTTAATTTTGATAACTGTAGAGTTTTAGAGGCTTTTGCCATTGTGCTTATATGTGTTTTGTGAACTTCAATAATTTGCACCTCCTTTTCATCATCATCTAGCGTACTAAAATTTTGCTAAACTTGACATATGCTGCTATTTTATAGCCTAGTTTTGCAAGCTTACCCCTTTATCGGGCTTGTTCATGACACATGTATTATTGAGGCCTGATCAACCCCACTAATGCAAGTGTCTACTCAGAATCAGTGTACTACGGTCTGATCAACCTTAGTGCATTTTGATTCGCACTTCGCACAACTACTTTACGTGGATTGAGATATATAGTTGACTAGTATACTTGCCCCCTAAATACGTCCGAGCATATCGTATCAGCATTACCAGAATAGAATCTCAATCCATAACCGCCTGGCAATCCCTATTAGAATTCCTTAAACGCCTTGGTCCCTATACCCTGTTCTACAACCGCGCCCTTAAACTCCTTATTATTAACCATCGTCTTCCCTCATCTCGGAAAGACAAAATCCTGTGTTTGATAAGTTGAATTGCAGTGCTAGACATACCCCACAGACCGGTCAAATTGATGATAACCCTTTATGACTAAGGCAATACCCTAGGTGATGTGTTTTGTGTTGCAGACTTAAAGATTCAATATCATGATTTATTAAGTTGGGACCTAGCTTTACTAGTCGTACAACCTTAGAGGATATGGGTAGAATTCTAAGTTGGGTAGCGACTGCAATGTTCACCTGAGAGAAGTCGTTAGACTATAATCAAGTGAGAGTAGACATAGAGAACCCTGCCATAATTTAAATTTCGAGGACGAAATTTTTATAAGTTGGGTAGATTGTAAGCCCCTGATTTTTCAAAAATATTAAAATTGGGATTTTTCGCAATTTTCTGAAATTTTCTGGGAATTTTCTGTAATTAAAATCAAGGTTTTCAATTAATAAATAATTTTTATTTGTTAATAAATAATATTAAAATATTATGAAAATAATATTTTTGGGTGTAAAATGGAAAACTGGACTTAGGGTAATTTTTCTGGAATTTATCGGACCCCGGACCTAATTTTAAATCACCTAAAACCATTTATTTAATTAATTAATAATAATAATTATTATTATTATTATTATTATTATTATTATTATTATTATTATTATTATTATTATTTTCTTCTTTATTTTTCCTTTGGGCCGGCCCGGCCCAGTGGACCGGCCCAGCCCTTTGGGCCTGTACCGACCCAGCCCAACTGTTGCCGGGTCGGGTCGGGTCAGACCCGACCCGCGAGCCCGCCGCCCGGACCCGCTCCCCAGCCGTCGTCCCAGCCCGCGTCCCCCGGCCGACCGCGTCCCACGCCGACCACCCCGCGCCCGGCGCTGCACGCGGCCACGCGCCCCGCGCCCCCGCGCTAGCCGCCGCTCCGCCCGGAGCCCCCTCGCCTCGCCACCCTACTTAAACCCCCTCAGCCCCGCTCCTCTCCGCCGCCTCCTCGCTCCACGCCACCGCTGCCCGACGCCGCCACGCTCGCCGCCACCGCGCCGGCCGTCCTCCTCCCTCCCCCTCGTCTCCACCGCCGCAGCGCCGTGACTCGCCGCCGCGCACACCCCGACGAGCAGCCGACGACAGCAACAGCCGGCCGCAGCAGCAGCCCCCGGCCAGCACCGCCTCCGGCCAGCCGCTCCGCCTCACCCGCCGTGCAGCGGCGCCGCCCTGGCCGGCCCCTCCCCGCCGCGAGCCGCCCTGGCCAGCCGAGCTCCGGCCGTGCCCGGCAAACCCTAACCCTAAATCCCCTTTTCTTCGTGTCGTGTCCGACACGACACGGACACGACTCGACCCTGATTTTCGGGTCCCCTTCAGGTACGTGTAACTTTTCGCTCGTAGCTCCGTTTTCAATTCCGTAAATTGCGTTGTGAAGCCTGTATGACCCTCTCGGTGTCCGGACAAACTGTTCGCGGCATCGCGCCCTGTGGTGATCGCACACCGCGATCCAAAAACAGGAAAAACCAGACCCTGTTTCACCCCGGAACCGAGTACGTCCCGCCAAACGGGACGACTTGGTCGCGCGCGGTCTTCACAGATACGTGCGCAGCGTCAATACGGACGTGTGAGTTTTCGCGGAGGCTGATTCGGGTGTGCGTGCACACCGGAATCAACGCGTATCCGCGGACATCGCCCCGTATCCGCAATTTTTGCAATTCGCCCTAACTTCGTGCACACTCGTCAGATCGAGACGAAACTCACGCCATCGGACTCGTAGCGATACGCTGGTCCTGTGGGTCAAGTTTGGTTCGATTCTGAGAACGTTGACGAAATCGCGTGTCGTGGGCCCCACAGGCCCCGCTCGACGGGCGATTTTGTGTTCGGCTTATCGGAATCCAAATCTGGAAGTTCCGTTGGGTTCGTATCAGCGTTCCTGACCTGTTGGCACTAAGTTTGGTGAATTTGGAGACTTTTGACCCGGACACGCTTTTCGGTGCAAAGCGGGCCCACCGGCGGACCCCGTTTTGGCCCGAAACTGCCGTTTTTGCCCTTGTCTCCAAATTGGACCCAAGGACAGGCGTTTCTAGCTATTTGACATCTTCTGAGAATGATGGTAATGTCTATTTCAGCTTTTGGACTCATCTGTGGAAACTTCCCCTAGAACATTAATCGGATCCAAACAACAGGCAAGTACCTGCACTTCAAGTTAATCTTTATATTGTGATAATTAAATTCCCTGCTCTACTAGTACTCTTGCTGATTACACCTAGTGTTAGAAATATTGAATTTCATGTCTTGAATATTGGTAGTTCCTGTCTTGTTTTTCATGTCGGGTGGGAGAATACCTAGAAGGCATGTAGTTTACCCTTTCCCCTGGATTGACTAATAGCTGTTGGTACACGACTGTCCATCAGCCGGATCTCGATTGAATTGTCTAATAGCCGTTTATGACGGCCGGATTAGCCTTATAAACCCCTACATGCCAACTATGTATTCTAAAAACAAACACAAGTTCACACAGATAGTTCTAGTCATGTTATATTTCTTGCTGGCTATTGTAGTTTCATTTCCTGTTTCATTTATTTCAGTTTCTCATATTCCTGTTTACAGCTAACTCTGAGATAATAATGTTCTGCTAATGCTGTTTCTCAACATGATATCCAATATTTAATTGTCATAATTATTTAGTTTAATCTTGATGTGCACTGTGTACTTTGCTCCTTTCCTGACTGGATATGTTGTTTAGGCGATGATGAGAACCTTGCTCCTACCTATTATGGACCCTATGAGCCAGCAGGTGATACCGTTGCAGAGCCAGTTCCCGCACAGGAAGCTACTCCTGCTGAGTAGTTAGCAGTAGTTATCTTGGTTTTGCCCTTTATCTTATTTAATCGGGTTTGTCCCCGATTTTATTTTGGAATTCCTGTACTAAACATTTGAATCTGTTGTTACATTTATTTCCAGTTGCAAATCTTAAGTTTCATTTCTCCTTATTATCTTGCCCATGTTGTTGTGAATGAGCTAGTTAGTAAATCTGGACTTGACCTAGACAGCGTACTACCGCCGATTCTGCGGCGTAGGCTGGACGTAACCACGCACTCGTGCCCGAATTTCCGGGTGCGGGTCGTGACAGAAGGCACACAACCCAAGGTTTATACCTAAAACTCTAACCTCACCCAACCGAGCTCCCCATTCAGCCGACCCTAACTCCACCTCCCCGAGCTCGACGCCGGCCACCAGCCACCTCCAGGCGCCGCCACCCTAACCCGACCCCTTCGCCGGACCCCCTCCTACCCTCGGCCACCGCCACCCGGCCACTACGCCGCCGGCAGCCACCTCCCCAGCCAACCACACTGACCCGAGCCTCCCTCCCCGAGTGCACAGCCGACCCACCCATCCCCTTCGTGCTCCGCCACCACCGCACCTCCGGCCACCTAACTTGGCCGACTTCTCCCCCAGCCAGTCCTCCACCACCCAGTGAAGTTTCAGCCGACGCCGTAGCCACCCCGCAGAGAAATCGCCCCCGCAGCGAGGAGCTGTACTAAACCGGAGCTGCTGCCGACCTCTCCCCGCGCGACGCCGGAGCGCCGTCCGGCCACCCCCACCGGCGACGACCCACCACCGGACACCCCTCGACCTGACGAGCGTATAGGTACATTATTTTATGTACAAATACCTAAGTTACAGCGAGAATCAGAATGGTCGGATACGGGGCGATGTCCGCGGATACGCACTGATTTCGGTGTGCACGCACATCCGAATCAGCTTCTGCGAAATCCTGCACGTCCGTATCAATGACGCGCACGTATCGGTAAAGACCGCACGCGACTAAGTCGTCCCGTTTGGCGGGGCGTACTCGGTTCCGGGGTGAAAAAGGGTCTGGTTTTTCCTGTTTTTGGATCGCGGTGTGCGATCACCACAGGACGCGATGCCCCGAACGGTTTGTCCGGGCACCGAGAGGGTCATACAGGCTACGCGATGCAATTTACGGAATTAAAAACAGAGCTACGAGCAAGAAGTTATGGGTACCTGAACTGGTCTGAAAAACCCAAGTTTAAACCGTGTCCGACACGCGTCCGGATTCGAAGAAATTAGGGTTAGGGTTAGGGCTGAACTCCGGCGGCTCAGGGCGGTGCTGAGGCGACGCTGAGGCGGAGGAGGCCGGGGGCTCTGCGGCGGAGGGCAGCGCGGCGTGGCGAGGAGGCGCTGCTGGCTGCCGGAGGCGCTGCTGCGGTGGCCGGCTGCTGTTGAGGTGGCCGGAGGCAGCTGGGAAAGGGGAGGAACCGTCGACGTCGAGCGGGGAGGCGAGGCAGCCCAGGGCGGCGGCGTCAGCGGCGAAGGGTTCGACGGTGGAGGGCGGATGCTGGCAGGGTGGTGGCGTGGTGGTCGACGGCCAGGAGGGGGAGGGGAGTAGGGTTTTATAGTGGAGAAGAGGGAGAGGAGAAGGCGGCCGGTGAGGGGGAGGGATTCCGGCGGGCGCAGGCGGTTACGGGAAGGGGAAGCGGAGCGGTCGGCCGGCGGCGGTCGCGTAACGGCCGGCGGAGGGGAGGCTGACAGTCGGGTCAGTTTGGGAGAGAGAGGGATGCGGGTCGGGTCTTGGGCGGACGGGTCGGGTCTTCGGATCCGGCCCGATCCACAGCTAAGGCGGGTCGGGTCGGGTCGGGTCTGGGTTGGACCCGGATCCGACCCGCTAAGAAATTGGTTTAATAATTTAAACCCGGTCAAGTTCAATTATTGGGTTCGGTTTGGTTTATTTAATAAAAAATCTGGTTTATTTTTGGTTTAATAAATTATTTAGTTTCTAGGGCTTTAAAAATCCATCCGGGGTCCAATAAATTTTCGGAAAATTACCCTATGTCTGGTTTTCTATTTTACACCATAAAATATTATTTTCATAATATTTTAATATTATTTATTATTAATTAAAAATCCTTTAATAATTAAAACACTTGAATTTAATTAGAGAAAATTCTCAGAAAATTCCAGAAATTCCAGAAAAATGTAAAAATCCAAAAATTAAAATTCTTGAAAATCAGGGGGATTACAGTGGGGTTCCCAACCGAGAATACCTCGGAGTGCGACGAGCGCCATCCGTATGTCAAAAAATCTCGAAAAGTGCATCGAGCGCCGTGTATTAAAACATTTATGGTAAGCAAATATTATATTATATTTCCATCTTTTACTTTAATTATATATTTATGATTATATTTTTCATATATTAACTTTCCATATAATTGAATTTTCAATTTATGGTAAGCTAATTTATGATTTGATTTTCATTAAATATATGATTGAATGTAATTAGATTTTTATAAATATTTTTGGCTTCCATATATAGATTTTCATATGGAAATCCTAATTCATGCAAGGATTTATATAAAGGATCATGCAATATATAACAACATGAAAAAAAAATAAGAGAGAGAAAAAAGGTGGCAAGAGTGCCATTGCAACTTTAAAAAGGAGAAAGAATGATTAGAGGCCGTTTGGGAGAAGGAGATCAATTTTGGGTATTTCTCATTGTCTTTTTTCTTCATGGTTGTAATATATTTTCTATTCCAAAGAGTTGCGGTGACCCGTGTTGGATTGGAGAGGAGCTTGTAGAGGGTGTAATCTCTTTATTCCATTAGTGGAGGTTTTTCAGGGTTGGACTCCGATCCTCCCGTTGTTTTTTCCATCTGGATTTTTCACGTAAAAATCTCTGTGTCTGCAATTTGTGTTTGGTATTTTTTTGGTTTGTGCGTTTTGCTCGGTTCTCTTGCAGGTACTCTCTGGTTTGGGAAACAGTTTTCGCGTTTCATTTCCAACACATAAGGCTAAGAGGAGCCATGGTGGGTTGTCATGTATGGGTCGTACTATATCTCTAAGGCTATACTTTAAGCCACTGGGCGTGGCTAAGCCTACTGTGGAGGCTAGCCCGTGAGGCCAAATGATGGCTCGACTTGTGAGGCTAAGGCCAACGATGGCCCAGCCTATAAGTCTATATGAGAGGTCCTTATGGGTTGTCAATCCAGGGATCACGGTGGCTCCATGAGATTTTCGCTTATGCCAGCGACGTGGCTAAACCTTTGACGTGTTCATGCCAACAACATGGCTAAGCCTTCGATAGAGATGGGTGCTTTTGGCCAGCTGCATAAAGCTATTTTGGGAAGGCTGAAAGCTTGCGACAACCTTCTTAGGTCCCATATTTAGTCTGTCTGGATCATCTTCGAGTCTGGATTGGCTTCTCCATGGACGTTTCGAATTTTGTCTTTTCCAAGTGTCAACAGTTATTTATTGAAAAACTTCCTTTAGAAAAACTTGGATATAATACATTAATCAATATATTTGCATCTCAAAAAGCCAAAGAAATATTTTATAAAATACTTAATTTGTTTTAAGGCATCTCATAAAACTTTGCCTTATGGGCCGCTTTAATTGAGACTGAATTGGATACCCTTTTTTTAGATACTTGGGGGCCATCCAAAACTGCTTGTATATGAAATAAAAAATATAAAAATAAATAATAAATGAAATCTGAGGGCAAATTATAGTTGTTCCAGAATCTTAATAATCCATTTTCGCAGGGGTACATTTGCAAAAGGTCCATCTTCTTTTCCTTTCCTTGAGCTTAGGAGATCATAATAAACTTGGGAAGAAAAGAAAAAAAAAAAAAAAGGGAGAGGAGAGGAGAGGAGAGGAGAGAGAAGGATGTGGGAGTCGATATGCCTAACCCTAATGGCGACAGCCGGGAATAACATTGGGAAAGTCCTCCAGAAGAAGGGGACAGTCATTCTTCCTCCCCTCTCCTTCAAGCTCAAGGTTTGGATCATAGATTCCTATTTATAGGTTCATTTATTTCTTCCGTCGATCAATCGATCGATATTTTAACGAGGTCTTAATCATAAATTTGGACTTTCTTTTCGATTTATGATGACAAAAGAAGTAAAATTTCCTCCTAGAAACCCTAGGATCCTGTGCTTGAATCCCTAAGTCTAAATGCTATCTAATATTAAACGGGATTAAGGAGCGATTATAATTGGGCATATTGGCGGTGACGATGTTAATCCAGGTCTTATAGCTCTTGATTGGATCTGGGAAGCACGGACACTCCAATTTGGATACGACACGGACACACCAGAAATACACTAGGGTACGCCAAAGTAGGTGCCATCTCCGTTTCGCTGTGTCTTATAGTATTTGTTACCTGCAACATAGGCTTGGATCGATGGCTGTAATCTTGGATACATAGATTTGAGATACGAATAAACTCTTTCTTGGACCGATGGTGGTAAACCAGGTTATATGATCCTGACATACAGATATAAGTATAAATCTTTCTTTCCTTGAAATGTTTCTCACTCAATTATGCTTCCATACATCCCGTGTACATCACAAGAACTACTAACTCAACGTCCTGGCTCTCCTCTCCAGCCCAATTTTTTTTTCGACAGCTCCTAACTACTGCTGTAATGGTGCAGTTTATAAATGTATGGACATTTTTTTTTTTGATCGGTTAGTCACAGATATGTAGTACATGACTTGTTCCTTTTGTGTTGTCTTTTTAAATTTTGGTGCTCCACAGATAACTCAACTATGTCTTTTTGTTGCTACTTCTTCCTCGTGTGAAAAGCTAACCCTATAAGAATTGGTCAAAATATGTGGATTTTTTTAGTTTTAGTGGAGGATTAGATCCAATAAAGTGGAGTCGAATATGCAACAATAATCCAAGGACGCATATCCAGACGGAAACAACTTACCATGTATTTTTTTTAATATCAATTAAATCTCATTACTTAGTTTATTTTATTATTTATTAAATTAATGATCATCATAAATCATTGAAGTATGTCGTTCACGATACATGAAATATTCTGCCAAAGCCGCTTCCGTATGAGCGAGGCATTGTAAGGGCCGAAACAAATCCCTTATTGGGTTTACGGGATCCAACCATGTTGTCACATCATTGTTATCTTTCAAACCGTTTCTTTTTTATGCGTATGTTCAACTTCCACGGGAATGTCATTCATTTTCACTCTTTGGCTTAATGCTTAATGTGGCATAAAGATGACATATTGTTGTATCATTTTACATTTTTACCTCACATGAACGATTCTTTATACTCTAGGGTAACTTGAATGGTGCATCTAGGTTGGACGAGCTCAAACCGTATAGGCAAAAGGTAGGTCTGCCTACATGCCAATGTCATCTAGGTTTTACGACATGACCACCTCAGCTCATAGATACCTTGGCTAGGAATTGGACATTAGGTCAAAAGTCGGTTATAAAATTTTTATAAGGTGTTTTATGGCTTATGCTCTAGCTCACCCCCATTCTGATGGATGAAAACGTGGACCACCATATGTTAAACCACTCCATATACAACGTGGTATATGGATTCCATCATATTGTATTAATAATATTATGGTTTGAAGGTTCAATTATTCATTACTAATTATCGTTTAGGCTTCTTTGTTTTTTCGTCTACTCCAAAATGTAGTTCAACCAATTGATAAGATCTTGAACACATCCATTAGAAAGTTTAACTTCTAGAAGTATCATGGAAGTCAAAACCATTAGTAAGTTGTGAACTAACATGTACGGGAGCTTAGCACCCAGCTAGGTTGCATAGACACGAATGCAAACTTAGATTCAGACGCGATGTTGATTCGAAATAAACTATCTTTACAAATTTTGAATACGAGTATGTCCATTGTTCTAAAAATTGGCCTAGGTGGCCACTTAGGCCCCCGATGCCCGTCCGATGTCCGCTTAGGCGCCTGCCTAGTGCCCCACGACGTCCGACGATGCATTTTTTGGGTTTTATGGACTTCTTCCACAATTTCAACATTTTTTTCCTGTTTTTTAACCTCCTAGAACTAGGCGACGACCTAGGTGGGCTAGGCGTCCGATGCCCCCTCGACTAGCGCCTTGCGCCTTTTACAACCTTGGATAGGCATGGATACAATAATATATACACTTGAACGTATGTATATAATAATTTATACAATAGGCATTAATAAAGTATGGGTTTTGTTAACATATGCCCGAAGGGCATATGTTAATACATTGATAAATGTGCATTTTACATTGGTACTCACATCAACACATTTATCAATGCACTTTTTACATTTATCAATACACATTTTAAGTGAAAGGTGCATTGATAAATGTGCTGGTGGGAGTACCAATGTAAAATGCACATTTATCAAGGTGTTATCATGTTCCCTTAGGGCACATGTTAACAAAACCCATAAAGTATATACGTATGCATGCTTTTCACAGTAACCAGGTTCGGAAAGTTAACCATTCTTACAAAGGAATTTGTTACAAAGAAGTATTACTATCGTATTGACATGATCATACCAAACATTTCAAGTTCCAAGCATGTGTTGGGTTCTTTTGGAGCATAGACATTGGCTTGACATATCTGACATGAGCGTCGAGAAAGTTAAATGTCTGATACATGCTGGATAAAGGTACGGACACGGATACGGTCCTCACTCCTCACTAGTTTCCATTATGCATATGAGGTTTTCAACTATCTTATCTTATACGTTACTATGCTCAAGTTTTCTTCTCTTTAATGATTTATGGAGAGCTTATTAACTGCGGGATCAAGAAAACATAGTGTTTGTCTACCTTCTTTTACTGTGTCATTGTTGATATAAACAGTGTCCTAGAATTTTGTTTGGTAATTTTCTTATTGTATTTAGCCACATGTCAGCCTAGTACTTGTGTCAGTATTATTTTAGTCCACGCATTCGATGGTTTGACAAATCTTTCCATCTGGAAGAATACTTTCTTTTTTCATGTGATGTTTTGTTTCTTCCATCAAATTTTTTTTTTTCTGCAATTATTTTAATGATGTATCATATGTCCAATGTAGAAAGAAAGTCTAGCCAAACACATTTTAATCATAATTTTCTAATGCTTTTGGTTTATGAGAGGGTCCATTGTTTAAATCTAGGCTAATTTCAATTAAATACCTTGAACTTTGGCCTTTGTTCACTTGTATAATCTGACTTTCATTCTTTGTTCAAATTGCTACCTTGAATTATATCACTTCAGTGCCTTGACGCTGTTAATGGAATGGTGGAAAAGAGTCGAGGACCCTTTTGTATCTGATGTCAAGACTAAAACAACAAATTGGTTAATCTTAACCGAGAAACTAGTATATTTTGTGAAGAACACATCCCCATTTGAGGATAAAATGTAAAGTTTCAGATATTACAAGTAAAATTTGAATTTTGAGAAGAACTTATTTCTATTTTCTGAATATAAAGCAAAAACAAGAAGCTCAAAATATTAATATATGAATAACAAATACCAAAACTCCCATTTCCCCTTCCATCTGTTGAGAGAGGGCGTTCTTGAATGGGGGCCCCTATCTGCACGCACAATAGTGACGAGGGGGTGGGTTGGCGATGAGAGGGTGAGGCCAGTGGCGTGGGGAGAGGGAATTAGCAGATACAATTAGGTATAGGACTGGGTTAGTGTTAGGGAGGTGGGTGGGAGGTTGAAGATGATTTTTAAGGGGAAAATTTGTTTTTTGTTTTTTACACTAACAACTGATATAATAACAATTGACATCCATAAAAGAGCACCTGATGGTAAAGGAAGGTAGCAAAATAATAAAGACTAGAAACTTGAAGGTACAATTTCAACAAAAAGAAAGTTTATGGTATTTAAGTGAAACTAGCATTAAATATATTCAATCATTTTTTTGTGATATCGTGCAGAACAATAATTTGGTTCTGTTTACTTGTTAATATATCTTACAGCCTGCCTAATTAAACGTTTTATTTTCAGGTGGTCAGAGCCTATGCTTTCAACAAATTGTGGATTATAGGTTTTCTTATGGATATAATCGGTGCTCTTCTTATGCTGAAGGCTCTATCTCAAGCTCCTGTAAGTCCAATATATCTAATTTCTATTTCTTCAGAATGACTTTGGTTTTAAGCTGTAAAGGGATGATTATATCACGTTTTATATCTAGTGTCATTTTGTAATAAACCCAATTATAGATGTGGAAGAAATAGTCTACAGCCCAGTAAATTAGGGAAGATGACGACGGATAGAAAAGATATGGAAGAAGTAAATTAAGAAAGAGGTGAGAAAAGAGATCCCTTCTCATTATATGGGACTAATCCCCTCTTTCTTTGTTTCTCTACTTTAGTGTCTATTTATTTATGAGTGAGGGACCAGATTTTGGGTATTTGTGAAGGGAAACTATTTCTGGGCTACTGTGGTCCTTGCTTTCACCTCTTCTGTTTTTGGTTGTCTTTTCGCTCGTCTTTGCCTTACTCTAAAGTTGTTTCCCTCTCCTTTAACTATTCTCATGTTGCCTATATACTTTTTTGTCTACACTTGCAAAAGATAATGTCTATCAGTATATCTTTCTACTGAGATTTGTTCTTTGAACTTATTCGGAGTTCTGCTTTCATCCTTTCAGGAGATTCTAAGTAAAACCAGACCCATTTTATAGACTTGGCAGACATTACCTACATAGTATATAATCAATCTAAGGCATAAATGGCTTGAAAGTGGTCCCAATTTTTTTGATTAGAGTTATACTCTTTAAATGGGCAGCAGGTCTTGCCACAATCTGATTTCCACTTCGAAAAGAAGGTGAATTTTTATTAGTTAGCAATTTCTTTAATGCAGATTAGATTAATCATTCACATTACACAAGCACACACACACAACTCAGACTAATATAGACACACACACAGAGACTAAATTTGTACAGTAAACAGTATGGAGACATTGCACATGCTATGTATATAGGAATTATGGGAGCGAACCTGAATTTGATTATCATAGACTGCGTCTGGACACAGCAATTATAGAATTAAAATTTATGTTGTCTCACTACACACTGAATGGGAAGCATATAACATTTTAACACACTGATTTTTCTTTTGGTACTTTCTGAAAGTACCCCCCACCCAATAAACACAATTGAGGATTGCTAATAGGTAATTTAAAATAAGTGCTGGAAATAAAGCAAGAATCCAAACACACGATGTATCTGGGTATCCTTCGTGAGTCACTCTAGTCCAGGAACTCACTTCGGCTTTACTCCACTATTATAATAATAGTTCCACTTGCGAGCTTTGATCCGATGGTCTCGTCAACTTCATACACACGAGCTTTGATTCAAAGGGTAGTTCACAAACTTCTAGACAAGCTTTGATCCGAAGTCTTGCGGACTTCAACTTCTTACAAGAAAGATGACGATCTTCTTACAACAATTTGAATATCGCAATTTACAACTCAATTTAAACTCTATCTCAAATAGATATTGGCAAGTGAAAGCTTTAATGAGTAGGAGAGGTTTTGTATAGGTAGGTAAAAAAAATTAAAGCTCAAGAAGTGAGAATAAATGAGGCCAGGTTACTGTACATGCAGTATACTGCCGATATACTGCCAACACAATAATGGCTATAAAACTACCCGTTACAATATTTACCTGAGCAAAATAGAGCAGTCAATAACTCAGTATATCAACGATATACTAGCGGTATATCGTCGGTGTACTGCCAAGTCAAAACCAGTATACTTATGAATAAAGAAGTTGCTCTCTGGAAATATTTTGAAACAATTTGGTATAAGAGTATTCCGTTAGTATACTGGTAGAATACTTCTGGTATTCTGATAGTATACTGCCAACAGACAACAATATATTAATGAACAACTTTTGGGCTCTCTAGAATTCTGTTTTGGATGAATTTGGGTATAACAATATACTGGCGGTATGTTGGCAAACATACTGCCAGTATACCACTCACTTGGAAAACAAGTATCAACAATTTTCGAATAGGAAAATATTTGAATGACTAAGTTAAGGCAAGAAAAAAAATCTAGGGTTTACCTAAGGCTATAGATTAGAGCTTTCAAAGTGCCTTACCTACTTGAGTTACATCATTTACCTTGCTCCAAAAATAAAGAAAAGATACATAATTGACTTGAGTATCTTGAAGGTCTTGATCCTTCAAATAGCTTGGCTTCTTCAATTTATCCTTCTTTGATAGAGCTTTGGCTTCTTGCATCTTCAAAGTCTTCCATCTCCAAGTAGACTTTAGATACAACTGGAGTTCTAATAGCTTTTGCCCAAGCCCAATATTGTTTTCTTCATTGACATAAGTCCATGACTACTCTTGTTTTCTACAAAGTAAGCGTTAAGCAAACAAGACAATAATCATTATAGCTTGGCTAAGGTTAAGTATTAACAAAAATGTGACTACATTGTCATTAGTGATTTCATAACAAGAAACTTAATCGATTTATCATAATCAAAATATTCAAAGAAATTATTTGGCTAACACAATTAGTAGATTGTCTGATGCAAACCAGATCCCAAGAAAATCCGTTTAACAAATTCGGAGATATCGTGGAGGTTCAAAAAATCATTGGAGTAATACTTTCCCCCTCCTTTTAGTTGGTGTGCCTGTTTTTTTCTTCTTATTTTTATTGTTAGCTTGAGGCACCATGTGGATCCTGAATGGGGAATCCAATAATTGAGATTTTAGGTCTAATTCCTGAATCATCCACTTATTTCTGCCAATCGTCAACAAGAACAACCAGGAACCATGATTCTAATTCCAATTCCCTTGGTTCTTTAACTTTTGAATTATGAGCTCTAATCGCCCAATTCCACCCCCAATTCAGAAGTGTGTGAAATAAAAGTGGAGGAGATGAAAACTTGAATTTTGAATGCCCCCACATGAACTCTGACACATGAATGTCATAAAAGTGAAGGAGATGAAAACCTGAATTTGATTGCCTCCACATGAACTCTCACACCTACAAAGGTCTTATTTACCCACTTGATTTTTGCCTACAATCAGCGGTGAACTGGTCATTTTACACGTCCCTTGTATTCAGAGTGAAACAATCCCCTCTCTCCTCTCAGGAAGGAAAATTTGAGAGAGGCATTAATTGGTACAGAGTCCTGGATGGTTAATTTAATATCCCATATATACACACAGCACACACACACACAACACGCACATACAAACTCTTTTGACACACATATAATTATCTCTTACTAATCAATTACATAGTGAGATAGATGGTCACTGGTGCTGTCGGGTTTGCCTGACTATAAGATCTACTGATTACCTATATCCAATATTTGTTGAATTCATGATATGTTCTCTACAGGTTTCTGTTGTACAACCGGTTTCTGGTTGTGGACTCGCAATACTTTCTGTCTTCTCCCATTTTTATCTTAAGGAAGTTATGAATGCTCTTGACTGGGTGGGGATTGCCCTGGCTGGTGTTGGCACAATAGGTAATGTAAGTTCAGAATCATCCTCTTATATCATGTATATTCTTTTTGTTATACTTGTGGTTATTTCTATTTGCAACTTATACCTTAAACTGATGCATATGCAACGGCTTAATAACAATCCCTATAGGAGTAGAAGACCAAGGGTTGGATGAACATGACCCATGTATAGACTATATGCATAATCCATATTGTCTCTCATTCAGAATGAAGGCAATAGTAAATACTAGATATAAACATTCAATTGTACAGTGTATTTAGTTACATGGCAAGATCCTGTAACATGTCCATAATCCATATTGCATCAACAGTTTATCATGAGAAGAAATATGCTGTGTGATTGGTTTTGACTTGAGAGATCCTGGAATGAAGGTGAGACTCTGGTTGTTAAGGTGTTTAGATATGTTAGATGGTGCTTGAGAACCTTCTGTGGTAATTGACAATCATAAGTCACAAATGCAATGACTTTGTAATTCAGATTGGCATGTCCATCAGATATTTGCCATGAAATTCATAGATCAGAGAACTATATGGAGAGAAAATTTGAAGAAACCACCATAGCTTCTCAGGAACCATGCACAGTTTTTGTCGTAGTTGTAAAAGGGGCATAAGAAATGAACGTAGCGTTTGAAGGGTTCAAGATGGACGTAAACCTTGCTAATGTAGGAAGTTGATTATTGATTATTCATTTGATTGGTGAAATTCAAATTGTTGCCCGCTTGACTTTTATAAGTTAGTATCAAAATGTCAAAAGCAATTTAGATCATTTGTTTTCTGTAATTTAATCAATACTTTGTGTGCTAGGAACAAAAGGTAGCCAACTTCAGGTACTCCATTATAATATTGGCTTCTTGGGACTTCAGATGCAATATTTGTGTGCTTGAAACAAAACTTAGCCTACTTTTGGTAGCCATAATAGTATTGGCTTCTTGGGCTTAAGATGCTGAATGGAAGAATAAGTTTCATGTGCTCGACCCAGAAGTTTGATGATGCATTTTTGTTGTTCTTTCAGTTAGGTTATTGTGCACATGGTCCGGTATTGTCAGATGGATGCCTAGATATAACTTCTAGGAATATTTCAAATTATTCACAAGTCAGACACAGTATATTTGGATGCCCTTTTGAATGCATATCTTATGGTCTTCAGAAGCCTGACCTTTGAAGTTTGAACATGAATGTCTGTAATTTGTTAATGCAATTGGAAACATGTGATCAGAAGTGTTACATTTTTAAGATATCATTGAAACTGTTGGAACTTTATCAGCTATTTGCAGAAGTAAAATCTAAATCCATTACACAATCGATATAGATTAAATACCACTTGCGAACCCTGCAGTTTTATGTTGCTTCCAAATATTGGCAGTAAGATTTCACATGACGACTAAAAAGTTCTCCAAAAACGCTGCTCGTGTTCTCTCCATCTTGTTCTTATCTTTACTATAGTTCTCTTTTCTATGATAACATTTGAGACAGACCTTCTGAATTGCTTGCAGTCAGGTATGTACCAACGCTGGAACTAAAACTGCACCAATTGCTAGGTTGCTGCTGCTTAAAAAATTCATTAAATGTCCCTCTCTTTCTTCCTTATATTGGCAAAACATGTACTGTCGTTGGCCACTTTATCAATTACTTTGTTGTCATTTTTTCCAGTCTAACTCAGATGAAAGAGGCCATAGACCTTTCCAAGTTGTACTGTAATGTATGCTATGAGTTGACTTTTATGTTTCCAGCTAAATTTAGTTTTGAGATGTCCTGCATGTCCCCTACTTTGGAAACCATGTTTGCTCGCAATCTGTGTTTCTGAGTCTGAACTTAGAATGTCATCCATTTTCCTTTGTTCAGGTCTCCTCATTTTCTTTCTGAAAGATAGAAGGAAAGTTTCTTGTAATCCTGTCATTGTATGTAGACATGGTATAGCCAACTTGACCATGTTTGCTCGCAATCTGTGTTTCTGAGTCTGAACTTAGAATGTCATCCATTTTCCTTTGTTCAGGTCTCCTCATTTTCTTTCTGAAAGATAGGAGGAAAATTTCTTGTAATCCTGTCATTGTATGTAGACATGGTATAGCCAACTTGATGGGCGTACCTTAAAATATGACTGTATTTGTCTTTCTGGATATTCTTCTATCTCAGTCATACATTCTATGTACCTTATTATAGCCCTAGACTTCTTGTATCCTTACAATTAAGAGAATGTTGTTATGATTTATGGTTTTCAAGTAATTGGTTGGCATGGAAAGAGGATCGTCAAATAGATCTGCAAGACACCTGCCAATTCATTCAGGAAAAATGGATTTACTTACGAGAATAAAGAAAAAAAAAAGTTAGTGCTGTCTATCATGGTCGCTCTGTTCCTCACCATATCAATGCACTTATTTAAAGACATGCATCTTTTTTTACTGCTCTTTATGTTACGCGATGATAATCATTTATGTATAATGCAGGAGTTGGTATTGGAGGAGAAGAGCAAAATGATTCTGCAGTCTCTCTCTTGCGTCTACCTTGGCTGGTCTTCTCTATTTCTCTATTGTTTGTAGGTATCATGCTCTATGCTCCAGTTTTATAATTATTCTCTTCCCTTTTCTTTAAAGAGGAAATTGAAATGTTACCTTAATTGATAGAAATTGTCTTCCCTAAAACAATCAAAGATATGAAAGGGTTTCTTTCAATTTGATATGGACTTTTTAACTTTGAAAAAGTAGGCATTAGTTTACATACTATCTATTATGACCTTGGTTTACGTAGATGTTGATTATCAATTATGAGGTTTGGGTACTATAAGTGAATTTTTTTAGTTGAATTGAACATTACTCTCGTTACATTTACTGCAATGCAACCTTTTTTCTCCTCATGCAGATTAACTACTTGATAGATATGACTGTAGTGTCTTGCTTATAGCATACATGCTCCTATTTCCTTGCATCACATATGCAATTTTCTTATTCTACTTGAAGCATGTCTAATTTGCTAATTATACCAAAAATCCTAAGTCAAACTATAAGAAGACAATAACATGGTTTTGCTTTTTGTGAACATCATGTCATAAGCAGATTATTTTATGAATTCATGGGAGATATGATTGTTAATTGTACCAATTTAAATTTCTAGATACGCTTATAACTTATATATGGGTAGTAAGAGAAGTGTCAAGTCTAAAATTATAAATGATCAAGAGGTGGCCTTTAGGAACATACTTTCATCTATTTAATAATTCAAGTTGCCCCTGTATTTCATAATATAGAATTACTTTACATCTTAATTTATGAATAAAGCTAAGACAGGTTTCAACTTTATGATCGTTTATCAGGTTCTCTTAAATGCGTGGCTTCATATCTACAGAAGTCAAAGGCGTGAACAAGAGCTGGTAAAGTCATCATTGAATTTTCTGTAAAAATAGAGTAGCTAAGTGGCACAATTTGTCAAGTGTTTCTCACTCTTTCTTCTTCTTCTTCCTAGTATGTTAAGAACAATTTTAGTATGTTAAGAACAATTTTATCTATTGAACTTTGAAATGTTGAAACTTTATGTACATTACATACAGATGCAGTCTGAGGTTGTGGAAGAAATTATAATCGGCTTGGAATCAGGCATTTTGTTCGGGTATGTGGCGCAATCTGTCATGTTGTATAAAGCTAATGTTTTATACTGATATTCTCTCTCTCTCTCTCTCTCTGTGTGTGCGCTTGTCTGTGAAAGATTCGGATATCTCACATGTTGATTCCATTTTCTGAGACTTGAATGCTTGATTTGATTGGCTTATTGTCATTTGATACAACAACCATGTTGTTCTTGATTCTCTCAACAACTTTTGGGACCAATACTAGGCTCAAGGCACACCTCAAAACCCATACCTATCTCCTAAATACTAATCCAACCTTCAAATTACAATGGACTCTCCATGGAAGGCTCAATAAGGAAGTTTGTATGAATATCTAGATTAACCCCTAAGGGTCTGCTAGGCAATGGTGGTTTCATCTGGCTCTTGTGGTCAGTGAGAAGAGGTATAACCTCTCTGGCTAGGCGGACGGTCTCGGGATCAAACTGTGGGGGAGGTGTGGGGCAGTGGGCCCAAATGACATGCAACGTAGCGTGCACAAAGTCCCGTACGTATCGCTGGGCATCTAAAAAAAATGGTGGTTTCATCGATTTTGAAGGATTTTAGAGCCGTGCGTTTATGAAATGTTTAAAAAAAAATCATGTTTGATAAAAAAAATTTGAGCCACTAGTTTTCGTTGGCTCAACCCCCCCCCCCCCCCCCCCCACCCCACCCCACCCCCAAAAGGAAAAAAGAAAAAAGAAGAAGCCTAGTGTAGTGTAATTTTGGGGGTTTACACACCAAATCGGTAGGTTTTGAGAGTTTTTATTATTTTCTTTTTTTATTATTTTCTTTCATTTATACCCTCATCAAAAAAAAACATAATTACAACTACTAAAGTAGTACAATATCCTATTTCCTCCTCGTCGTCTTTGCTCATGGAGTACTCATGGAATCTGGTACCCTCCACAAATCAATTACAAATTACTCGTGCTTAATTTGCGACATATAATATTTTTTACTTGTTCTTGTTTGTTTCCAATTACTAATAGTTTTTGTTGTTGCTATGTTTGTGGTTTTTATGCTATTTCTAGAATTTGGACTTTTGTTTATATATGGGCATATACTTTATTTTATTCTTTTTAAAAAAACTTTCAGAATCGTTCGTTAATGAATTGCCAAGCATGAGTTGGTGGTGTAAAATCCGCCTTTTAGAACCCTCCAAAACCGGACCCCTCATAACTACTACCCCAACAATTGCCAAGCAGACCCTTAGGTAATGGTATTTACACCGATTTTGGTGTATTTTTGAACAGACCGTTTATGAAAATTCCTGCTTTTTAAAGTTTTTTGAGGCACTGGTTTTGGTCGGCTCAACACCCCCAACAAAACAAAACAAAAACTGGTGTAATGTAATTTTGGGTATCTTTATAAATGTCCAAAATCGGTGGATTTTGAGGGATTTTATTATTTTATTCCATTTATATCCTCACCAAGAATATATAATTGTAACTACTAATATCCTACCCTATCTTTCTTATTTGTGTCTCTTCTACTTCTTCCAAACTAGGACTACTTTTTCAGGTAAGTTTTTAAAATCTCTCTCCTTTCATTCAGGCATTTCTATTATTTCATGTATTTTTATTACCAACTATTGTTCTTAGTAATGTGAAATTGACTGCATCTACTTGCATCATAGTTTCATCCATCATGCGTCATATCTTACTTGACAATCTCCTTTTAGAATAAAAGGTTAACATATATATGTTGTTGTCGATACAAAACACAAGCAAATAAAAAATACTAAATAAAAGAATTTAAAATATATATGCAATTGTCGAATACTCTATGATACACACCCATAAAGACATCTTCAAGAATCCTGCATCAAGCAGACTTCGACATCATAAATGAAACTTTCGAAAAAAAATTGTTTATATATGGACATATAGGTAATTTTATTCTTGTTAAAAACTTTCAAAACCACTCGTTAATGAATTACTAAGCATGGGTTGGACGAGTTTAAAAGTTGCTACTAAAACCACCTAAAACCGGACCCCTCATAACCGTTCAAACACCTTGTAATCGCTACTCCCACAATTGCCAAACAAACCCTTAGGAAACATTGTGGTTTATTGATTATATGTTTTCTTTATGGTCTGAAAGAAATCTCTCTACAATTGTTTGCTAGTTCTTCCGCTTCCACATGTTGATAGTTCGAAAGTGGAGTATGCCTATCACCATCAAAGTTCCTCTCATGGATATCTCTGTTACTTCTTTTGTACTGCTTTTATAATGTTCAAGGAGAAGAAAAAAGGTCAGGGTAACCGCACTGCTGTAATTCCCTTTGAAGCACCCCCTGCCTATAAAAAAGAACCAACTTCTGGCTTTCATATAGTAGTGTTGTGTTCCCTTGGCGTTTCTCACAGGTATGAAGTGTTAGTCTCTTGAAGTAACAACAAGGAAACCTACCGAGAAGTTGATACTGAGACATCTATAGCATATTAGCATGTAGAATTGAATGCTAATGTATCCGTATGATTATTGTTCCATAATTTCTTACTACTTAATTTGTGCCCTTACAAAATTAAATTATTTAGTTAAATAATGTTGTGTGGAGGTGGATTAGCAATGGTGTTGATTAAGACTTTACAGCTTACCAGCTGTAGGCTAGGATAATTGTATATTCTCGAATTATGGTTCTAATAGCTTTTGGTAACGACAAAGATATATGAAGGGGTCAAGAGAGATTTTTCATCAAAAGCTAGAAAGAGTACTAATCATATATTAGAGAACAATATTTTTTGAAGTTGTATACAACAGTAGTAGAGGAAGGAGACACTTTGAGGTCAAACACTTAATCAATTTCTTGATTTCATTGCTATAATTTGTTATTGAAGTCTCTTGGTATTTGCTTGGTTATTTGGAATTGTAAGTTGTCTTTTGATTCCTCTTTATATGCCCAATCTCTGTCTGAATTTTGATTTAAGAATAAAAGGGGAGTAGGAAGAATTAAAAGATTTTTTTAAAAAAATCAGGTTTCAAGAAAGAAACCTAACTGGAAATAGGGAAGCATTCTGGTTTGGTCGTTGAAACTTGAAGCCTGTGATGGGAGCCTTGAGAATAAGAATGTCTTTAGATCAATTCTTGAACTCGCTCAGAAAGGAAATTGACTTGAACAGGTTTACTTACTTGGCGGGTGCTAGAACCTTATCTACAAGTGTTTTTTTTGTCACCAGAACCCAAGATGGTTAAACTATCAGCCATATGAGTTGGTTCACAAGTTTAGAAAGAGGTGATAGTCCCTTAAGCATGTGATGCCATATAGCTTGTAGGACATGATTGGCTACTTGTTACAAAGAGCAACTACATAGGAGTTCTATTGTGTCAGGATAGGTTGTAAAACCCTTTTGTGGAGTTGTAAATTATAAAATGAGCATATATCACCTCCAATGTGATATAAATGCTGTGATGACTAGAAACTGTTGGTCATATGAGTCGGTTTTCAATTTTGGAAGAAGGACATGGGTTCTGTCTAGTGAGGTAGAAGACAACCCCTTTTAAGCATGCGATGTCAGATATTTGGTGTGATCTGATTATGTAACTTCTTACAAGAGCATCAATATGGGAGTTCATTGTACCGAGTTGCTTTTTTCTTTCTTGGAACCCCTTATTGAGTTGTAAACTGTAACTTGAATATATGGCCTTCAAGTAGCAGCCTTGTGTGTATTTGGACTACACATAACAACTATGTATCTCCCATCCGCTTCTACTTACTCTCAAGTTTCCATAATCCACAAAGTTGTTACACACTGTATATGCTTCTCTACTGGTTTGGAGAGCTTGTTTTTATGCAGGATCTTAGATAAACATACTGAATAGGCACATTGTAATAAATGCATACTAAGAGAAACTATGGATAACTATTGAGGTGACTTCTGTAAACATTTTTCCTTGATGAATGAGAAGAAGTATAAAAAGCTGAAGGTCTTTCTTGTATGGATTCGCTAATTATTTTTCACAGTTCCCTATAGATGAAGAATTCGTATTTGGACGAACATGTTGATGCTGGTGTCCACCTATAGGGCTTGAAACGGTGTTTGTGTCTTGCTTACAAATTTCAAATCTTTGGATTGCTAAATCTACGAGGCACAAGTCACTTAGCTAATACATGGAGTTCTCCACAATTAGACTTCACCATGAAGAGGTGAAAGACAACCAGTCAAGGAGGGATATGATGGAAGCAAGTTGGATGGTTGAGAGAAGAGATGAATGCACCTTAATGTAAGGACTATAATTTGGATACTCACAGAAATATAGTAGAGCTTGAAACGGTGTTTGTGTCTTGCTTACAAATTTCAAATCTTTGGATTGCTAAATCTACGAGGCACAAGTCACTTAGCTAATACATGGAGTTCTCCACAATTAGACTTCACCATGAAGAGGTGAAAGACAACCAGTCAAGGAAGGATATGATGGAAGCAAGTTGGATGGTTGAGAGAAGAGATGAATGCACCTTAATGTAAGGACTATAATTTGGATACTCACAGAAATATAGTAGAGGCAGCATGGCTTTAAGTTTTCCTTCCTTTAGGAGGGATTTCTTTAGGGATTCATGGTGAAATCGTAATAGAACTCTCGTGATTGTTGATGTCAATTACAAAACAAGTTGATGACATGCCTAGTAGTGCATATATACTATAGGTCACATTCTCAGAGTAAGTAATTGTGTGCATCCTCTGCAATGCCATATCTACAGCATTTCAGTCTCTAATTATCTCCCTCCTGTTAAATCTATTGAAAATTACAAATCGGGACTTGTTACTCTTGTCATCAGATAGTTGGCTGAGAAAGAAATACAACATACTAGCCAACTTTCTGATTATCGAAGGATTTACCTTTGGCAGAAAATTTCAGCTCATAGTATAACTTGGCAGGGGAAAAGTATATAGATGGACAAAGTATATAGATGGAGCTTAATGATACGGTTACTTGCAATGGCAAACTTTTATGTGTAAAGGACAATTCATGCTTTATTTTTTCATTTCTTCTAAGCAACTGTCATTCTGAAATGTGGTAACAATCAAAATACATCTAATTGCTGCTTCCATGTAACTTATTAATTTGATCTGATTTTTTAAGAGCTAAAGATTTTTGTTTATTTACATAGGATAAATATCTATGGCTATGTAAATTTTCGCCAAACTTTGCTGAGTGGAGTACTTGCGGTTCATGAAGACTGGCTTTATTATATTCAAAACAGTGTCATATAAATTAGTGAATCTCGGTAAATAAATGGTAAGGTGTTTACCTAGATTATATCACCTCACTTGGTGTATAGGTCTTGGGTTCAAATCTCTCCTCAACCATCTGTATCTCATTTGAGAGAGAATATGGTACATTTCTTCGCATGGAAGCTGGCCAAGACATGATTTTTTAGAATAAATTCTTCTTTTTTCATTTCTCCTATTATCCTATACATTCACCTTTTCTCAATCTATGCTATGGTGAAATTAATATTCAAACCACTCAATATAGATCTCAGTCTAAGTGAATAATATGTAGCGAAATAGATTGGCCCTATCTCCTATGATCCTATCTTCTTTTGTTTCTCCATCCCATCTGCCATATCTGAAATGGTTATTTCAATATTCAATGATTACATATCATCTCAGTCTAATTGTATAATATGTTACCATGGATCTAAATCAAATAGTATCTTTTAGACCATACCAGTAGTAGTCTTACAGATGCATTTATTGTGATATACAATATTGATACTAGCAAGAACCCTTTTTTCTTGGTTATTTTTGAAATCTGTATTTGAAATAAGCAATATCGAATGCTAATCCATCCACATGGGATCTACAGGATGGCATCTGTGATATCAAAGATGGGTTTTGTGTTCTCTGAGAAGGGCTTCTCCAAGATTCTGGTTCCTATATGCATTTCAGTCAGCATATGCTGTAGTGCCACTGGATTTGTTTATCAGGTACTTGTAGATACTAGTACTCTTTTGTTCCACCTGATTAATTAGGGCAGCAAATTTGAATAAAATTTGAGAACGTATTTGAATCTTGAATCACTTTACTTAGGCTAGGCTCTGTTGTGAGGGGTTAGGGTATGCGATTGTCATTCCTTTACTCGTTGGCTTAATGTGTTAGAGAGCTGAATGCAATTCCATATAGCTAAATGTATCATCTTTAGCTATCTGGACTCTTTATAGTCTAGAGGACGTCTTCGTGTCTCTCACTTCTCAGCTTGAGGTTTCTTGATTGAGTACCGGCATTGATCAGAAGATCATCATGAGAGAGAGCTTGACTGAGGCATGGGGTGGTTGATTCATCTTGCTCTTATATATATATATATATATATATATATATATATATTTGGTAGTAGTATTTTTTGCAAATTGTACGTACAGAGTACTTTTGAGGTGAAATGTAGACTCTTACTGAGCTTCTTCCGAACCACTCAATTTTTGACAGTAATTCTCAAGTCTTCTGCTCAACCTAATATACTCCTCTTGATCGATTCAGCTTTAGCCTTCTTTCAATTATAATCCTAGGGCGTGTTGGGAACGAAAGCTCGAAAACCGTTCTCCAAACTAAGAAATCCTACAAGAGAATCGAGCAAAAGCACACATAGCTAAATGTATCATCTTTAGCTATCTGGACTCTTTATAGTCTAGGGGGACTTGGACGGTTCTCTTTGGTTATATGAGCTTAAACTGCATACGTAAAAGGTAGTTCTACTTACATACTAACTGGCTTCCTAGGTATTTAGCACCAACATTTATGGGTGACGTCAGGTCGGCACTCGACAGCTGGTCATAACAACTTTGTCAAATATTTTATGGAGTTTTCTTATGCTCCATAGAGGAACTCATTCTGATGGGAGAAGGCTTTGATGAAGATAAAAAATTTAGTGGGTTAGACGATGCAATTAGATGCACAACAGAGGGAAAAAAGAACTTTTAGATTCATGAACAATTATTTGTCCTCTGCTCGTTTATGGCACAGATGGAGTGGGGGTGGCAACTTTCAGTATATGGACATTAATGATTTCTCCATGCAACTTTACATGCTAATATATTGAATCAGTAAATGTTATCGTCCTTATGGCAATTTGTGTCCGTCTTTTGGGCTTGTTTCAGGGTCGCTTAAATACAACTTTACCCATAAATGCTATTGCTGAATAGTGATAGAAGAAACCAATAGTAAATTTGGTGTCTATTCTGTTAAGTTCCCTGCAACTAATGTGCTGAAAAGGTTCGATTTTTGATATTTTAAATGGAGAAATATATTTTTTGTTCTTTTGATTGGCATCATTTATTGTAAATTTAGTAATTAATATTGTTTTCGCACATAAAATGGAAATCAACTTTTAGCCAATAACTTAACAAAGTGATTACTTTTAGCCTAAACAAACTTCGATTGAAGCTGTAACAAAAGATATAGATTTTGGTAATTTTGCCGAGGATATGGCCCTTAACAGAGCTGAATGGAAGAAAGGATTCAAATAGCGGACCCAAAAGTTTTGTGATAAAGGCTTCCTTGTTCTTGTATTTTTCATGTAAGAGATAATACTTGGTTGGTAATGGATCAGTTTCTAAAGAACCCAAAAAACAATTGCTTGTGGTCATACATTAACCTTACTTCATGGACATAATTGTGAAGGACTGAGTTACTAGCTTTTGTGATACTTGGTCTCCAATTTAGCTGCTTGGTAACACCTATCTCAGAGCACATGGACAAAATTATGAAGGATTGAGTTCATTATCTTTTGTGATACTTGGCGTTCAAGTTAGCTGTTTTGTAACATCTATGTCAGAATGTTTACATTTCATTCTTCACTAACCAAGCTTTTCCCCAGAATTGAAGCCGAAATCTGGGTTGATAAGGTTGTCCATGTAGCATCACCTCTTTATGAATCGGCATCAGAATCTTGGCCTAGGCATTAGCATCTGATTGACTGTCACAAAATCAGATCATTGACATCAAGATGGAAATTATTTACTTTTGGACAAAGAGATCTTGGATAATGATTCATGCTCAGCCTATGTCTAGTCTAAAAATTTGAACTTCACGCTGTTAGTTGTTTATTTGGACTGCAGTCATTAGGTTGAAATGATTAGAGCTCACAAGATCATTGGAAAACTGCAAGTGTAAACAATAAGACATTGGGAATATCCAAATACATGTGCACATTTAGTGGAGCTCTCCCCTAATGGGGAAAAGGGTTTATGGGGTCCTGATTAGTTGGAGGTATTCTGTTGAGGATAAGGAAAGGAAAATTATTTTATACGGTTAGCACATTGAACTAATGTAGACTGGATACACAAATGTCCATGATACTCAGTTGGTCTTCTTTGTAAAGTTTAAATTTATTTAGGTAGAATTTTAGAAGCAATTTATGACGACGTGTAATGGCTTAGCCTATATCGGGTAGATAATAATATAAATCGGCAGTAATTATTTGTGAACCTGAAGGTTATTGCACCAACATAACCCACAATAAAGTATGCCTGCATGTATTTTTTGTTGCTGCTTATAATTTCCTTTTTTTTTTTTTGGACCATTCAGTCAAGGTTGTAAAAGGCGATATATGCTATAGTCGGATGGGCGCCTAGCGCCTAGCCCGCCTAGGTGGCCGCGGTTAAAAATAAAACACTCCAAGGGGATCTAGATGGATCCATGCTTTCTTTTTGCATCGGGCCGCAGGTGCCTAGGCGCTAGGCCAATTTTTAGAATAGTGTGTTCAGTAAACTCAATGCAGACATGTTTAAACGGATAGTTAGGTTATGTGGGTAGCACCTTGATGAACACAGAATCTATTAATCATGATATAAAGGGTTGATCCATTTATTGCCTAACCCCGTATAACCTAGCTCAAACCCACATGAGGTCAGGTAGGCAGGTCATGTTGTTTATAGTTGTAACCCGTACTGACACCTGCACTGTAAGGGGATCTAGATGGATCCATGCTTTCTACGAGTTAAGGAACCCTTGGCTGATGGTAATCATGTTAATCATTATATGTGATTCACTACTATTTAGCAACAGTTTCGTGAGCTGGTGTTCATGTGTTTTCGAGTTTGTGGTTTCATGGAAATTTATACAGCTTTCTTATGGATAAACTATGGTCTCCTAAGAAATACTAATGCAGTGACAACCATATCTCACTTTTCAATGTTTTCATTTCCTACTTATACCTTTTTATTTCAAGTCTAAAATATGGCTATTATGCCCTTAATCTCATATGTATTTCCAAATATTTTTCATGTCCTTGTTAGTGGGGTGATTACATGCCCTTATCACATGTTGAGATCAAATTTCTGCTCTGGCATAGTAAGCCATTTACCCGCTGAAGTGATTTTCTCTCTGCATGCCAAAATAGCTCTTGATTTATGGTTTTCCCTTTAGCTGTATATTGATGTATTTCTTTGGACAGACCCGAGGATTAAAGCATGGAAGGGCTATTGTGGTATCTACCTGTGCAGCTGTGGCGTCAATAGTGACTGGTGTGCTAGCTGGTATGCTTGCTTTGGGTGAAACATTGCCTTCAGCCCGTGTATCTCGTCGGTTCCTCTTGCTTGGATGGTAATATTGTTGTATTGATCTCCCTTTTCTTTTACATGTTTTTTATCAAAAGTTTTTGAATAGGTTCAACCTGGCATGTTTCCACACTTCCCTTGCCCTGGCTACAGATTTGTCCAACACTATAATTTCGACAGAATGATCTTCAAGTTTTACGAATGCCTTCTTCTGTTATGTATCCAAGAATAATTAGTCAGATCTTGAAGCTTTTGTTGGAAGCATCTTGCCTGTGCCTTCAGCACCAGATACTTTACTCAGCTTCCTCTCTAGAGGACAGTCGTCATTACAGTTCTAGAGGGCTTTTAGAAATTATATTCTCGTTCATTTAGCTTTCATGATTCACCAGAATTCTCGCTTGTTTCTTAGCTTAACCCTGTTGATGAATCATGTCCTCCTGTTGTTTGCAGGCTCTGTATCATTGTTGGGGTTATTTTTCTTGTGACGTCTACACGATTCATGGCTCTTATACCCAGACCGTTTCGACGTCTACTAAAGAGCAGCAACGAGAGAAATCACAACCTCAGACGGTCCTCCTCGCTACGGGCAAAGGATCCGAGCCCGAGCACAGTGATCCATGCATCTACACTGCACCATTTGATTCCTTCACCGGGGAAGAAGCCGTAGAGACCACCACCTAACACCATGTATGTGCATTCTTTTACACAATATGACGGGGGGAACATCTTAGCAAAGCTGTAAACAAACAAACAGGTGTAAAGTGGATGGCGTTACTTTTGTTTTATCTCCATGGGGATTTCTAAATTTGAGTTTCTATGCGACGGCATTGTTACTATAAAAAAAAAATTCTATCCAATTTGGCAGAGTTTCTACCTTAGACAATTGACAACAACAAAAATCTTTCCCATGGTTCTTAATTTATATCCTACGTGGCAGAAAATAAAAAAATTTAAAGTATGGTCCAATATTAATTTCTACGAGAGATAATTTCTATGAGAGTTTTTCATGTAAAAAATTGTCATACTACATCAACGTCATCCTGAAATTGGGGTAGAAACTACTGTCAAATTGGGGTAGAAACTATTGTTGAGAAGTTTTTTTTCTAAAAAGATTTTTTTACCATAGAACAATTGAAGATGGCCTTGTTGGGGTATTTGTGAGCCAACTCTCATGTTGAACTTTTAGTCCCACATTGTTTAGAATTCCAAGTGTATATTTTAATATAATACTTCTTATTGTGTTGACTTGTGCACATGAGGTGTCATAACCCATCTGGCTTGTGGGGTGTTTTTCCAAAAGGGTAAGGATCAATACTCCATGGAAATAATCTTTTGTTTTATCACTCATTTCTTCAGAAATTTCTTAGGAGCTAAGTCTTGTAGGAGTTTAGCGACTTGGACTTAGATGAAAGGCGCAAACTAACGCTTTGATGACGTACTTTGCATTTTGATGGTGCATTGTTGCGCTCATGCGTTCGTTTATGCGCGATGGACTGTGCGAGAGGTCTATATGCAGGCTTTTACGCGGAGTTGCTACGCGATTGCTTGCACAACACTGGTGCTGCTACTGTTAACGCAGATCTGCGCGGTCTTTCTCACATGTGTGCAGATAACAAGATTGAGTTCCGAGAGTTTCAAGTTATGTCTGAAAGTGACTTAGAGCGTTTCAGAAGTTCATTCATTGAACTTGCTGGTTTCTGAAAGCAGATCGTCGTATACGATGAATCTTACTTCGAGTAACGGTGATCGTCATCACCTCAGCAAGGAGTTTTCTCTTGTGTGCTATCGTTTCTTTTTCTAGTTTTTGTGTTTGTTCTATCTCGTTGTAGCAAGTGCGATTGCAAAGAGAAGAACGTTTTTTTTTTCCTCTCTTTTATCTTTTATTGTTAAAGTTTTCAGCTTCATAAGTCAGTTTGAAATCCAATTTTGTAACCTTCGGGGTATACAAACTGGTCTTTTTGCATACGATTGAATATAAACAGCTTTTTTCATGAAGCTTAATTTAAATTGTGAAGAATTCAGGTGGATGGTGAAACTTCCCTTTCTTCCCTATTCCGGAGTTTATTGAGAAGCAATTATAAGACCGCAGTTCCCAGCCTATTTTGTTGAGCATCGCATTGCTTTGTGGCTACAAAATAAAATTTGAAGACAAAACTATGGGTTTATTATTATTGTTATTATTGAAAAGAAACTGTTTCAAGTAAACTTACTTTCAAAAAATTGAAATATTTAACAAATTTAAGTTGTTGCGTAAAACATCTTTTGCTCCAATTCTTATTAAACCATCTGGCCCCAGTTTTCCCGATTGTGTTGCCTCAAGAATATGACCAGTTTCTTGTGATAGATTAATGCAACAATGATTCGTTATCATGTTATCATGTCAGTGTCATAATAAAATATCAACGTCACATCAATACTTTTCAAAGAAATCTTGTTCGATCATAATAGATATATAGGAAACTTTTGGAATGTTTCAAGAGTATTTTTTTTTTTGTTCATTCATCAAAATTAGGGACAACATTCACCTTTTACTTAAAGATTATTCATGTTTGAATAATTCATTATTTGAATAGTGTTCGCATATATTATATTTCTACTATTATGTTGTTTGGAAATAGTTTAAAAATGAACCGTTCAAATTGTATGTATTTTTTTCACTAAATAAAAAAATCAAAAAAAAATCTAACCATGTATGAACTTTTTCATGCAGCTACAAATATAAATAAAAATTATAAAATTCTTCTAACTATCTTAAGATATAATAATCCTAAAATATATTAAATATTCAAATTATTTAAACTAAGTATACGATATTATCTAACTAAATACATATTCATAATTCTAAAAACATTTCTATAATAATTTATAATAAAATATATTCAAATTATATTTAATATAATTTAATTATTTTTTTATTTTTTTAATAATATTATAAAAAAATTAGTACGTACATACGTAAATAAGACTAGTATATATATAGAAGGACACTGCCAAAATATATGCTGCTTGTGTCTAGTGTCTGTATTATATACTTGGTTGTAGTGTTCTACTCCTAACTACAACTACTGGATATGTAAGACGAGCAAATTTGTTGACCTACTTGATTGTATCTGTTGTTAATATATATATATATATATAGCATTTTTCAGAAATTTAATAAGAGAAGAAAGAAAAATAAGTGTTACTGGCCTCCGGAAAAGTTGTGCACGAAGCACTGTCCTAAGAGTTGATCCGAGGTCTATGTGCAGACGTTTCTCGAAAGCTCCTAGTGGTAAAATCCCCTGACTACCGGGTTCTCTTCGTTGCACACAACTCGGAGAGAGAGACCGAACTTAGCTCTGCCCAGAGCAAGGATATAGAGAACATAATGTGCTTCGAGAGTAGAATGAGAGAAAATATTTCACGTAGGAGAATTTTCTGTAGGAAGCCTTGCGAAGAGAACCTCAACAAGTATATAGGGAGAGAACCAGACCTTCACTACAAACAAGAAAATAAATGCTATTAATCCAGACGTTTAATGGGAAAAGAATATGGCATGTAAACGGAGGTCACATGTTAAAAATGAACCTGGACATAGGGAGTAATAAATGTCCAACGTTCAAAAATTGAGTGAGTCAAAGCGGTTCAAAAATAAAGGAAAGCAAAAAGATTTTTGGATCCAGCCCGAACTCGAAGAGTAAATTGGACCGGCATTCGGCGCCCGCAAGTGTGGGCACGTACCCGCACCCGTTACATGCGCCGAACCGAACCTACTCTAGCCGGGCTGCGCGCGCGTGTGGCCTAAGGGGTTCCCCACACAATGTCTTAAGGGAGCAATGAAGAAGAACTAATAAATACATACAAGGGGGAAGAGGTCCAACCGATGTGGGACCAAAGCAAAAGGAGAAAGTTGAGCTTTTGCTTACATATGTGTGGACACAACCAACAATCCCTCCCCCCCCCCCCCCCCAAAGGTCAAGTTCCGAAATAGAAGTGACAAAGAAATTAAAAGTGAAAAATTTCTGGGCAGGTATGTACTATGCATAGATGGGATGGACTACAGCCTTGAATCTTACTTAGTGACTATTGTCTTTGTCTGGAGAAGTGCTTGATGGACCATACCTAGAATTAGACTTCTCTTACCATATTCAGAAAATAGCACACATACTGTACTAGAGGTTCTGGGTCAAACGGGTGGCACTTTTGGTTGGCCATGCACACTTATTCCAAATTCATGAGAGTTGTCTGTGATCGCCTTGTCCCATAATTGCAGCCTTCACGACCTCTCATATAGTTAAGTCCTTAAGGGTTGGTGATAGGTGTCAACCCCGCATATCAGCTTTGACCTATTAAGAGTTTTAAAACTCATCATAACCATATCACTCAAGAACACTGTCACCATAGGGATGGGGAATCATTGTACGCATGTACAGCCACTTGGACATTATTGTAATGAGATTTTAATCTCAGTTCAGTGTTCCATAAAAGTCACATAAGTCCAGCTTGTTCCTACCCATTGAATCGGCTTCTTGGGATCTCCAGTCAGACTCGGTTGGGTTGCTACTGCTGGTGACTTTACTTATGGTCTTAACCCCATCCCCCTCGATGATTCTAGGATCAAAGTCCTAGACAGACCCTTCGTCAAGTGGTCGATGATTCTTAGGTTCAATCTTCATCTTTTTAGGTTCAGGAATTCCTACTTTAGCCAGACATCCCCAAACTTTGAGATAGTGGATCCTATGAGCTCTACATTTCCATAATTCATAGGGAGTCTTATCATTAGGCTTACTAGAAATCCTATTAAGGATGTAACAGGCAGATAATAATGCTTCTCCCCACAACTTATCGGGAGCACCTGAGCTGATGAGCATGGCATTCACCATGTCTAATAGAGTGTGATTCTTCCTTTCAGCAACTCCGTTGGACTGTGGTGAATATGGAGCAGTTACCTCATGGATTATTCCGTGTTCTTCACAGAAATTGGTCATATCATTTGATGTATACTCTCCACCACGATCTGATCTAAGAATCTTAATCTTTCTCTCTAACTGGTTCTCAGCTTCAGATTTATAGACCTTAAATCTGTCTAGAACTTCATCTTTGGTTTTGAGAAGATAGGTATAACAATACTTTGAATGATCATCTATAAAGGTAACAAAGTATTTTCTACCGCCTCGGGTCAAAACCCTATTTGAGTCACACACATCACTATGAACTAGTTCTAGAAGGTTAGAGTTTCTTTCTACAGATTTGAAAGGTAGCCTAGTGTGTTTGGCTTGAACACAGATCTCACACTTGTGTTTATCATCTATTGGAGTCTTAGGAATAAGATCTAAGTTCATCATCCTTCTTAGGGAACCTAGATTCACATGACCTAATCTACTTTGCCACACATTTGAAGATTCTACATTGAAAACAATAAAAGAATGATCTGAAATTTTATTCACGGTACTCAAAATAAAAAGACTATCTCTTACAAATCATTTTCCAATAAAAGAGTCATTCTTAGAAAATACTACTTTATTTGTCTCCATAACAATCTTGTATCATGAAGCTATAAGAAAAGACCCACTAACTAATTTTTTTCTGATAGATGGCACATGCAACACATCATGAAGAGTCCGAATTTTTTCTGATGTCATCTTTAGATCTATTCTTCCTCTTCTTATAATCTGTGCCGCTGAGCCATCTCCTAGAGTTACACCTCCTCCACCTGATTCCTGGTAGTTTGAAAAACATGAGTGATCAAAGGAAATATGAACATTAGCTCCAGAATTCAACCACCAATCGTCAGAATGGTAGAAAATATTGATTAAGGGTTAATAGCTTACAGACCTGAAGGAACTAGAAGAGCCGTTGAGAAGCATGTTTGCTTCTGGTTTGGCTGAACGTTTCCCTTTGTAAGAAGTCTGGACAGCTTCCTTCTTCCTATGAAAATAGTTGGTGGCCATATGGTTTGTTTTACCACACACAAAATAAAATCTCTTCTGATCCTGAGTCTGACCGAAGTTTCTTGGTTTATGGTGATGATGGTTTTGGTGGTGAGGCTGAAGGTTCTGCTTCTTCTTGAAGAGGTTCCTTTTGGGTTTGTGATGATGATGAGGCTTGGGTTTGCCTTGGAATTCTACTAGGTTTACCTTAGCTTTAGACTCAGACTTAGGGTTAGACCATAGCCTAATTTGTCCTTCTGTTCCTAATTTTTATTAGGACTTGAGCAAAGCTAAGGTCACCTTGAGTATAAATAAGGTCTTTCTTAACATCAGACCGACACGGGAGGAGCTTGTCTATTAAGTAGGCTATTTTATACTCAGTAGAGAAGAAAGTGCATTTGGCTTGAATATGCCTAAGATATTCTTGGAATTCATGTATTTGGTCATTCATAATTTTTTTATCTACCATAAAGTATCTGTTGAATGAGGAGGAATTGAATCTTTCAATTCTAGCATCATCACAACTATATTCATCTTCTAGGGCATCCCAAAGTTCTTTAGCACTTTTGTATTCAATGAATATGTCATATGGTGATTCAGACAAAGCGCTTAGAATTCTATGGAAGTAGTGTGGTAGTCTATTTCCTTAGGGGTCTTGGGTCTAGTGGAGCTAGAGGACTTGGATACACCTATGTCTGACTCAGTGTCATCAGAGTCATTTGTGATGGGTGTGGAACCATCAATGGCTGAGATCAATCCTAAGGTAGTGAGCCAAAATTTTATCTGACATTGCCATCTCTTAAAGTAGGTCCCGTTGAACTTAGTAGGTTTAGCAGTAAAAGTCTCATCCTTGCCAGTCATGGTTGCTAATGAGAAAAGTCTGAAACTAATAGATATGTAATTACTCAATAACAATGTACAATGATCTAGAATAATAGTTCAAGTAATTTTGCTAATCAACCTTAAAATCAATAGTCTATCAAGTGTTGATTAACTTGGGTTAGCTGTAGGGGCCGGTTCCCAGCTAGCGGTGGTCTGAAGACACTTAAATACCGTGTCGCTTAGGAATATTTACACCCGTTTGACAGAAAGACCCTTTCGACTTATTCCCAATTATATCTCTATTTTTAGAATTCAGACTCAAAGAGATTTGCAATTTCACTTTAGCTATTTCTTACTTCTAGAAAACTGTTTTTATTGTTCTAAGTTGCAGTAGAAATATGTCCAAGTATTATTTTATAGCAGGTATGAACTTGTTCTATAACAAGTAGACAATTTAATCACAAAATAGGCAATTATATCTATATAACAAAATTGCATTAAGAAGTATAATACAACTAAACTAAAGAAGTCTGATATAATTCAATTATGTCTATAAACAAAGTTGCTCAAAGAAATTTAGAACAACAGTGGACAAAATGACTTATGCAACTCAACTAACAAGTTTTGTTAACATATAAATGTTGCACCAACTCAACAGTGCTTGCCAATATGGTAGCAATAAAATCAAAACTTATACTTGACAATAGTTGCCGACTTTGTGCTATGAAATTAGTTGGTTATGCACAACAAACAGTAAGTAAGAATTTTCAAATCGGAAGAGTGAAGTTGTATACAGCTTACACGTTAGAACAGTTCTCAATTTGAACTATAAATCAGAAATGGATCAACTCTTAGATTGTTGTTAATAATTATATATATATATATATATATATATATATATATATATATATATATATAATATTTTCCAGAAATTTGATAAGAGAAGAAAGGAAAATAAGTGTTACCGACCTCCGAAAAAGTCATGCACGAAGTACTGCCCTAGGAGTTGATCCGAGGTCTATGTGCAGACGTTTCTCGGAAGCTCCTAGTGGTAAAACTTCCTGACTACTGGGTTATCTTCGTTGCACACAACTCGGAGAGAAATGCCGAACTTAGCTCTGCCCAGAGCAATAATTTAGAGAACATAATGTGGTTCGAGAGTAGAATGAGAGAAATAGATTTCACGTAGGAGAATTTTCTGTAGGATGCCTTGGGAAGGGAACCTCAACAAATATATAGGGAGAGAACCAGACCTTCACTATGTAATGCTCCGCTCCTAGCGGGTTACTTATGGAACACTTGTTACTTTGACTCGGTTGAGAATCGAGTCTCGGGGAAGCCTTATCGCCAAATCAACATGGACGAAATACAATGAACCCTTCAAATTGATGGAACGGCTTCTATTGAAATGAGTCCAAGTATTTTCGTTGGTTGTTTTGCTTCTTGATTTTGTGTTGCTTTGTGTTTTATCTTGCTTTCGATTACTTGGTTTTCATAATTTGATTTTCTCGCTTGCGCGTTATTTTCGAATCGTAAGAAAATTAGATTGAAGGATGCTAACCAAGTATTATTGCAATTTCAGAACGCATAACGAAGAAGTGACCGTTGCATATGGCTTCCTGTCATGCCCCAGTCCCAAAATACCGAGGGACTAGACACGTGGCAATGGCCAGCAGCACACACCGATGGACAAACCTAATTTAATGGATCCATCGGGGCATGCTTAAGCTATAATATAACAATAAGTAGGTCCAATGATAAATGCCAAGTATCTAGATCTCATCCAACAGAACAGTATAAGAACTAAATAGCAAACTGGAATAACTGCTGGAAGTCAAGTTACTGTCGAATATCCAGCAAAAAATAATACTGAGTAGGGTGGAGACAAATCCACTACCGATAAATGGAAAAACAGAGACAAGGAATTATAACTAAAATATGCTAGAAAATAACTAAGTATAAATAGGGCCATCGACTGCAATCGTACCCTCGTCTGGTGTCGGTCCGTAAAGTTGCGGGTGCTCCTCGTCTGCTAAATCTGGAGAACAAAACCAGGTCCTCAGAGGGACGTAACAAGATACAAAAGAATACGAGCCAAAAGTACAGTAACTGAACATGCAAGATAGACATGAAAGTAAACACAAGAAAGCAAACAAGACACGAGAAATCACTGCATCTAAGATGGTGGCGTACCGATGGTGCTATCAAACATGACTACTAACAATCGGGATAACCGCAACTCAATGGGAGATCACGGTCCTATAGAAAGTAGTCCAATGGGGACTCTCAGTCTATAGTATAGCTCTTTCGCAGCCCTATGGGAGCTCACGAATGAGGTAGTCAAATGAACAAGTCCCTATTGCAGCACAATGGGTACTCACAATCGAGATTGCTCAAGTGTAGTCAATGCCTAATAACGATCATCTGGGACGTAAAGAAACCAATCAGATCAACTCAAGAAAGCGTAGAGTAACCACATACCATCACCATATATCTAAGGAACAAATAGTAATCCATGGAAAAGAGCAAATAATGTAAATGCACGTAAAACGAGAAAATAAGACTAGAGCAGCAGGAATAAATCAATATGAACAACGCATCAAGAAACTATATATGACAAGAAATAACAGCTGAAAAGGGAAGCATGCAATTAGTGTGCAAGAGTCTTGCACGACAATGTATAAATATGTCAAGAAAATAAGTAGCAAAACTGCAGGATTTGGCAAGGTATACTTGTCTGGGGTTCTGGCTCCAACTGTAGCTCTGATGTTCGTGAAATCTCCAGAAATGTCTCCGGATGCTGAAACAAATATTACCATCAGATTCAGAAAATATTAAATAGCTAGAAACGCCTGTCCTTGAGTCCAATTTGGAGACAAGGACAAAAATGACAATTTCGGGTCAGAGCGGGGTCCACATGTGGCCCGCTTCGCACCAAAAAATGTGTCAGGGTCAAAGGTCTCCAAATTTGTCCAACTTAGTGTCAACAGGTCGGAAACAATGATACGAACCCAACGGAACTTCCAGAATTGGATTCCGATGAGCCGATCACAAAATCGCCCGTCAAGTGGAGCCTGTGGGGCCCACGATACCCGATTTTGTCAACGTTTTCAGAATCAAACCAAACATGGGTCACAGGACCAGCGTATCGCTACGAGTCCGATGGAGTAAGTTTCGTTTCGATCCGACGTGTGTACACAAAGTTACGACGCATTCCAGAACTGACGGATACGGGACGGTGTCCGCGGATACGCGTTGATTCCGGTGTGCACGCACATCCAAATCAACTTCTGCAAAATCTCGCACGTCCGTATCGACGGCGCGTACGTATCGGTGAAGACCGCACGCGACCAAGTCGTCCCGTTAGGCGGGGCGTACCCAGTTTCGGGGTGAATCAGGGCATTATTTTTCCTATTTTTGGATCGCGGTTCACGATCGCCACAGGATGCGATGCCCCGAGCGGGTTGCACGGGCACCGAGAGGGTCACGCAGGGTTCACGACGCAACAGACGGAATCGAAAACAGAGCTACGAGGAGAAAGATACAGGTACCTGAACAGGGCTCGAGAAACTGATGTTTCTCGTGTCCGACACGACTCGGCGTGTCCGGATCCGAATCCTAGGGTTAGGGTTTGGAAAACTGGGTGACGGCCGGAGCTGGGCGGCGCTGCGTTGGGGGAGGCCGGCCGGAGGAGGCTGGGGCGGCGCCGGCGAGGCTGGGCGGAGGCGGCGGCGCGGGCACGGCGGCTGGAGGGGCTCGGGATCGGGTTCTGGGTCGCTGCGGGCGGGGAAGAAGGGGGGAAGGAGAGGATGTCGCCAGCGGCGGCTGGGCGGCCTCGCGGGGGTGGCGCCGGGGCTGCAGCGTCATCGTCGGAGCTGGACGGGTGAGGGAGGCGATGGCAGCGTCGGGGCGGGGACTCCGGGTGGTGGAGGGTGTGGCCGGAGAGGAAGAGGTTTTATAGGGTCGGGAAGGCCGAGGGAGGCGGGCGGAGCTGGCGTCGTGGCCGTGGGGTGCGGGGGGCGCGGCCGGGCGAGGCGCCGCTTGGCCGGAGGCGGCGAATCCGGCGGAGCAGTTCGCGCGGGGGAGAACGGGTCAAGGGAGAGGGTGGAAGCGGGTTTCGGGCGGGTGCGGGTTGGGCCGACCCTGCCCGACCCGTTAAGACGGTCGGTCCGGTCGGGTCTAGCTGAACCGGGTTCGGCCGGTTCAGTCCGGTTTGAACCCGGTTCAGTCCGGTCCATATTGGGTTTATTTTATTTTTTAATTTAAAAAAATAGTTTTAGGGCTTTTGAAAAATATTTTCGGGGTCCAATAAATTCCCAGAAAATTACTCTAAGTCCAGTATTCTATTTTACACCCAAAAATATTATTTTTATAATATTTTAATAGTAATTAACAGCAAATAAAAATCATTTAATTATTAAGAGCCTAGGTTTTAATTACAGAAAAATTCCGGAAAATTCCAGAAAAATTGTGAAAAGTCCAAATTAATAATTCCTGAAAATTAGGGGGCTTACACTTCCACATCCTCTCGTTCGATTCAATCAGTGAGTGGCTTAGGCCCTTCGATGAATCTTTCAGTCCATACGCCTTAACAACATGATCTCTAGTTCACTTGAATTGCTTGTCCCTATGGTAAATATTAAATTTACTACAAGATATACTAAAAGAAATAAAGTACATGTAAATATAAATAGAGTTACTACTTTACTTCAGTTAATGCTTGTCTCTTACTCACCTACTGCGCCACAAAATCGTGTATTGAACCTTTTATGGTTAGTGTTTGTATCCCGTGTAAAAGATTGAAAGAGAAGAGTCTAGTAGCCCATTCTGATGTTCCGGTCGATCTAGAGGGGTTTGGCTATTAGATAGTGATATGCTTGTTCATGTTTAATGCATCATAATAGTTTTATCTGATAGATGTTGCTTGTCATGCATTGGTCTCGGACAACTTGTGCACAAGGTAAATAGTCTCTCGAACGATTCTTGGGACATTGGGAATCGGTCGGTCCGGAGAAGATTGTGAGAGCACCCTGATGTTCTGGTCCCATGGGATCTAGGGTGGTGTTATTGTCCATTAAGTGGGATAACTCATGGGCCATCATATAGTTAGGTCGCATGCTAGGTTTACTTTCTTGCTTACCTATTATTTGATACCAAGATTGATACATAAGTTAGCTTTATATATGTTAATTGTTGCTAACTTATGTGTCTGCTGCAGGGATAACCGCTCGACCGTAGGTAAGATTTATCATATGCATAGTCTATCTATCGTCTATGTTTTCTTGCATGAATTGTTAAAAAAAACTAGACAACTAGAAAGATCACCTAATAATGCTAGCTTCACATGCTTACTTAGTATGGATTTCTAGGTGAGTTTGGCCACGGTCACTCACCAGTACATGTTGTAGTACTAACCCACGTTTGTGGGCATATCTCCAAGTTCTGGTAGCGAGAGCTTGGCGAGCATTTTGAATTGATGTTAGTGCATCCTTCCAGAGAGACCGTGCTCGTTCTGCTTCCTTAGCTTTTCTCTCATGTGGGCAAACTCATCTTCTGCTAGATGTTTTAATTTTTGGTCCTACTAAGGATATAATGTATGGACGTTGTGGCTAGTTTTGGGATTGTAAAAAGAGTTGTAAGCTTTCTATGACATATTTTGTAACTCAGCCAAGCAAGTACTTAGTAATCCTATCTTCAAGTATTCAATAAAGAAAGTATTTTGTGTTCCTATCAAATGTGTTCAACTTTGATTCTCTGTATTTACATCTTGTGCCTATATATATGTATATTTTTGTCTAACTTGTGTCTTATGCAGGTACTATGCCTGGTGCAAGCGCAACTTAGGCTTGCACGGCATCGCGCCCAAGCGAGGACGATCGGTTCCGTAGGGCCCAAGCAAGGACGATCGGCCCTTACGGGACTGGGGCGCAACAGGTGGTATCAGAGCACGGCTTTACGTTCTTGGCCTCTACAAATATCATTTTTAAAAATGATTTAAGTTTTTAAGCGGTTTCAAAAGTCCCGAATTTCAAAAATGTTTGTGAATTTATATAAGTAAATTGAAGGTGTTAAGGTCCTGCTATTAAAAAGTATAAAAAAAACCCAGCGTCCCATGCAATAAGTCCATAATACGTTATGAGACTAATGCAAGCTACTCTCTTTTGCAGCAAGATGACTATAACAGGTAACCAAGGGACATCGCGCGCAGCGAGTGTGAGCGATGACCAAATCGATAAGCTGATTGCTATGTTCGAGAATCAGAATAATCGACATCATGCCCAACAAGAACGGTTCAAAGCTCAGCAGAAACGGGCTGATGCTAGAGCCTTGGCACAGCAACAGCAGCTTGACTCTCTGACTCAGATAGTGACAGCATTGGTAGCCAATAGCGGTGCATCAGGAACCGCCGCGACGCCTATGGCAGCCGCTCCCGCGCCTCGAGAAGCTGGCCTAGCAGAAGCAGATGAACCTCCACAAGCGGTCAGAAAGTCTACCTTTAAAGGCGCCGAGTTCCTGAAATTAAACGCTCCAAAGTTCGAAGGCAGGGCAGCGGAGGATAAGGTGATTGACTGTATCGCGAAGTTGGAGGACTTATTTGAGTTTGCTGGGATACCTTCGAATAAGAGGGTGGCGTGTGCAGCTATGTAGCTGCGGTTACGTGCACACGATTGGTGGCAGATCAAGAAGCTAGATCTTGCCACAAAGCGCATCGACTACAAAATCACTTGGGGGATGTTTAGAGATGCATTCCTTGCACAATATCTTCCGCCAGCTGTCAGACAGAGAAAAGAAGATGAGTTTATCGAACTTAAGCAAGGGAGCATGTCCTGTCACACCCCAGTCCCAAAATACGTAGGACTAGGAACACGTAAGCATGCCAGCCGTATGTATATGACAACTCCAATATATGGATACCATATACACATGTACGCTGTAATATGAATAATACTCATATGTGGTATATATATAGTCACACGTCACAGAAATACTAATCTCATCCACACAACAAGTTATAGAAAAGAAATATCTAAACTAGAATAATGGGTCTGAATCATCAAAAAATAATAGTCGGGTGGAGACAAACCCACTACCAATGACTATATCAATACTAAAATGAGAGAGGGGTATAAGATCTCCAATATACAACAAGATGATGATATAAAGGTATCAGCTAAGGAGATCCATCGCTAGAGATAATCAATGATGCTCAGAAGGTAAGATCTTCTCGGAAGAGATAAGTGGTAAGTCCTGATTCGTGCTCCTGCGAATAGTCATGAACATCTACACCTGGAAAGGGACCAGGTCCTCAGAGGGACATAACAAGATACATAGAAGCATGCCAATTTGAATACAGTAAACATGCATAATATTTGAAAAATATATAAGTACGCTGTACAAGACAATCTATATGAATGCAAATGAGGACTACTTTTTGACGTATGGGCGAGGGTAGGCTACTCGATCTAAGCCTCACAACTCACACACCCGTCAAGGGATATCAGAAATCGACATACCTCGGGGGTAGTGACCAGCGCGACTCTACAGAAATCGACATACCTCGGGGGTAGCGACCAGCGCGACACACTACCGTAGTGCGAGCTATATACTACGGTTTACCAGAGTGGTTATAGCCCATACGCCTATTGATTGTCCTCTCATGATACTAAGTGTCATGTGTGTGTCAACTTATCTAATATATAGTAATGACTGAAAGAAACTACACATGTAATGAATATACATAAATGTAATGAATATACAGAAATATAATAAGCATGCAAAGTACTGTAAACAATTTGGCAAGGTATCTTGCCTGGCAAGAAGAGCTGCAAAGTGTAACGTCTAGGAGTCAAGCACACAAGATCAGAAGCTACGGCCTCAGAATGAACGTCTCCGGATGCTGAAATAAATATTACCAACGTTCTCAGAATAAGCGATATAGCTAAAAAACACTACCCTTTCGTCCAATTTGGACACAGGGGCAAAACGGTAATTTCGGATCAAAGCGGGGTCCACATGTGGCCCACTTTGCACCAAAAATTGTATCAGGGATAAATATCTCTAAATAGGATAAATTATAGATCAAACCAATTCTAAATATCAATACAAACTCAACGGTACGTCCAATTTTGGATTCCGGTGAGCCGAACACAAATTCGCCCAAAAAGTCAACCATGGGACCCGTAAATAGGCGGCTTGGTCAACTATCTCAGAATTGCGTGAAACTTGGGTCACAGGACCAGCGTGATACCACGAATCCAATGGCATAAGTTTTGTCACATTCTGACGAGCGTACACTAAATGGTGCAGTATTTTACAAAAGTCGCGATACGGAGACTTTTCGCGGATACGGGTTGATTCCGACGCGCACACGCGTCCGAATCAGTTTTCATGAAAGCCCACACGTCTGGGTATACCGTGCGCGCCTTTTGGTGTATTTAGTACACGACGGGGCGGTCCCGTTTGGCGGAGCACGCTCCGTATCGCAAATTTTAACATTTTTAAAAACTGTTTTTCATGAGTTTTCAACCTAATTTATTTCTGCATATAACACCAGATAAAATAATATAATTGACAGAGAATGATCTCGGTCAGGTGTTCTTTTCATAGCAAAAAGAATTTCTAAGTTCGGATCTCTGTGGTGGGAGATACGAGCCCTTGAACATTGATGGTTACAATAGTTTTTCTGGAATTAAAAGTGGTCGTTTTTCTCGACTTGGCGTCGATTTTTACCTAGGGTTTAGCGCTGAACGATGGAAACTAATCTACGGGATTTAGAGATGGATATGTGGGGATCATACCGGCGAAGACAGGGTCGAGTTTGGTTGAGCGGGGAGACGGAAATCTACGCGCGAACAGAACTAAGTTGTTGCAGTTTCTTGGGTGCTCGAGCAGGGGACGCGTCGGCGAGCGGCACGAATTCCGGTGGCGACGCGGCGTGCTCCGGGAGGCGCCGCGGTGGCTCTGGGGTTCCGGCGGCGGCGCTTAGGGATTTAGGTTTAGGGTTAGGGTTAGGGTTTTGTGGGATCATATATATATATAAAGAATGAGAGAAAGGGGGCTCCACACGGGTGAAGAAGCTGCGGCCTGCTGCTACTGATTATGTTGGTTGCGGGTGCGGGTCTTTAACGGGTTGGGGCCTAGGTGTTAGCGGGTAGGATATAGCTTAAGGGTTTGGGTTTTATAATTAGTTTGATTTCTAACTCTTTTTCCTTTTTCCTTTTTCGCTTTTACTTTTTTTTTCCTTTTCTATTATTTTTTCTATTTCTTTTCTAATTTTTTTAATAAACTTGATACATATATATATATATATATATATATATATATATATATATATATATATAATTCTAGAAATTAAATTAGTGCTTACAATAAATCTATCAGCCGTCCACAGGGTCCCCTACATGGAATAAATTAAGGTAAATTATGCGTTGCTCCATAAATCCTCTCTTGCATAAACACCTAGAAATAAAAATTCAATAAATCCTATTTCTTCTAATTAGCTACTAAATACTATAAATTAATTAAATAATTAATTAAATAACAATACGGTTTATTAAAATTAGGGGTTTTACATATCCGTCGAAGATTATGAGTCAAAATTCTCCAAACTTGCTAAGTTCGCTAGCTATATGATTCCTAATGAGAGGGCCCGTACACATCAATTCATAAGAGGCCTAAACGATAACCTGAGAAAGGATGTTATGAACCGGGAGTGTACATCGTACATACAGGCTTTTGAGACAGCAGTGCAGAATGAGCACTTCACACCGCATAGTGCTCAAGAAAAGGCATCGGCTCCTCAGAATCCTCCTGCAAAAAGATATCGCGACGGCGAAAAGGAGATCGATACAGATGGGAATCCTGGAAAAGTGTGCAGTTACTGCGGCCGTTATGGTCACACTAAAGAAACTTGTCGTTTCCTCAACAAGCTATGCTTCAAATATGGACAACCAGGCCATAAACTTCGAGATTGTCCAATTAGGAAGTTCGCACAGCAGAATCAAAATGACAATGTAGAACATGGACAGAATGAGAACCCTGTCCCAGCCCCAACTAATGGACAAACTGATCAGACTAGAAGGCCTAGAGTTTATCAGTTGAATATTGAGCGTGATACAAACGGGCACAATGTTGGTGAGTCTGATTCTTTGACCTCTTGATGCATCATTTATCAACTCCTTGATCTCTTAAGTTTCGGGATAAAACTTCTTCTCAGTGGGGTATTATGTAATGCCCCGCTCCTAGCGGGTTACTTATGGAACACTTGTTACTTTGACTCAGTTGAGAATCGAATCTCGAAAAAATCTTACCGCCAAATTAACACGGACGAAATACAATAAACCCTTCAAATTGATGGAACAACTTCTATTGAAATGAGTCTAAGAGTTTTCGTTGCTTGTTTTGCTTCTTGGTTTTGCGTTGTTTTGTGTTTTGTTTTGCTTTTGATGACTTGGTTTTCATGATTCGCTTTTCTCACTTGCGCGTTCTTTTTGAATCGTAAGGGAAAGAGATCGAAGGATGTTAACCAAGTATTATTGCAATTTCAGGACGCATAACCAAGGAGTGACCGTTGCATAAGGCTTCCCCATCCTCTCGTTCAATTCAATCGGTGAGTGGCTTAGGCCCTTCGATGAATCCTTCAGTCCATACGCCTTACCAAAATGATCTATAGTTCACTTGAATTGATTGTCCCTATGGTAAATATTAAATTTACTACAAGATATGCTAAAAGAAATAAACTGCATGCAAATATAAATAGAGTTACTACTTTACTTCAGTTAATGCTTGTCTCTTACTCACCTGTTGCGCAACAAAATCGTGTATTGAACCTTTTATGGTTAGTGTTTGCGTCCCGTGTAAAAGATTGAAAGAGAAGAGTCCAGTAGCCCGTCCTGATGTTCCGGTCCTACGGGATCTAGGGGGGTGTGGCTATTAATATAGTGATATACTTGTTCACGTTTAATGCATCCTAATAGTTTTATCTGATAGGTATTGCTTGTCATGCATTGGTCTCGGACAACTTGTGCACAAGGTAAATAGTCTCTCGAACGATTCTTGGGACACTGGGAATCGGTCGGTCCGGAGGAGATTGTGATAGCACCATGATGTTCCGGTCCCACGGGATCTAGGGGGTTTTGTTGTCCATCAAGTGGGGCAACTCATGGGCCATCATATAATTAGGTCGCATGCTAGGTTTACCTTCTTGCATACATATTATTTGATACCAAGATTGATACATAAGTTAGCTTTATATATTGTAATCACCCTAAAATTTTAAAAATTTTAAGAACAATTTTTGGGATTTTTTGGCATTTTTCAAGAATTAAAATAGGTGTTTTTGTGATTAAGTGATTTTTTAATTACTAATAACTAATATTAAAATATGATGAAAATAAGATTTTATGGTGTAAAATAGAAAACTGGACTTAGGGTAATTTTTCTGTAATTTATTAGGCCCCGGACCTAATTTGTAACACCTAAAAACTATTTAATTAATTATTTATCTATTTTTTTATTTATTTAATTAGTTATATAAACCCTGACCCAAACCGGCCCGGCCCAAACCGGCCCAGCCCAACCGAGCCCACCCACTAACTATCGGGTCGGGTCGGCCAGACCCGGACCCAGCCACCCGACCCGCACGACCCTTTCCTTTCCCCCACGTTCGGCTGGCCCGCGTCCCCTCCGGGATTTCCGGCGGCGGCTCCGGCCACGTCGCCTGGCCGCCCGCGTCTGACTCGCCCCACGTCACCCCTCCCCTCCGCCTCTCCCGGTCAGCCCCCTCCTAGGCTCCCCTATATAAACCCTCACTCCGGTCCTCCTCCTTCATCTCCCCTCCCCTAAACCCTAACTCCGGTCGACCGTTCCCCCGAGCTCCGGCTCTGCCCCAGCGCCCTCCGCACAGCCGACCCTCGCCGCCGACCTCCTGCCTTCCTCCCCAGGAGCCCAGCCGGCCCCTTCCCTCCCGGTCGAAGCCGCCCGCAGCACCGCCCCTCCTCCAGCGAGCCGCCCCGGCCAGTCTCCAGCACCCTAGGGCCGCCGTGGACGCGGACACGACACAGAGATTCTGTGCCCTAATCAGGACACATCCAGGACACAGACCCGACACTCTGACACGCGGGAATCGAGTTTTTTAGCCCTGTTCAGGTACTCGTAACTTTCTGCTCGTAACCTCGTTTCCAATTTTGTAAGTTGCAACGCGTAGCCTGTATGACCCCCTCGGTGCCCGTGCAAACTGCTCGGTGCATCGCGTCCTGTGGTGATCGCGAACCGCGATCCAAAAACAGGAAAAACAACGTCCTATTTCACCCCGGAACCGAGTACGCCCCGCCAAACGGGATGACTTGGTCGCGTACGGTCTTCACAGATACGTGCGCGTCGTTGATACGGACGTGTGGGATTTCGCGGAAGTCGATTCGGGTGTGTGTGCACACCGGAATCAACGCGTATCCGCGGACACCGTCCCGTATCCGCCCTTTTCGGAATATATCATAACTTTGTGTACACACGTCGGATCAAAACGAAACTTACGCCATCAGACTCGTACCAATACGATGGTCCTGTGATCCAAGTTTGGTTCGATTCCGAGAACGTTGACGAAATCGCGTGTCGTGGGCCCCATAGGCCCCACTCGACGGGCGATTTTGTGACCGGCTCATCGGAATCCAATTCTGAAAGTTCCGTTGAGTCCGTAACAGCGTTCCTGACTTGTTGACACTAAGTAGGACGAATTTGGAGACCTTTGACCCTGACACATTTTTCGGTGCAAAGCGGGCCCACATGTGGACCCCGTTTTGACCCGAAATGATCTTTTTCGCCCCTGTGTCCAAATTGGACTCAAGGACAGGCGTTTCTAGCTAATTGATATCTTCTGAACATGATTGTAATATTTATTTTAGCATCCGGAGATATTTTTGGAAATTTCCCGAGTAACAGAACAGTATTTGGAAATCAAACATCAGGCAAGTGTACCTTGCCAAACCCTGCAGCTTGCTACTTATTTTCTTAACTTATTTATACATCAGTGGACAATTATACCGTGCCAACTTGCAATGATTTCTATTATAGTACTTGCTGGAGTACTTGTGTAAACATACATAAACTTGCTTTAACTGTTCAACCCAGGACCGAGTGATTTTACTTAGCGTCCGATTACTAGTCGGGTGCCAACCCCGTACGGAGTTGTGTAACGTCACATAGACATGGATATCGAGATCCTATGTATTCTCGTACTTGTCTTATCAAGTACATCATAACCCAGGACACCTGACACTATTCATGAGACAGAGTCTTCCTTAGACATTCATGGTGATTCTGTATAGGATACAGGACTTGACAGAGATATTTTATTTATAGACAATATGACTTGTTGTATTAGCTATAATCCCGTTGACATGGACATGAGACGTTATGGTCATGATATGCGTGATTACATTGGGTGGAGAGAGACACACAGGCTACAGGCTGTTTCATATATATATATATCTACTACTATTGTGAGGTCGTAGACTCTCCAGCAGAGCTAGACCCTTTACGTGTTATTACTGCTACCGGCTCTCCGACACAGAGCTTGTAGCGGTCTCAGCCTGAGTTCTAGTGCTGCTCTCATATTGCATATCACTTAGCTGGTTACATAGTTTACCCAATTATTACTTATTGCTGCACTGCTTATTTATTTGGCTTGTATTTTCTGTACCTTGCTATGTCCCCTGAGGACCTGGAATGGATTATGTCCCCAGGTTTAGCTGAGGAGCAGTACCCCAAGATATACGGGACAGGAGCTGAAGCTATTACTGGACTTGATACTGGAGCAGAACCAATCCCTGAGCACGAGGTGACTGCCGAAGACTTTTCCTGAGTACCTGCTTCCGTGCTCAGTATTTACTTATATTTGACTCTTTTGTTCCTGGCCTATTGAGCCAGTGTATTCAGACTTATGTCGGATTGTTTCTCCGACCTACTTGTTGAGACTTGTTGCTACTTATTTCCATTTCATTATGCAGTTGATTATATTTATCTTTTATGGATGAGATTAGTTGTGGCTTGTTGTTGTAGACCTTCTTTTACAGCTTAAGTGCGCCCTGATGGATCCATTAAATTGGGTTGTCCATCGGTGCGTGCTGCTGGTCATTGCCACATGTCCAGTCCCTCGATATTTTGGGACTGGGGCGTGACATATATGCAAATCGTTGCTAACTTGTGTGTCTACTGCAGGGATAACCGCTCGACCGTGGATAAGATTTATCATATACATTGTCTATCTATCATCTATGTTTTCTTGCATGAATTGTTAAAAGAAACTAGACAACTAGAAAGATCACCTAATAATGCTAGCTTCACATGCTTACTTAGTGTGGATTTCTAGATGAGTTTGGCCACGATCGCTCACCAGTATATGTTGTAGTCCTAACCCATGTTTGTGGACAAATCTCCAGGTCCTAGTAGCGAGAGCTTGGCGAGCATTTTGAATCGGTGTTAGCGCATCCTTCCAGAGGGACCGTGCTCGTGCTTCTTCCTTAGCTTTCCTCTCCTGTGGGCAAACTCCTCTTCTGCTAGATATTTTGATTTTTTGTCCTACTAAGGATATAATGTATGGACGTTGTTGCTAGTTTTGGGATTGTAAAAAGTGTTGTAAGCCTTCTATGGCATATTTTGTACTCAGCCAAGCAAGTACTTTGTAATCATATCTTCAAGTATTCAATAAAGAAAGTATTTTGTGTTCCTATAAATGTGTTAAACTTTGGTTTTCTGCATTTACATCGTGTGCCTATATATATATGTATATTTTTGTCTAACTTGTGTCTTGTGCAGGTACTATGCCTGGTGCAAGCGTAACTTAGGCTTGCACGACATCGCGCCCAAGCGAGGGCGATCGGTTCTGCAGGGACCAAGCGATGACACAAAATATGGCATGTAAACGGAGCTGTCACATGTTAAAAATATTGAAAATGAACGTGGACATAGGGAGTAATAAATGTCCAACGTTCAAAATTTGAGTGAGTCAAAGTGGTTCAAAACTAAAGGGGGAGCAAAAAGATTTTTGGATCCCAGCCCGAACCCGAATAGTAAATTGGATCGGCATTCGGTGCCCGCAGGTATGAGCACGTACACGCACCCATTACGCGGGCCGAACCGGGCCGGGCGGCGGCGGCGACGGCGCGCGCGTGTGGCCCAAGGGGTTCCCCACACAACATCTTAAGGGAGCAATAAAGAAAAACTAATAAATACATACAAGGGAGAAGATGTCCAACCGATGTGGGACTAAAGCAAAAGGAGAAAGTTGAGCTTTTGCTCACATATTGTGGACACATCCAACAGTATCTACATAATATGCAAGTTAGGGTTCATCTTTAGATTACTGAATTAAAATAGACAAGTGCTGCAACTTTAGAAGATGGATTAATCACAACGGATTCATAAATTGTCAGAAATATAAATTGTCACGAAATTGACTTCAAATTGAATAGCCGGCGGCGTGTCTTTAAACTTTAGTCCAAATTTTGAATTTATAGTTTCAGAATTTTGGACCAACCGTTTGATTAAAAATGAACATAATCAAATTATTTCTTTAGATAGTACAACGTATTTACAAAAAAAATTATTATGGTTAACTAATAATATAAACAATTAATATTAACAAAATATTATGGGTAACTAATTAAATATTATGATTTTATAAAGATATTAATTATCTAATATTACATGATCATAATTTTCATGTTTAACTAATAATCCTAAAATATTAATTATCTAATCAACAAAATAGTATGGTTAACTAGTAATCATAATTATTAATTACTTATAATTAATGTAAAGAAATTTATTTTATAAGTTAATTATAACTTAAAATAAATTAATTAGTTTAAATACTGATAACTTATTAAAGTTTAATTAACTATTCTAATTATATAATATTATAATAGTATATACTAATTCATTATCTAGTTAAATTGATAATTACCTATTAGTATTATATATTTATATTAATTAAATATTCTAACAACTTATTTATATTAATTAAGAATAAAAAATATATATATAATATTAATTAATTGTTAATTAAGTTATTAATTTATCGATTAGTGTTAACTAAATATTTATAGAAAAATAAAATTATAATAAAAAATAAATCCCTCCCAAATTCGGATCAGAGCGTAGATGTTGGATAGCCTCTAAATTATAAATTATGGTTTTAGATATAGAAAGTAATAATTATCAACTTTCCAAATCTAAATATAAGGCCCAATCAAACATTCGATCCCATAGATTTAGTTCCAAATCTATGAAATCTTAAAATCCATTGTCAGTTCATGTTTATCAAACATGTCCTTATAGAAATTGTAAGGATGCAATCTCAAGCCTAAATTTATGGTTTAGGAACCAAGATACTACATAGTCAGTTTTTTTTTTCTTCTCTTATTCTTTTAATATGAAAAATCTACAACTTGATACCCATAACTATCTAAAATGTTCATCTTGACATCCTCAGCTTCGATAGGTACTAACTTAATATCCTGAAAAAAGATCAAATTGTCCCTCCCTCCTCTCTCCCTCTTTCCCCCTCCCCTCCCTCTCCGGCGCCGGCGATCGGAGGAGGAGGGGTGCACAACAGTAAGGGGCAACAGCAGAAGCAGCAAGCAACAGTGGCAGCCAGAAGCTGCGCAACGCAGAGAGGGGGCTGGGTGGCGAGAGGAGGGCGCGGGGACGCGAACAAAGTCGCAGGCGGAGGGGGGGAGGGTTTAGTCGCGGAGGTGTGGGCGAGGTCATCAGTGGGCACGAGGGAGGGGGGGTTCACAGGGAAACGCTGTCGGAGAAGGAGAGAGGAGGGTGGGGGTGAAAAAATGAGAATTTTTTTTTGTCATTTTAAAATTTTTGGATATCAACATAAAAATTATTATATAGTTGAAGGTACGAAATTAGCACCTATCAAAGTTGAGGATGTAAAGTTGAACAATTTGGATAGGTAAGGATATCAAGTTGTAATTAAATTATAATTAGTTGGATTTTTTATTGGACTGCTTAAAAAATTGTCAATTACGGACCTTTTATTTTGCGTTTTTGACACTTTTTCAGAATATACACTGTATTTTTTATAGATTTATTTTTTATTATAAAGGAAATGTTATCGGAAGCACGTTTTTTCGATTATAACAAACTTGATAACCGAACTCAACTGGCTCTTGTGGTCAGTGAGAAGTGATATAACATTTCTGGCTGGACGGAGGTCTCGGAATCAAATCGTGGAAAAGATATGGAGATAGTGGACCCAAATGACATATAATACAGCGTGCATAAAGTTCCGTACGTATCGTCGGACATCTAAACAAATTTTTTTTTATAGGTTTGACGTATTTATTATGTGTATGACCCACACAATGAACCTAAAAAACATTCACGAAAACCAAGTCCATTTACTCGGTGAATCTGATCACTCAAATTGATATGTGGATCATGCCTCAATCATTTTTTTAGATAGAACATTATGTCACTAGGTCCATAGAATAAAGGTAATTTCATACATGTAGGTTCTTACCATTTAAAAATGATAATGAACAAGCCGAACTATATGATCCTTGTAGTTACCGAAAAGAAACATAAGATCCTGACTGAGTGACGGAAGATCAGTGGATCGAGGAATATATTTTTATTTTTATTTATTTGATTGAAGTTGGAACAGTAAATCCAAAAGACATATAATACAGCGTGTACAAAATTTCAAACGTTATATCGGATATTTAAAAAAAAAATTTATAATGAACAATCTACTGAAGATGGCTTCAGAAAATGTAATCCATACCTGTAGGTTCTTACCCTGCCCTTAACTATTGCTATATATGGGCTAGGCAAAAGCCCCTGCCTTTGTATTCAAATGCACCCTCACCACCAGAAGTGAATATTATTCGTTTTTGGACTAAATTTAACCGAATTGAATCATTCGGTTCGGTTTGGAAAAAAAAAAATCGATTTTAAAACTACTAAAAAAAAATTTATTCGGTTTTTGTTTCAATTTTGAGTTTGGATTTGGATTTCGGCCAAAAACTAAAAATCAAATAGGAGTTATAAAATTATATAAATACCTTCAATTTTATGCATATTCTATGATTAAACTAGAACATATGCACGTGAGTTTCATATATTTCATAGATTACTATTAGAAAGACTGGAGATGTTTGGTACACGATAATTTTTTTTCCAAAAATATTAGGATGAAAAACTATTCTCATGTTTGTTTAGGCTATACAAAGTATTCCCTTTAATTACGAATATCAGGATAAATAATTTATCCAAAAAAATATGAGAAGCCTATCCCTTAAAAATATGTGGTTATGATTTTTGTGCACGGTCATTTTTTTTTTTTTTGCTTTTTTTTTTGTTGCTTTTTTTTTTGTTCTTTTTTATAATAAAATTTAAAGTTATTTATTTATTTATTTTTAATACTTTTTTTCTTTTATAAGAATGGTTTTTTTTCAAGATTTTTTATCCATTTTCATTTATATTTTCGGCTTTTTATCAAATTTTTTCCCTCAGGAATATTCATATATTCACCAAAATTGGAATATAATTTTTCTGAAAATTTAATTACCGAAAATTTGATTAATGGGGTTATAGAATTCACGGCTATATAGTATTCCGCGTAACAAACACCTCCTAAAAGACAACTATTTTAATTATTCTAGTTTTTATGAAAATTACTTAGAAAGACTAAAAGACAGTCCCTTAACTATTCTAAATTTATTATTATATTACTAGTAACGTGCACGTGCATTGCACGTGAGTAAAAAAAATATTAAAATAAATTTATTATAAATATTGTCGTTCCTAGGAATTGAACTCAGACAACTACGAAAAATGTTCTCACCTTAACCACTTGAGTTATAGTTGTTAAGTTATTAGTAAATCGTAGTTAAATAATTTGTTACTTTTTAAAAATAATTAATAGAATATTTACAAACAGCTTAGATGGTTCAATTTTGAACCATTTTCAAGTCATCTTATATTAGTAGAGATATGTGTATATTTAAGTAGAAGAAAAATTATACATATGTTTTTTTAAACCCAACTTTTGTAATTTAACATTTAGTTCAACTTTGGACCAAACATGAAAATACAACAATTGTATGTATATAAAATATTTTTTAATATCATTTCACCACAAGACCAACTTCTGATTCAAACTATAAAAAATATATATAATCTAATCGAATAAATCGAATAAATTATATTGGTTCAGTTTGGTTCGATTATTGTTAATTTTGATTTAAATTTTTATAATTTTGATCTATTCGAATTTGACTATTTTGATTTGATTGAAACTCACTGAACCGAAAGATCTCCCTACTCACCATATGTTAGTGAGCTAGACTAACACATATATAAAGCAAGAATATTGATTTAGTAGTAGGATTATTTAACCACTAAATATATAGTTTTTTTAGGTGGATTTAATTGTTAAAGTTTATTAGAAGTTTAGGAGGGGTGGGGTGTTTTTTTGGCAGGAATAATTTTATCTTATTTTATAGGATATCAAGTTCAAAAATTAAAATAGTTGATGGTATCAAATTATAATTATAAATTTAGAAAGATAGTAAGAATATGTTTTCTAAAATTAATAAGACGAGTAACTTTTAAAATAAAACTTTTACAACAAACTTATGTTTTCTTACACGGGAAATTGGAATTAACTTTCATAAATAGAATGGAATTCGTATATTAATCAATTGAAGAGATGAACGTAAAGCATTTATAGTAATTCTAATATTTTGTTGATTATAAATAAAATTATTATTGTGACATGTGCGTGTGTGTGTGTGTGTGTATATATATATATATATATATATATATATATATATATATATATATATATATACTTGAGAGCGGGAGAATAATTCAGCCAATCATACCTTGCGAAATACCGAAGCAACCCACAATGTGTTAAGGTTGTCTAGAGACAAGGGGGTGCATACTACAATCAAATCTTCTAGGGTCGAAAACTTATATATCTCAATCATTTTAACAAGTAGCAATATCATAGAACGTTTTCGAATAAGCAGTAAGGCGTCCCCAACGCCAGATCAGAATGTTCTAAAGATCTAGCAAATACGAGTGATATGCCAGATACACAATCAAAAGTATACATGATAGTGAGTCAGCTGCAGTCTGAATATATGACAGTCATGTAAGAAACTAGTGTCCAGATTATCCGGCTAACAGGTGCCGGTTGGCTAAACGCACAAAAAATTATAGTTTACAAAAAAAAATGAGTAGTGAATGAAGGAACCCACTCGTGCCCCTCAGCAACCATCATTCTGGTGCATGTCATCAGTGAGGGAGAGATACACTAGATCCTCAGGTGCTGGCTCTAAACCTGGCCATGCAAAACCAGTAGGGTCATACCCCAAATAGCAAGTACCACAAGGAAGCACGAAATGGAGAAATAAAACCAGTTCTATAGCATGAGATGCATAAACCAACTATCAATGGCATATGTCTCATCCATGACATGACACGATACCCCTTCACCAAATAAGGACAGGAAGTGCCACATCACATCAAGATGGAATACGTCCCTTGATTATGGTCCAGCTAGAATAACTTTGCGTCGTAGTTTCTGTAAACTCCCTCGACCAGATTTCAGTAATTTAGGATTAATTTTGACTAATTAGAATTATTGCAACTTTTTAAAATTTTATTTATTATATATTCTATTGATTGTGCACCTGTTCATTACACAATTAATTAGGGTATCACACTAGCTGTTAAACCTAAACAAATTTCCCATTCCTGCTCTAGACTTGTTAGACTATTTTTTCTGTATTTTGTGCAACTTTCAGAAACCTTGTTTGGTGCTGTAAACCCCCTGAATTTTCAAAATTTTAAAAACTGGATTTTTCATAATTTTCTGGAATTTTTTGGGAATTTTCTGTAATTTAAAAACAGGGTTTTAATTATTCAATAATTTTTAATTGATATTAAATGATATTAAAATATTATGAAAATAATATTTTCGGATGTAAAATGAAAAACTGGACTTAGGACAATTTTTCTGGAATTTATCGGACCCCGGACCTATTTTTTAAATGCCTAAAAAGTATTTACTTATTTAATTAATTAATTAATTAATTATTGATTTTATTATAATAATAATTATTATTATTATTTTTAATATTTATTATAACCCGGCCCAAACAGCCCGGCCCACGGGCCCAGCCCGCTCGGCCTATCGGGTCGGGTCGGGTCTGTCCGACCGAACCCGACCCGAACCCGACCCGGCTTCCCTCACCCTCCCCACGATCTCCAGCCCCCGCGCGACCCGGCCGCTCCGCCGCGCGTCCCGGCCACGTCTCCGCCCGGGCCGCCCCTGCACGCCCCCACGACCCCCGCGAGCTCCGCCTTCCCCGCGCCCACGTCCTCCGCCCGTCTCGGCCCCCAGCCCCTCGCTCCGCCGCTATAAAACCCCTCCCCGATTCTCTTCTCCGGCCAGACTCCACCCCGCCGTCCACCACTCTCCGCCGCCCGCCTCCGCCCTAGCAGCGCCTGCCGCCGTACCCCCACCGCCGTCGACGCCCGGACCGGCCAGCCACCGCAGCGCTCCGCCCCTCCTTCCTTCTCCGTCGATCCCAGCCGCAGTCGACAGCAGCCCGCGCCGCCTCCAGCGCCGCCCCCAGCGCCGCCGCCTCCTCCCGAGCGACGCGCCGCCCTCCGCCGCAGCTCCCCCGGCCGGCCTCCCCCGCCCTGGGCCGCCGCAGAGCCGCCGAAGCTCGCCTGAATACCTAACCCTAACCCTAATTCTGTTTAACTGTGTCGGACACAGGACACAGTGTCCTGTGTCGTGTCGGACACGGTTTGACCCCGGTTTTCGGGTCCCCTTCAGGTGCGTGTAACTTTTTGCTCGTAGCTCCGTTTTCGATTCCGTAAATTGCGTTGCGAAGCCTGTATGACCCTCTCGGTGTCCGGACAAACCGTTCGGGGCATCGCGTCCTGTGGTGATCGCACACCGCGATCCAAAAACAGGAAAAACCCAGACCCTGTTTTACCCCGGAACTGAGTTTGCCCCGCCAAACAGGACGACTTGGTCGCGTGCGGTCTCCACAGATACGTGCGCCTCGTCGATACGGACGTGTGGGATTTCGCGGAAACTGATTCGGGTGTGCGTGCACACCGGGATCAACGCGTATCCGCGGACATCGCCCCGTATCCGCCTTTTCTGAACTTCGACCTAACTTTGTGTACACACGTCGGATCGAGACGAAACTTGCGCCATCGGACTCGTAGCAATACGCTGGTCCTGTGGGTCAAGTTTGGTTCGATTCTGAGAACGTTGACGAAATCGCGTGTCGTGGGCCCCACAGGCCCCGCTCGACGGGCGATTTTGTGTTCGGCTCATCGGAATCCAATTCTGGAAGTTCCGTTGGGTTCGTATCATCGTTCCTGACCTGTTGACACTAAGTTTGGTGAATTTGGAGACCTTTGACCCTGACGCATTTTTCGGTGCAAAGCGGGCCCGCATGTGGACCCCGTTTTGACCCGAAACTGCCGTTTTTGCCCTTGTCTCCAAATTGGACCCAAGGACAGGCGTTTCTAGCTGATTGATATTTTCTGGATCTGATGGTGATGTTTGTTTCAGCAACCGGAGTACCGCCTGCAATTCCCGCCGAGGTCAGAACTGCAAACATAGCCAGAACCACAGGCAAGTGTACCTTGCCAAACCCTGCAGTTTGTTAATTATTTTCCTGGACTTAATTATGCAATAGTGGACAAGTAAAGCTTGCCAAATCTCAGTAATTCTTGACATAGTATTTTAATAGATTTCTTGTGGAATTAAATATAAACATGTTTTATACTGCTTAACCTAGGAAACGGGTGACGTGCTTAGTGTCCGATCATAGGCGGGTGCCAACTCCGTACGCGGGGTTGTGTAACGTCACATAGACATGGATATCGAGACCCGATAATTCTCATACTTGTCCTATCAAGTACACCAGAACCCAGGACACTTGACACTATTTCATGAGACAGAGTCTTCCTGAGACATTCAAGGTGATTCTGTATAGGATGCATGTTATATGACATAGACTTTACGTTCTTAGACATTTGATTCATAGCTATTAGACTTACTGCATTAGTTATGATTATGTGTGTCATGGACATGAGACGTGTGATTACATTGGGTGGGGAGAGACACACAGACTACAGGCTGATATATATATATATATAAAACATAGAATATATCATAGTGTAATTCATAGTTATTGCCGCTACCGGCTCCCCGACACAGAGCTTGTAGTGGCTTCAGCCTGAATTCTAGTGCTGCTCTCATATTGCATATCACATAGTTGGTTACTTAGTTTACCCTGCTGATTATCTTATTGCTGCACTGATATTCGTTTGGCTTGAGTTTTTCTGTACCTTGCTATGTCCCCTGAGGACCTGGATCCGGATTTTGTCCCCAGGTACAGTTGAAGAGAATTACCCAGAGGTGTACGGTACCGGAGCACTCCTTGGAGCAGAACAAGGAACAGAGGACGAAGTAGTGGCCGAAGACTTCTCTTGAGCACCGGCTTCAACTACTCAGTATTTATATTTTCCAGCATTTTATTTCCTGTCTTTTCCTTAAATGTAACAAACTAAGTTCTCGGAATTGTTTCCCCGAGATAACCTTATTTGCTATAGCTAATTTAATTCCATTGCATTTATTTCCTGGCAATTAATCTGTGTTATCTGTGGATGAGATTAGAAATACCTGAGACTGTAACACTTTACTGCTAGACTACAGCTTAAGCATGCCCTGATGGATCCATTAAATTGGGTTATCCATCGGTGCGTGCTGCTGGCCATTGCCACGCATCTCCAGTCCCTCGTCATTTTGGGACTGGGGCGTGACAGGTGCTTCGTTTTAGTCGCAAAAATATCGTTACAAACGTATGTAATTATTTCCTATTTAAATTTCTGCTCTTTACCCATCTCTGTACCCTAGAGATTTGAGGACCAGTAGACACCTGTTTTGCCCAACCAAAAATACGATAATATTCTACTATAATTGTATTACAATTATCGTATTGACCCCGTAGAAAAATTATGACCCTAATAGCCTCTAAATAATTAGTGAACACCGTGCGCAGTATTTATTAAATAATAAATACGATGACCCGTATCACCTGCAGAATCAGACCCTGCCTCAGCCCAGACTCACCCCACACTGTCCAAAACATTTTCCCCAGCTATTTCCCCCATTTCTGTATAATTCAGTATTTCGGGGAAACAGTATTTAAAATCAGGTAAATTATGAAATTACGCAAAATATAAATTTTAGGCTTTTATGCAATTTATGAAAAGTTAGGGGTTCTTATGCAAAATTACATGCAAGGTGGCATAATCTTATTGGCTAGACAATAGGTGTATGGGACTCACCCAAAACACCCAGAAAAATCCAGGATAAAAATCCCAAAAACCTGAATTACCCAAATACCCTTGAAGTTGCAATTATTTACAACTTTGCCATTTTCCCAAACCCTATATAAACCGACCCCCCCTCTCTTCAAATTTGTATCTCCTCCCTCAGCCGCCTCCGGTCACCACCTCCGGCCAACCTCCGGCAAGACCCTCGCCCCTACCCCACCTCCCCTCCGGCCAAGCCCCACCGCCTGCACCACCCTGCTCCGCCGTCGGCAGCCTCCGCAACCCCAAACTCCCAACACCACCACCCACAGCCACCACCACCCGAACCACTTCCCCCACCGCCTCCGGCCACCGTGCACCGCCACCAACCCCACCACCCGACTCGCCTCGACCCCCTCTCTCCGACCACCACCCCCTCACCGCCCCACGACACTCCCTCCGGCCGCCCTCACCTCCACAGTGCCCCGGCCCAACTCTCGACTACACCACCACCCTCACCTCCGGCCGCCCCTAGCCGCCACCACCGCCGTCGTGGACCTCCGCCACCACCACCAACCTGACCGGCCCTCCTTCCTCCGTCGATTCCACACCCTGCCCGGCCACCTCCGCCACTCCTCCGCCGCCGGCAGCCCCCGCACTCAGCTGCTGCTGCTGCTGCTGCTATCTGCTACTGCTGCTGTTCCTGCTCCTCCGGCCATCTCCGCCGCCGTCCTCCTGCCGTCGATGACCCCTAGGGCCCACCTGTCAGTAGGTATAATCATAAACCCTAGTATATACGTATATATATATATATATATATATAATCCTATGTATACCTATAGGTATATATATGATGAATATATATATGTATATATATATGTATATATATATGTATATATGTATATCTATATATATATATATATATTATATTATAATATATATGTTATTATACAGTATATTATACTGTATATACTATTAGTATATATTTCCTAAATATATGTATATATATCTATTATTCTATACATATATATTTATATATGTAAATATGTATATATGTATATGTATATGAATATTTATATATACTATATATATTATGTAATAATTACTAATATGTATATATGTATTTATTTCTGTTTTATTTATATATATATATTTGTAATATATAAATATATGTATACATAATAGGTATATTTATATATAATATGTTATATATTATATAATTACTATGCATTTTTCCTTTATTTTTCTGCACTTAATATATATTTCCTGTATTTATTATATATGAATATATATATATATATATATCTATATATATATATATTATCTATATACATATATATTAATATTCAGCTGGATAATACAGCTTAAATATATTATATATGTATATCTTCAATTCTTGCACAGTCTTTAATTTATTATATATGTATACTATATATAGTATTGTATAATACAGTACATAGATATATATGTATTTACTTTCTGTCCCGTCATTTCAATTTATTTATATTATACATCAGTGGATATACCCTGATTATTATATATATATATATATATATATATATATATATATATATATATATATATATATATATATATATATATATATATATATATATATATATCAGTGGATATACCCTGACTACTATATTATTATATATCAGTGGATACACCCTGATAATATTATATTATAAATATAGCAGTGGATATACCCTGCTACTATTATAGATACCTGTCACGCCCCAGTCCCAAAATACCGAGAGACTGGACACGTGGCAATGGCCAGCAGCATGTACCAATGGACAAACCCAATTTAATGGATCCATCAGACATACTTAAGCTGTAATATAGGTCTACAACAATAAGTCAAAATATAATCTCATCCACACACAGAATAATAAGAACATCAGCAAATAAAGAAAGTACATCAAAGTCCAGTCTCAGCAGAGTATGTCGGGGAACTGTCACGCCCCGATCTCCCGCAGGCAATCGGCCGTTCCCGCTAGGCGGGAATCACCCTCGCCAGCGCTCCCGCAAAACGATCGCTTAACCCATCCGGGCGTGATGCCGCACGAGCGTGAGCCACGCCCGTGCAAGGCCATGGTTCATTGGCTGGCGGCAAGAGTTCTAAGCCACAGAGTTGCACAGATTGTCCGAGTGCAGCGGAGTTTAGGAACGCATAGCGATCGATAACAGGTTCACTGAGTCGACAATATAGCGGAAGCATCGAAACAAGTAAAGTAATCTCTTTATTGATATGAAACATGTATTACAGGCGGCGTATAGCCGAGATTACAAGTCGCTCAAGCCTCTCTCTCTGAAACAGTAAAAGCGTGCCAAGTGGCTACAACTATGGAATGAATGTACAGGCGATGGTCAGACGATTTTGTAAACCCCCAGATTTTGCAAGAATTTTAAATTGAGATTTTTCACAATTTTCTGGAATTTCCTGGGATTTTTCTGTAATTAAAATCAGGTTTATAATTATTAAATAATTTTTACTTGTTAATAAATAATATTAAAATATTATGAAAATAATATTTTTGGGTGTAAAATAGAAAACTGGACTTAGGGTAATTTTTCTGAAATTTATTGGACCCCGGACCTATTTTTAATTACCTAAAAACATTTATTTATTTAATTACTTAATTAATTGATTATTATTTATTTATTTATTTATTTAAATATTTTGTTTAAGTAAATCGGCTCAGCCCGTAAACCGGCCCAGCCCGGCCCAACCGTCACCCGGCCCATTCGGCCTACCGGGTCGGGTCGGGTCCGCCCGGCCGAACCCGACCCGCCGCAGACCCGCTCTCCCCCACGAAGCCTCTCCCCGCGTCCGGCGCCGCTGCCCGCGTCTGCCGCCGAGTCCGCCGCGGCCACGCGCCCCGCCTACGGCCACGTACCCGCCTTCCTCGCTCTCCTCCGCCTCACCCGCCGCCATTCCCGGCCGGCCTCCCCCTTTATAACCCCCCCCCCAGAGTTCCCTCTCCTCCTTCCTCCTCCACCGCCTTGCCGCCCGCCATCGACGGCCGCCCGTTTCCCCTACCTCCTCCTCCTCCCTTCTCTCCGCCCTGCTACGCTGTACCGTCCAGAACCCGGCGTCCTCGACCCGCAGCCGGCTCACCCCGAAGCATCCCGCGTCTCCTCCCAGCCGCAGCCCCGGCGTAGCCGCCTCCGGCCAGAGCCGGCCGTCACCCTCGCAGCAGCCCTGACGAGCCGCCCCCAGTCCCCTCCGGCGCGCCCCCGGCCGGCCCCCCGCCGGCAGCTTCCAGAGCCCTGAACCCTAACCCTAACCCTAATTCGATCGGACACGGCCTGTGTCGTGTCGGACACGACACGGACACGAGAAAACCCTAGTTTTTAGAGCCCTGTTCATGTACTCATATCTTTCTCCTCGCTGCCCCCGTTTTCAATTCCGTAAATTACGTTGTGAAGCCTGTACGACCCTCTCGGTGCCCGGATAAACCGCTCGGGACATCGCGTCCTGTGGTGATCGCACACCGCGATCCAAAAACAGGAAAAACCAGACCCTGTTTCACCCCGGAACTGAGTGCGCCCCGCCAAACGGGACGACTTGGTCGCGTGCGGTCTTCACAGATATGTGCGCATCGTTGATACAGACGTGTAAGATTTCGTGGAAGCTGATTCGGGTGTGCGTGCACACCGGAATCAACGCGTATCCGCGAACATCGCCCCGTATCTGTATTTTCTGTAATTCACCCTAACTTCTTGTACACTCGTCAGATCGAGACGAAACTTACGCCATCGGACTCGTAACGATACGCTGGTCCTGTGGGTCAAGTTTGGTTCAATTCTGAGAACGTTGACGAAATTGCGTGTCGTGGGCCCCACAGGCCCCGTTCGACGGGCGATTTTGTGATCGGCTCATCGGAATCCAATTCTGGAAGTTCCGTTGGGTTCGTATCATCGTTCCTGACCTGTCGACACTAAGTTGGGTGAATTTGGAGACCTTTGACCCTGACACGTTTTTCGGTGCAAAGCGGGCCCACCGGCGGACCCCGTTTTGACCCGAAACTGTCGTTTTTGCTCTTGTCTCCAAATTGGACCCAAGGACAGGCATTTCTAGCTATTTGACATCTTCTGAGCGTGATGGTAATGTTTATTTCAGCATCTGGACTCATCTCTAGAAATTTCCCCGAAACACAAAACTATAATTGGATCCAAACATCAGACAAGTACCTGCACTTCAAGTTTATTCTTTATATTGTGATAATTAATTCCTTGCTCTACTAGTACCATTGGATGTTTACACGTAGTGTTAGAATCTGGATTTCATGTCTTGAATACTGAATTTCATGTCTTGCTTTCGTGTCGGGTGGGAGAATACTGAAAGGCATGTAGTTTACCTTGACCCTTGCCATGATTAATAGCTGTTGGTACACGACTGTCCATCAGCCGGATCTCGATTATTCCTGTTTAATAGCCGTCTACGACGGCCGGTTTAACCCTATAAACCCCTACATGCCAACTAGGTATTCTAAATACACAAGTTCACACACATAGTTTCTTGTCTTGTTACAGTTCCTATTGTCTGGTTGTAATTCATTTTTCTGTCACCTTGTTCCTGTTTTACTCATGTCCCTGTCTTACAGCAATTAACACTTAGTTATTGTTACTATTTATTTATACATATCCTCAACATGATACCTGTCAGTTCTTTTCTACTTGTTATAAATATTTAGTTTAATCTTTGTTGTGCATTGTGTACTTTGCTCCTTTCCTGACTGGATCCGTTGATTTAGGCAATGATGAGGATTATGCCCCCACCTATTATGATCCCTATGAGGCAGCAGGTGATACATCTGAGGAGCCTGTTCCCACTCAGGAGACTACTCCTGCGGAGTAGATAGCAGTTAGTTATTCATTTTCTTTCAGCACAGCAATCGGGTTTGTCCCCGATTTATCTTTTGGATTCTGTATTAAACCATGGATTTGTATATCATAAATTGTCTTATGAAATCTTATCATTTCTATTTCCCTGTCATTTTTCTTGTCTATTTACTTTATTGTGGATAAGATAGATTCTAAATTACCTGTGATTATGACCTAGACAGCGTACTACCGCCGACACTGCGGCGTAGGCTGGACGTGCCCACGCACTCGTGCCCGAATATCCGGGTGCGGGTCGTGACACATTTTTGTGGTGGCCCATGCAGGTCCTACGACTAAATTGTTCGGTTTCAACTTAGGGACCGAACAGGCCTGCAATAAGATTGAGGATTTTTAGGAAAAGCTCATCCACTTGAGTGAATCGTTCTTGATATTCATATCGGCTTCGAATTATTTTATTGACTTGCATCCTGCCTTGATTCCTGTGTGCCCCTTATCGTTTATTTTGATGCAGAGTAAAAGATCTATCAGCAAGCGACAAGGTTCCTACAAGATCACCACGAGATGCTCTACCAGCATGATCGTGGAGAACACGCAGACTCTTAGAGCAGCTAAAGCGCGTAAGTGATTTGTAGATACCGTTCCTAGTATTGTTTAGCTTGTGCCTATTGGTTCGTGACCTCAGCCCCAACCTAGAAATTTTAAACTTGCTAATAACCTGGAATGCTTTTATAATTGATAACTGTAGAGATTGTAGAATCTTTTGTTATTATGCTTATTGTAGGTTGTTTTGTGAACTTAAATAATTTGTGCCTCCTTTCATCATCATCTAGCGTACTTATATTTGTTGTACTACCTTGACTTATGCTGCTAATATAGCCTAGTTTTGCAAGCTTACTCTTCTATCGAGCTTGATCATGACATATGTATAAGTGGGTTAACACACTGATACATTTCAGAATCAGTGTACTACGGTCTGATCAACCTTAGTGCATTTTGATTCGCCCTTCGCACTACTCTACGTGGATTGAGATATATAAGTTGACTAGTATACTTGCCCTAGATATGTCTGAGCATATCGTATCAGTTACATAACTGTACTAATACGAGCATGTGAATAGGAATTACCGAGATAGGATTCAATCCACAATCGCTTGACAATTCCCACCTGAATACTTTAAAACGCCTTGACCCCGATATTTTTTTTCTATCACCCCACCCTTAAACTCTTTATTATTGATCTTCGTCTTCCCTTATTTCGGAAAGGCGAAATCTCGTGCCTGGTATAAGTTAGTACATAGATAGTACTAGATATGCCACATGGGCTGATCACATACTTGAGGATTAAACTTTCGTAATTGAGGACATATCATATGTGACATGATCGCCGTTGAAGTTCGAGGATTGAATGACGTAGGTAAACATATTAAGGAATATTTTTCTTAAGGTATATAGTCTTTTGTGATGAATGGATAAACTCTAAGTTGGGTAGCAACGCATTCGTCAACTCGAGAGGAATGTCTTTTGGATCGTGACCGAGTAAGGTTAGATTGGAAGAAGCAAGCCATTATAATTTTGAAAATTAGAGGGGTGACTAAGATGATTAATGAATGGATATCGAGGACCCAATAGTTGTATCTTAGGTACATGATAATGCAAGTGAAATCGTCAATTTGACTTTAGAGGATATAATTCAGACTTGAACATTGGTGGACTACACTTAAATTATCTTTCAATTTGATGATTTAAATTAAGAATTAAAATTGATGGTTGGACTACCTAGTTGGAATATTGAGGATGTGAATAGAATTTAAAAAGTTGAAGCATACAATTATGAATGGGAATACTATTGGACGCGAGTCACTTCTAGAGGAAATTTTGATAGTTAGAATCGTGAGGCAAAGTCATGTGCAAATCTTGAAAATGCTATATGGACTTAATCTAAAACCTGCCTGTGGGTAATTTGAGGAAGTAAGAAGTAATAACCATAAATTGAATTTCTGATTGGAACAAGTAGTCACCTTAATCATGAAGTGATTGCAGTGGACATGATTAGGATTTAAATTTTCGCAAGGAGATGGCGATTGACTTGCCCTATGTACATGAAGGGTTAACAGAGTATGGCTTGAATTTTAAATTTCGAGGACGAAATTTTTATAAGTTGGGTAGATTGTAAACCCCCAGATTTTGCAAGAATTTTAAATTGGGATTTTTCACAATTTTTTGGAATTTCCTGGGATTTTTCTGTAATTAAAATCAGGTTTCTAATTATTAAATGATTTTTAATTGTTAATAAATAATATTAAAATATTATGAAAATAATATTTTTGGGTGTAAAATGGAAAACTGGACTTAGGATAATTTTCTGGAATTTATTGGGCCCCGGACCTATTTTTAATTACCTAAAAACATTTATTTATTTAATTACTTAATTAATTGATTATTATTTATTTATTTATTTATTTAAATCTTTTATTTAAGTAAATCGGCTCAGCCCGTAAACCGGCCCAGCCCGGCCCAACCGTCACCCGGCCCATTCGGCCTACCGGGTCGGGTCGGGTCCGCCCGGCCGAACCCGACCCGCCGCAGACCCGCTCTCCCCCACGAAGCCTCTCCCCGCGTCCGGCGCCGCTGCCCGCGTCTGCCGCCGAGTCCGCCGCGGCCACGCGCCCCGCCTACGGCCACGTACCCGCCTTCCTCGCTCTCCTCCGCCTCACCCGCCGCCATTCCCGGCCGGCCTCCCCCTTTATAACCCCCCCCCCCCAGAGTTCCCTCTCCTCCTTCCTCCTCCACCGCCTTGCCGCCCGCCATCGACGGCCGCCCGCCATCGACGGCCGCCCGTTTCCCCTACCTCCTCCTCCCTTCTTTTCGCCCTGCTCCGCTGTTCCATCCAGAACCCGGCGTCCTTGACCCGCAGCCGGCTCACCCCGAAGCATCCCGCGTCTCCTCCCCGCCGCAGCCCCGGCGTAGCCGCCTCCGGCCAGAGCCGGCCGTCACCCTCGCAGCAGCCCAGACGAGCCGCCCCCATTCCCCTCCGGCGCGCCCCCGGCCGGCCCCCGCCGGCAGCTTCCAGAGCCCTGAACCCTAACCCTAACCCTAATTCGATCGGACACGGCCTGTGTCGTGTTGGACACGACACGGACACGAGGAAACCCTAGTTTTCAGAGCCCTGTTCAGGTACTCATATCTTTCTCCTCGCTGTCCCGTTTTCAATTCCGTAAATTGCGTTGCGAAGCCTGTACGACCCTCTCGGTGTCCGGACAAACCGCTCGGGGCATCGCGTCCTGTAGTGATCGCACACCGCGATCCAAAAATAGGAAAAACCAGACCCTGTTTCACCCCGAAACTGAGTGCGCCCCTCCAAACGGGACGACTTGGTCGCGTGCGGTCTTCACAGATACGTGCGCATCGTTGATACGGACGTGTGAGATTTCGTGGAAGCTGATTCGGGTGTGCGTGCACACCGGAATCAACGCGTATCCGCGGACATCGCCCCGTATCCGCCTTTTCTATAATTCATCCTAACTTCTTGTACACTCGTCAGATCGAGACAAAACTTACGCCATCGGACTCGTAGCGATACGCTGGTCCTGTGGGTCAAGTTTGGTTCGATTCTGAGAACGTTGACGAAATCGCGTGTCGTAGGCCCCACAGGCCCCGCTCGACGGGCAATTTTGTGACCGGCTCATCGGGATCCAATTCTGGAAGTTCCGTTGGGTTCGTATCATCGTTCCTGACCTGTTGACACTAAGTTGGGTAAATTTAGAGACCTTTGACCCTGACACGTTTTTCGGTGCAAAGCGGGCCCACCGGCGGACCCCGTTTTGACCCGAAACTGTCGTTTTTGCCCTTGTCTCCAAATTGGACCCAAGGACAGGCGTTTCTAGCTATTTGACATCTTCTGAGCGTGATGGTAATGTTTATTTCAGCATCTGGACTTATCTCTGGAAATTTTCCCGAAACACAAAACTATAATTGGATCCAAACATCAGACAAGTACCTGCACTTCAAGTTTATTATTTATATTGTGATAATTAATTCCTTGCTCTACTAGTACCATTGGATGTTTACATGTAGTGTTAGAATCTGGATTTCATGTCTTGAATACTGGATTTCATGTCTTGCTTTCGTGTCGGGTGGGAGAATACTGAAAGGCATGTAGTTTACCTTGACCCTTGCCATGATTAATAGCTGTTGGTACACGACTGTCCATCAGCCGGATCTCGATTATTCCTGTTTAATAGCCGTCTACGACGGCCGGTTTAACCCTATAAACCCCTACATGCCAACTAGGTATTCTAAATACACAAGTTCACACATATAGTTTCTTGTCTTGTTACAGTTCCTATTGTCTGGTTGTAATTCATTTTCCTGTCACCTTGTTCCTGTTTTACTCATGTCCCTGTCTTACAGCAATTAACACTTAGTTATTGTTACTATTTATTTATACATATCCTCAACATGATACCTGTCAGTTCTTTTCTACTTGTCATAAATATTTAGTTTAATCTTTGTTGTGCATTGTGTACTTTGCTCCTTTCCTGACTGGATCCGTTGATTTAGGCAATGATGAGGATTATGCCCCCACCTATTATGATCCCTATGAGGCAGCAGGTGATACATCTGAGGAGCCTGTTCCCACTCAGGAGACTACTCCTGCGGAGTAGATAGCAGTTAGTTATTCATTTTCTTTCAGCACAGCAATCGGGTTTGTCCCCGATTTATCTTCTGGATTCTGTATTAAACCATGGATTTGTATATCACAAATTGTCTTATGAAATCTTATCATTTCTATTTCCCTGTTATTTTCCTTGTCTATTTACTTTATTGTGGATGAGATAGATTCTAAATTACCTGTGATTATGACCTAGACAGCGTACTACCGCCGACACTGCGGCGTAGGCTGGACGTGCCCACGCACTCGTGCCCGAATATCCGGGTGCGGGTCGTGACAGATGTTCACAACTTATGTCTTGTATATGTGCTTCAGTCGCGGACGCACCGTTGCAAGGCTTCAGAGGGAACTCCTGGCCTTAGCACGCATGAAGGAGGCGTCCGTACCGCACGAGGTTCTCCCGCACCCTGCATATCAAACTGGTGGATTATCAGTACATTGAATGCACTGGTGGGGAAGCTACTCGCCCGCTCGACAAAACCAAACACGTAATACAGGTTCCGTGCACAACTATTAAGTTGTCTTTCTAGTTGCCTTAGGATCAGTTTTATGCAAACATTGAATAGCTTAACGTGTCGGGCAGTGCGCCGTGCGATATGAGAGGAACACGGCGAGACTTACCATTTAGCCTTCCCTGTCCAAGGCAAACATTGTTAATTCAAGCACGGACAAGTATAACATTCAGGAGGCATAGCATATGCAAACATGAGGGTCATTTTAACATGATCATTCAGGTGTTAAGTCATTCATTGATGCGATGCAGTAACTCGCACGCGGATAGCCGCTAAGCGAGGATGACTTATCTATGTGAACAGTTATCGCTGGCATAGCCATAAAGGACCAATTTTAGTCTCTAACGAGAATGGGGTGCAGCGAGAATACAGGATGCGCTCCACACCATTTCGTCTTTGCACAGGATGACTAAACAGGAGAGTTACCAATTTTAGTCACTAACGAGAATGGGGTGCAGCGAGAGTACAGGATGCGCTCCACACCATTCCGTCTTTGCACAGGATGACTAAACAGGAGAGTTCCATCCGGATCGGGTTGGCCCCAGTGCCCCGGTGACCGCCCGTGGAACGGTGCCTCGTTTCCGAGTTGTCCGCGACATGCAGGTCTGTATTCAGGTCTGGCTAGGCACAGGATCAAGTTCAGGATAGGACATATCATGTTCAATGTACAGGCATGATTGTTCACAGTCGTATATCGATTGCCAGGCCAGTTGATTCAGTAGTTTGCTCCTCGAGCTGTGATTCAGAGATTTATTCATTCAGGGTGCAGATTCCTTGGTTCGGGAATTGCCTTGGTGACCTAACGGTCCCGAATACTTTCAGGTTCTTCCATGTGCGGAACGACTACTTAGTAGTCTCCCAGGGTTTGGATGAAAACATGGCAACATTCAAGCAGACAAGCATACGTTTCTAAAGGAACATAAGCAGGCACGTTGCTCGGACCCGAAGGTAAGCCGAGAAGTAAAACCGTTAAAGGACTTAGCATGCGAGGGTCTGAATATAAGCAGTATTTCTATTTTCCATGTTCTAGCAAGCAATACAAGTTGGGATTATTCCCTTAGCTAGGTGCGTTGGATTTATTAGCATGCAGGGGTGATTCACCTAGCGACTAGCATAAATATTCTAAATTTTATGTGTGCTGGCTAAGCAAAGACAAGTTCACCGTAGCCACCCACCTTAGCGATGATTCGCCTCGGTAGAGCGATACGTCTGAGCGAGCCTCTGAAAGTCCAAGCCGGATTCCTGTAGGGACAAGTCTGGATATCCTTTGCTTCTTGATCGAGGCAAAGCAGGTCGGGACAGTTGCACTATTGCCGATTGAGTCGGCAGTCCGCTTGAGCGGAACGGGGTGTTACATCCTACCCAACTTAGAAAAAGTCTCGTCCTCGAGACTTACTAAGGACAAGCAGTAATCTAGGGTTGAGGCAATCCTAGACAAGTCGTTTGTACTTGTTCATTTGGATCTTCACTTGCACAAGCTTCGAAATCAGCATATCGCTTAGACTGGATCGTGCGCACTTTCGAAGGTACCCTCTAGCGTGAACACGTCAACCAGCTCAGTGATAGCGAAGTCTTAGCACTCGAGTTTCACCTTTTCTAAGTCTTGGATGGTGCACTAGTTCAAGGCGTCCCTCGAATAGATGCATTCAACCAAACTTAGGGTTAGTGAAAATCGGACAAGCTACTAGCGATACTCTCAAGGGTTCGCACAGGTTGGCACAAAGGCCACTCGCAGCACACAACCAGACAAGCAATCATATCAATAAAAACGTATTTTGAAAGTATTTAGACTTATTGTTGGAACATCCCATCGAGGCATTGAGAGAGAGCGTGCACATAACCCACGAACGAGCTTTCGAAACAGAGATATCGAATTGAGGACAAAGGCGTAGAAGCCAGGCTCTGATACCAACCTGTCACGCCCCGATCTCCCGCAGGCAATCGGCCGTTCCCGCTAGGCGGGAATCACCCTCGCCAGCGCTCCCGCGGAACGATCGCTTAACCCATCCGGGCGTGATGCCGCACGAGCGTGAGCCACGCCCGTGCAAGGCCATGGTTCATTGGCTGGCGGCAAGAGTTCTAAGCCACAGAGTCGCACAGATTGTCCGAGTGCAGCGGAGTTTAGGAACGCATAGCGATCGGTAACAGGTTCACTGAGTCGACAATATAGCGGAAGCATCGAAATAAGTAAAGTAATCTCTTTATTGATATGAAACATGTATTACAGGCGGCGTATAGCCGAGATTACAAGTCGCTCAAGCCTCTCTCTCTGAAACAGTAAAAGCGTGCCAAGTGGCTACAACTGTGGAATGAATGTACAGGCGATGGTCAGGCGATGTTCACAACTTATGTCTTGTATATGTGCTTTAGTCCCGGACGCACCGTTGCAAGGCTTCAGAGGGAACTCCTGGCCTTAGCACGCACGAAGGAGGCATCCGCACCGCACGAGGTTCTCCCGCACCCTGCATATCAAACTGGTGGATTATCAGTACATTGAATGCACTGGTGGGGAAGCTACTCGCCCGCTCGACAAATCCAAACACGTAATACAGGTTCCGTACACAACTATTAAGTTGTCTTTCTAGTTGCCTTAGGATCAGTTTCATGCAAATATTGAATAGCTTAACGTGTCGGGCAGTGCGCCGTACGATATGAGAGGAACACGGCGAGACTTACCATTTGGCCTTCCCTGTCCAAGGCAAATATTGTTAATTCAAGCACGGGCAAGTATAACATTCAGGAGGCATAGCATATGCAAACATGAGGGTCATTTTAACATGATCGTTCAGGTGTTAAGTCATTCATTGATGCGATACAGTAACTCGCACGCGGATAGCCGCTAAGCGAGGATGACTTATCTATATGAACAGTTGTCGCTGGCATAGCCATAAAGGACCAATTTTAGTCTCTAACGAGAATGGGGTACAGCGAGAATACAGGATGCGCTCCACACCATTTCGTCTTTGCACAGGATGACTAAACAGGAGAGTTACCAATTTTAGTCACTAACGAGAATGGGGTGCAGCGAGAGTACAGGATGCGCTCTACACCATTCCGTCTTTGCACAGGATGACTAAATATGAGGGTTCCATCCGGATCGGGTCGGCCCCAGTGCCCCGGTGACCGCCCGTGGAACGGTGCCTCGTTTTCGAGTTGTCCGCGACATGCGGGTCTGTATTCAGGTCTGGCTAGGCACAGGATCAAGTTCAGGATAGGACATATCATGTTCAATGTACAGGCTTGATTGTTCACAGTCGTATATCGATTGCCAGGCCAGTTGATTCAGTAGTTTGCTCCTCGAGCTGTGATTCAGAGATTTATTCATTCAGGGTGCAAATTCCCTGGTTCGGGAATTGCCTTGGTGACCTAACGGTCCCGAATACTTTCAGGTTCTTCCATGTGCGGAACGACTACTTAGTAGTCTCCCGGGGTTTGGATGAAAACATGGCAACATTCAAGCAGACAAGCATGCGTTTCTAAAGGAACATAAGCAGGCACGTTGCTCGGACCCGAAGGTAAGCCGAGAAGTAAAACCGTTAAAGGACTTAGCATGCGAGGGTCTGAATATAAGCAGTATTTCCATTTTCCATGTTCTAGCAAGCAATACAAGTTGGGATTATTCCCTTAGCTAGGTGCGTTGGATTTATTAGCATGCAGGGGTGATTCACCTAGCGACTAGCATAAATATTCCAGATTTTATGTGTGCTGGCTAAGCAAAGACAAGTTCACCGTAGCCACCCACCTTAGCGATGATTCGCCTCGGTAGAGCGATACGTCTGAGCGAGCCTCTGAAAGTCCAAGCCGGATTCCTGTAGGGACAAGTCTGGATATCCTTTGCTTCTTGATCGAGGCAAAGCAGGTCGGAACAGTTGCACTATTGCCGATTGAGTCGGCAGTCCGCTTGAGCGAAACGGGGTATTACAGGAACAACCCGATAAGAGTCTAAAATACTGGTTCATCAGACCAGAACAAAAGAGTCCAAAAATAGAGTATCTGAAGAGTACAAATATCATAATCTCAAGTAAAGTCTTCAGCCATCACCTCTGCTTCTATGTTAGGTTCTCCTTCAGCAACAGCTCCTGGTACAGCTTCAGTTCCTGTCCCGTAAACCTCGGGATACTACTCTTTTGCTAAACCTGGGGACATCATCCATTCCAGGTCCTCAGGGGACATAGCAAGGTACAAATAATACAAGCCAAAAATAGATGCAGTGAAATAGAAAATGAAATAAACAGGGTAACTACATAACCATCTATGTAAAAATATAACTGAGAGCAACACTAGTACTCAGGCTGAGACTGCTACAAGCTCTGTGTCGGGGAGCCGGTAGCAGCAATATCTAGTAGTGGTCTAGCTCTGCTCGAGAGTCTACAACCTCACAATAGTAGTATATATATATAGAACAGCCTGTAGCCTGTGTGTCTCTCCCCACCCAATGTAACCACACGTCTCATGTCCATGTCACGTGAGATCAGAGCTAATGCAACAGTCATAATCTAAGAATATAATAACTATGTCCATCCTGTATCCTACACAGAATCACCTTGAATATCTCAGGAAGATTCTGTCAATGTATGGTGTCAAGTGTCCTAGGTTATAGTGTACTTGATAAACAAGCACGAGAATATAAAGGGTCTCGAATAACCATCACTAAATGACGTACACAACTCCGCGTACAGAGTTGGCACCCGACTATGATCGGACGCTAAGTATGTCATACGGTCCTAGGTTATATCATGTACACAAGTCACAGAAAATAGAGCAAGAGAATAAAATAAACTAATAAACTGCAATTTATGGCAAGGTACACTTGCTTGGGATTGGAATACCAGTAGCGGTCCTAGTAACAGTAGGTTCAGCAATAACTCCTCCGAAAGCTGAAATAAACATTACCAACAGTCTCAGAACATAGGAAATAGTTAGAAACTTCTGTCCTTGAGTCCAGTTTGGACACAAGGGCAAAAACGACATTTCTGGGCCAAAGCGGGCCCATATGTGGGCCGCTTTGCACCGAAAATCGAGTCAGGGTCAAAGGTCTCCAAAACAGTCCAACTTAGTGTCAACGAGTCAGGAACGTTGATTCGAACCCAACGGAACTTCCAGAATTGGATTCCGATGAGCCGTTCTCAAAATTGCCAGTCAGGTGGAGCCTGTGGGGCCCACGATACGCGATTTTCCAACATTCCCAGAATCGAACCAAACTTGACCCACAGGACCATCGTATTGCTACGAGTCCGATGGCGCAAGTTTCGTCTCAATCCGATGTGTATACACTAAGTTACAGCGAATTATAGAGAAGTCGAATACGGGGCGTTGTCCGCGGATACGCGTTGATTCCGGTGTGCACGCACACCCGAATCAGCTTCTGCGAAATCCCGCACGTCCGTATCTACGAAGCGCACGTATCTGTGAAGACCGCACGCGACCAAGTCGTCCCGTTTGGCGAGACGTACTTGATTCCGGGGTGGAACAGGGCTAAGTTTTTCCTGTTTTTGGATCGCGGTGTGCGATCACCACAGGACGCGATGCCCCGAGCGGTTTGTCCGGGCACCGAGAGGGTCTTATAGGCTACGCGATACAATTCACGGAATTAAAATCAGAGTTACGAGTCAAAAGTTATGGGTACCTGAACTTATCCGAAAAACCCAAGTTCGAATCGTGTCCGTCACACCTAGGGTTAGGTTTTACTGTTTTGGCTGTGTCCGGTCTCCTCTGCTGTGTCCTGTCTGGGCAGAGGCTTCTGTTCACTGGGCGTCGCCGGAGTCTACTGAGCACGGTGGCGGCGGCCAAGGGCTCTCGTCGACAAGGAGGTTGGAGGAGGGGCCAGGGAAGGAAGAGTCGGCCGGAGAAGAGAGGAAAGGCGTCGGGTTCTTGGGAGTCCGGCGGCGAGGGGAGAAGACTGGGAGGCTCGAGGCTGCACTAGCGGGTCAACGAGGTCGTGAAGGCAGCGTTCGTCGGAGGCGAGGCTGTCCACGACGGCGCTCGGGTGGTTCTGGAGGTGGGTAGGCGACTGGGCGGAGGTTCTGAACAGGACGCGGCGAAGGAAGAGAGGTAGGAGAGGGCCAGGTCTGAGCTACGATGGAGGTAGTTCTGAGAGGAGGAGGGCGGTGCGGCAAGGACTGGGTGGTGGCGTCGGGTTCTCCAGGGGGTTTCTGGCCGGCTGCTACAGGATTTATAGAGGGATTTGGGGAGAAGAAGAGTCGGAGGTTGCCGGAAGAAGAAGAGAAGAAGTCGTCGGGTACGGGGAAGGCGAACCGTGGGGTCGGCCGGCGGCCACGGCGACGGAAACGGTCGCCGGCCAGGTGAAGGGTCGGCTGGGATTCGGGGGTTAGGGATTTAGGTATTCGGGTCGGGTCGGATCCTGGCGGGTCGGGTCTGACCCGGATCCGACCGGCTAGGCAGCGGTTCGGTTCAATGAACTCGGCCGGTCCGGTTCGGTTCAGTCTCAGGGTTTGGGTTGGTTTATTAATTATTTTTGGTTTAATTAATCAGTTAAATTTTATAACAGTTTTTAATACTTTAAAAATTCATCCGGGGTCCAATAAATTCCCGGAAAAATACCCCATGCTCGGTTTTTAATTTTACACTTGAAAATATAATTTCCATCACATTTTAATATTATTTAATTTTTTTTAAAAATTTATTATAAATTAGATTACTTTAATTTATAGTTTTAAAAATTCACAGAAACTGCTAATTAATTCAAAAAAATTTAAATGTAAAAATTCTTAAAATTTCAGGTGATTACAATACCTGCATTTTTCTGTTCTTAGATACTGCTATATATATTATATCTATATATATACATACTATATATATATCTATATATATATACTTATTACAACCATGATATTCACGAACCCTGTCTGTTTTAACAGAAACCACCTTCAGCACAGCCAGTAACCCCCTGTCACCAGCAACCTCAAACCTGACTGTGAGATCAGGTTATCAACACTATCAGGGAATAGGCAAGTATACCTTGTCAAGTCACTGTTTAAATTTAATTAATGATATCTGCTTGTTCCCGAATTTCATATAACAATAATTACCTGAGACTGCCTTGGGTACAGTCTACTGTTAAGTGGACAATTAGTATAATTAACTTAGTTTTACAGGTCGACCAACAACTGTGAGAGTATACTGATATTCTCCTAGACCCTATCACGGGAACACGCAACATGGTTGCAATGCATGTTGGGATGCGAGCTGCGTAGTTGATTAGCTACCAGTACGTGTGACCCGCATCACGGATTAGAATAATTCAAGAATAGTATAACTTGACATTTAGTTTCATTGGGATGGGAAAGATAACTAGTAGACGTATGGGACACCCCCTCCAATAATATTTTATACCTTCGTACCAGTGATGGTCGATTACAGAGTGCCCTTGAGTCAGGGGACATATGACACATATACTAGCCAATCACCACGATTGGTGAATTACGTCAGCGTATGTCTACCCTACACATTCCCATGCGTACTACAAGGTCTTTACTTGCATTTCACTTAGATGGTTAGCACCCTGTATTTATTATTTATTTATTCAGTCTTTACATTACATGGCATATCATTTTCCTGTATCTTGTTACGTCCCACTGAGGACCTGGTTCCCTGCCAGATCTAGACGAGGCTTTCTACCCCACTGTGTACGGGCCTGATCAGGAGGCTAGATGTGCTACCGAGGAAGAGTTCGAGGAGACACCCTCAGAGTATGCTTGACCCTAGAGGCCTGCCACATGGAGATGGAGATATTTTTTTCTCAGATAGACGCTGTTTAGTCTATCTGATTTTTTCTGCGCTATTATCAGTTTTTGTAGTAGGCTTGTATTCTCACCAGTTGTGTACTGTATCAGACTCAGTTATATATATATTCAGCACTTGTTTTTCTGACGTTTTATTGTGGATGAGATAGATTTGACTGTGTTTTACATGTAGTATTTTAGGACAGCGTAGCACGTTCCTTTGGGTCCATTCAAAATGGATTAAGCCCTTAGTAACGTGTCAGCTGGCCAGTGACACGTGGCCTAGTTCCTGACATTTTGGGACTGGGGCGTGACACTGTTTTAGTGGTGGCCTATGCAGGTCTAGTTTTCATTGCTAGTGGTATGATGACATGCCCAGCAAGCCTGCAATAGAATAGGAATACTAGGACTCATCCACACTGACACCATCTTTAAATAATTCTTTATTGCATCCTGCTTGATTATTATTCATTATCTCCTTTGTATTTTTTAATTATTCTATTTTCTTCAGAAATATGGACATACCCGGGAAACCTGCGAATGATGGGGCTGACCAAGCCACAAATACCTCGCCAAGTGTCCAAGGAACCCCGTACAATCACCAGAATTCTGGCCAGGAGACGACACCAACACCGCAGGCGGAGACACCTTTGCCTCCACCTCCAACCTTTCCTGCTCTGATGCCACAACCTGAGGGACAGTCCCAAATGTTCCAGTTCCTTCAAACCATGTTGCAGACCCAATGGCAACAGACTGAAGCCCTGAGACAGTCTCAGTGGCAACAGACTGAAGCTCTGCGACAGACTTTGATGACGGCCTTGGAGAGAACCACTGCCCCGGCACCAGCACCTGTCCAACCAGTGGGCACAGTCAAAGGTTTCCACCAGATGAACCCGAGGACCTTTAAAGGCAGCAAAACTCCTGAGGAGATCTCCGACTGGATCTCCAACACCGAAATATTGCTGGAAGGATCATAACTCCCTCCTGACCTATGGATGACCGCTGTGAGGGCCCAACTTCTCGGCAACGCCCATCACTGGTGGGAATCTATAGAGCGTAGCGTCGGCAAAGACCAGACTTGGGAACAATTCTTGGAGCACTTCAATGCCAAGTATTTCCCCGTAATAGTCCAAGATGCCCTATACTCCCAGTTCCTGCACCTGGAGCAGGGAAACATGACGGTAGATGCCTACGACGCGGAGTTTAGCCGACTGAGTCGTTTCGGTGCTGTTCTGATTCCGAACGAGCTGAAGAAGGCTAAAAGATTCCACCACGACCTCAACTACAAGCTCCAGAGGTACACAACGACGCAGTCAAGGATCTCCTACAACGAGGTTCTTACAGAAGCGAGGGAACAGGAAGCAATTGGTCGAGGAGCCAGACGCTCAAATCTAACCTTCTCGGCCAAGAACCAACAAGGAGCAGGAGGACCTATACGTCGTCCCCAATATCAGACTCAGCAGACGACGGGGCCCTACCAGAAGAAAGAGCTCCCGACTTGTCACTTTTGTGGCAAGAAAGGACATTGGGTCAGTGACTGCAGAAAGAAGCTGGGATTATGCCTGCTATGTGGAGCTAAAAATTATATGGCCAGAGACTGCCCACAACGCAGAGATGCAGCACCTCAGCAAGGGCAGAAGCCAGGAGCACAAGCCCAGAAGATGCTACCCTCCACATCAGGAGGATATCAACGAGGAGCACCCTTGCCTACTAAGGAAGCCCAGTTCAAGGCCAGACAACAACCTGGAGGGCAAAGGCACGGACAAGCCTTTGCGTTAGTTGCAATTGCAGAAGAGCCTGAAGGGGAAACCATAACATGTACTATTTTAGTTGCATCATTACCTGCAACTGTATTGTTCGATTCTGGGGCTACTTTGTCTTTCATATCCAGTAGTTTCGTAGCCATGCACAAGCTAGTCACTTTCCCACTACCTAAGTATTGGAAAATACTTACCAGAGGAGGCATTGTTCCAGTTACCAACATTATTGAAACATGTCCGGTAATCGTTTGTAGTAGAGGACTAAGAGCGCAATTTTTGGTACTCCCAATGCCAAATTTCGACGTTGTCTTAGGCATGGACTGGCTAAGCCAGAATGATGCTATTTTAGACTGCCGAAAGGGTAGTGTTATCTTTAGACCCCCAGATCACCCGGAGTTCGAATATGTCCGAGGTACCATCGAGCAAGGAGTAGGCCAGACTCCTAGAGCTTACATGGCGATGGAGACAGCACTTCCATCAGTTGTAGCAGAGTTCGCAGACGTATTTCCAGAAGAATTGCCAGGCCTACCGCTTGACAGAGAAGTGGAGTTCATTATTGAGCTAATTCCCGGAGCTGCACCAGTATCCTCCAATATGTACCGACTGGCGAAGAAGGAGCTAGACGAGCTGAAGCTTCAACTGGAGGAACTACAGATCAAGGGATTTGTTCGTCCTAGTGCATCACCCTGGGGAGCACCAGTACTGTTTGTACCAAAGAAGGACAGAACATATCGCATGTGTATTGATTACAGAGCCCTCAACGCTCTGACAATCAAAAATAAGTATCCCTTGCCGAGAATTGACGACCTGTTCGATCAACTAACAGGAGCCGTGGTATTCTCGAAGATAGACTTGAGATCAGGCTATCATTGTCACGCCCCGATCTCCCGCAGGCAAATCGGCCGTTCCCGCTAGGCGGGAATCACCCTCGCCAGCGCTCCCGCGGAACGATCGCTTGACCCATCCGGGCGTGATGCCGCACGAGCGTGAACCGCGCCCGTGCAAGGCCATGATTCATTGGCTGGCGGTAAGAGTTCTAAGCCACAGAGTCGCACAGATAGTCCGAGTGCAGCGGAGTCATGAACGCATAGCGATTCGGTAACAAGTTCTCTGAGTTGACAAATATAGCGGAAGCATTGAAACACAAGTTTGAAGTAAAGCAAGCTCTTTTTATTGATATAAACATGTGTTACAGGCGGCGTATAGCCGAGATTTCAATTCGCTCAAGCCTCTCTCTGAAACAGTAAAAGCGTGCCAAGTGGCTACAATTATGGAATGATTGTAGAGGCGATATTCAGGCGATGTTCACAACTTATGTCTTGTATATGTGCTTCAGTCCCGGATGCACCGTTGCTTCGGAGTGATGTCCACGCCTAAGCACGCACGTTGGAGGCGTCCGCACCGAACGAGGTTCTTCCGCACCCTGCACACAAACTGGTGGATTATCAGTACATTGAATGCACTGGTGGGGAAGCTACTCGCCCGCTCGACAAATCCGAACACATAATACAGGTTTCGTGCACAACTATTAAGTTATCTTTCTAGTTGCCTTAGGATCAGTTTCATGCAGACATTGAATAGTCTAACGTGTCGGGCAGTGCGCCATGCGATGTTTGAGGAAACACGACGAGACTTACCAACTTACCATCTCCTTCCCTGTCCAAGGCAAACATTTAGGCAAACATGTTAATTCATGCACGACAAGTATAAGCATTCAGGAAGCAAGCATATGCAAATACGAGGGTCATTTTAACATGATCGTTCAGGTGTTCAGTTGTTCTTGATGCGATGCAGTAACTCGCACGCGGATAGCCGCTAAGCGAGGATGACTTATCTATATGAACATAATGTCGCTGGCATAGCCATAAAGGACAGTTATAGTCTCAGGGCGAAGCGACGTACAACGCGGGTGGCGAGCCCCATCGCATAACACTTGTCGGGTAACATACGACTATACATACGTTCCGTCCGGATCGGATCGGCTCCGGTGTCCCGGTGTAGCCGTCCGCAGGAACTCAACATAACATATCTTGTGCACAAGCTGTCCGCGATAATGCAAGTCAGGGTCTATCCATATTCCATAGCTTGACATGATAATCATGAAACTTAAACTTAATCTGAACGAGCATATTGCTCCACGAGCTGGGATTCCATCAGTACATAACACGATCCACGTTCAGATGCATACATAGCATGATTATCATTCAAGTGTGATTCACGTTCAGTATTTACTCTTGCTTAGTGCATTCCCCTAGTTCGGGGATTGCCTTAGATGACCTGACGGTCCCGGATACTTGCAGGTTTATTCAGGCACAGAACGACTACGTAGTAGTCTTCCGGAGTTTGGATGAAAACATGGCAACATTTAAGCAGACAAGCATGCGTTTCTAAGGAACATAAGCAGGCACGTTGCTCGGACCCGAAGGTAAGCCGAGAGTTGAAACCATTAAGGGACTTAGCATGCGAGGGTCTGAACATAAGCAGTATTTCAATTTTCATGTTCTAGCATAGCAATACAAGTTGGGATTATTCCCTTAGCTAGGTGCGTTGGATTTATTAGCATGCAGGGGGTGAATCACCTAGCGACTAGCATAAATATTTCAGATTTTATGTGTGCTGGCTAAGCAAAGACAAGTTCACCGTAGCCACCCACCTTAGCGATGATTCGCCTCGGTAGAGCGATACGTCAAACGAGCCTCTGAAAGTCCAAGCCGAATTCCTGTAGGGACAAGTCTGGATATCCTTTGCTTCTTGATCGAGGCAAAGCGGGTCGGGACAGTTGCACTATTGCCGTTTGAGACGGCAGTCCGCTAGAGCGGAACGGGGTGTTACATCCTACCCAACTCAGAAGAAGTCTCGTCCTCGAGACTTACTGAGGACAAGCAGTAATCTAGGGTTGAGGCAATCCTAGATAAGTCATTGTACTTGTTCATTTAGAGATTCACTTGCACAAGCGTCGAAATCAGCATATCGCTTAGACTGGATCGTGCGCACCTTCGACATGCATTTCTAGTGTGAACACGTCAACCAGCTTAGTGATAGCGAAGTCTCAGCACTCGAGTTTCACATTTTTCCTAAGTCTTGGATTGTGCACTAGTTCAAGGCGTCCCTCGAATAGATGCATTCAACCAAACTTAGAGTTAGTGAAAGTCTCGGACAAGCTACTAGCGATACTCTCAAGGGTTCGCACAGGTTGGCACAAAGGCCACTCGCAGCATACAACCAGACAAGCAAGCATATCATTCAAAACGTATTTTGAAAGTATTTAGACTTATTGTTGGAATATCCCATCGAGGCATTGAGAGAGAGCGTGCACATAACCCACGAACGAGCTTTCGAAACAGAGATATTGAATTGAAGTCCAAAGGCGTAGAAGCCAGGCTCTGATACCAACATGTCACGTCCCGATCTTCCGTAGGCAAAGTGGCCGTTCCCGCTAGGCTGGAATCACCCTCGCCAGCGCTCCCGCGGAACGATCGCTTGACCCATCCGGACGTGATACCGCACGAGCGTAAACCGTGCCCGTGCAAGGCCATGATTTATTGGCTGGCGGTAAGAGTTCTAAGCCACAGAGTCGCACAGATAGTCCAAGTGCAGCAGAGTCATGAACGCATAGCGATTCGGTAACAAGTTCTCTGAGTTGACAAATATAGCGGAAGCATTGAAACACAAGTTTGAAGTAAAGCAAGCTCTTTTTATTGATATAAATATGTGTTACAGGTGGCGTATAGCCGAGATTTCAATTCGCTCAAGCCTCTCTCTGAAACAGTAAAAGCGTGCCAAGTGGCTACAATTGTGGAATGATTGTAGAGGCGATATTCAGGCGATGTTCACAACTTATGTCTTGTATATGTGCTTCAGTCCCGGATACACCGTTGCTTCAGAGTGATGTCCACGCCTAAGCACGCACGTTGGAGGCGTCCGCACCGAACGAGGTTCTCCCGTACCCTGCACACAAACTGGTGGATTATCAGTACATTGAATGCACTGGTGGGGAAGCTACTCGCCCGCTCGACAAATCCGAACACGTAATACAGGTTCCGTGCACAACTATTAAGTTGTCTTTCTAGTTGCCTTAGGATCAGTTTCATGCAGACATTGAATAGTCTAACGTGTCGGGCAGTACGCCGTGCGATGTTTGAGAAAACACGACGAGACTTACCAACTTACCATCTCCTTCCCTGTCCAAGGCAAATATTTAGGCAAACATGTTAATTCATGCACGACAAGTATAAGCATTCAGGAAGCAAGCATATGCAAACACGAGGGTCATTTTAACATGATCGTTCAGGTGTTTAATTGTTCTTGATGCGATGCAGTAACTCGCACGCGGATAGCCGCTAAACGAGGATGACTTATCTATATGAACATAATGTCGCTGGCATAGCCATAAAGGACAGTTATAGTCTCAGGGCGAAGCGACGTACAACGCGGGTGGCGAGCCCCGTCGCATAACACTTGTCGGGTAACATACGACTATACATACGTTCCGTCCGGATCGGATCGGCTCCGGTGCCCCGGTGTAGCCGTCCGCAGAAACTCAACATAACATATCTTGTGCACAAGCTGTCCGCGATAATGCAGGTCAGGGTCTATCCATATTCCATAGCTTGACATGATAATCATGAAACTTAAACTTAATCTGAACGAGCATATTGCTCCACGAGCTGGGATTCCATCAGTACATAACACGATCCACGTTCAGATGCATACATAGCATGATTATCATTCAAGTGTGATTCACGTTCAGTATTTACTCTTGCTTAGTGCATTCTCCTGGTTCAGGGATTGCCTTAGATGACCTGACGGTCCCGGATACTTGCAGGTTTATTCAGGCACAGAACGACTACGTAGTAGTCTTCCGGGGTTTGGATGAAAACATGGCAACATTTAAGTAGACAAGCATGCGTTTCTAAGGAATATAAGCAGGCACGTTGCTCGGACCCGAAGGTAAGCCGAGAGTTGAAACCATTAAGGGACTTAGCATGCGAGGGTCTGAACATAAGCAGTATTTCAATTTCCATGTTCTAGCATAGCAATACAAGTTAGGATTATTCCCTTAGCTAGGTGCGTTAGATTTATTAGCATACAGGGGGTGAATCACCTAGCGACTAGCATAAATATTCCAGATTTTATGTGTGCTGGCTAAGCAAAGACAAGTTCACCGTAGCCACCCACCTTAGCGATGATTCGCCTCGGTAGAGCGATACGTCAAACGAGCCTCTGAAAGTCCAAGCCGGATTCCTGTAGGGACAAGTCTGGATATCCTTTGCTTCTTGATCGAGGCAAAGCGGGTTGGGACAGTTGCACTATTGCCATTTGAGACGGCAGTCCGCTAGAGCGGAACGGGGTGTTACAATCATCAGGTCAAGGTACGGAGAGAAGATATTCCAAAGACAGCATTCATGACTCGTTATGGTCACTACGAGTTCCTGGTGATGCCGTTTGGACTGACTAATGCACCTGCTGTATTTATGAACCTGATGAACCGAGTCTTCCATCAATATCTGGACTAATTCGTAGTAGTCTTCATCGACGACATTCTGGTGTACTCGAAGAGCCACGAGGAGCATGAAGAGCACTTAAGACTGGTACTAGAGACGCTGAGACGGGAGAGCCTTTATGCTAAGATGAGCAAGTATGAATTCTTCCTTGATCGTATCGCTTTTCTTGGATACGTTATCACCGGAGAAGGCATCTCGGTGGACCCAGCAAAGATTTTATCTGTGGAGACATGGCCAACTCCAACCAATGTCTCAGAGGTGAGAAGCTTTGTAGGACTTGCCGGATATTACCGGAGGTTCGTAGAAAACTTTGCAAGAATTGCGGAACCAATTACCCGCCTTACCCGCAAGGAGCAAGAGTTCATATGGACTGAAGAATGCCAGACAGCTTTTGATGAGCTGAAGAAGCGTCTGACTACAGCCCCCATCTTGACTATACCATCTGGATCCGGAGGTTTCGTCATCTATAGCGATGCATCCGAAAAAGGATTTGGTTGTGTCTTAATACAACATGGGAAGGTTGTAGCTTATGCCTCAAGACAGTTGAGGACTCATGAGAAGAATTACCCCACTCACGACCTGGAGCTTGCCACAGTCATCTTCTCCCTGAAGCTATGGAGACACTATCTATACGACGAACGAGTGGAGATTTTTACCGATCACAAGAGCCTGAAATATGTTTACACTCAGAAAGACTTAAATCTGAGGCAAAGACGATGGCTTGAAGTGATGACAGATTTTGAGATTGATTTACAGCACCATCTTGGCAAAGCAAATGTGGTAGCTGATGCTCTAAGCAGAAGACCCTCGGCATTCTTTATGATCACCCAACCAGATCTGCTGAGAGATCTAGCAAAGTTGGGAATAGAGGTCATTATGCCAGGACTTGACGGCCAATTATCAAACTATCAGCTGCAATCAACCTTGGTAGAAAGAATCAAAGCTGCTCTACCAACAGATGCAAGATTTTAGAAACTTCGTCAAAGAACAGAGGCTGGAATCCAGACAGGATGTCGCATACACGAAGATGGGACTCTAAGATGTGGTGATCGTCTTTATGTTCCAAATGGAGAACTTCGTAATGAGCTGATGTCAGAAGCCCATAGCTCAACATACTCTATACATCCGGGAGGCACAAAGATGTACAGAGATCTGCGATAATATTATTGGTGGCATGGAATGAAGCGGGAGATAGCACGCTTTGTGGCTAAATGCCTGGTGTGTCAGCAAGTCAAGACTGAGCATCAGAGATCTGCCGGTCTACTTCAATCCCTCCCAATACCCGAGTGGAAATGAGAACACATTACGATGGACTTTGTTACGGGCTTCCCAAGAAGTCCTAGAGGTCGTAATGCTGTCTGGGTGATCGTAGACAGACTCACCAAGGCTGCTCATTTCCTATCTTTCAGAGTCGGCCAATCTACAGAAGTCTTGGCAGATATGTACATGAAAGAGATAGTGCGTCTGCATGGAGTACCAGTCAGTATAATATCTGACAGGGATACGAGATTTACGTCTTACTTTTGGCGAAGTATGCAAGAAAGTCTTGGTACCCGCCTCAAGTTCAGCACCTCGTATCATCTCCAGACAGATGGCCAGTCAGAGCGCACCATCCAGACCCTAGAATATATGCTGAGAGCCTGCATGCTTTATTTTAGCGGATCCTGGGAAGATCACTTACACCTGGTGGAATTTTCCTACAACAACAGCTATCAAGCGAGCATCCAAATGGCTCCCTTTTGTAAACCCCCTGAATTTTTAAAATTTTAAAAACTGGATTTTTTACAATTTTCTGGAATTTTCTGGAAATTTTTTGTAATTTAAAAACAGGGTTAGAATTATTAAATGATTTTTAATTGATATTAAACAGTATTAAAATATTATAAAAATAATATTTTTGGATGCAAAATGGAAAACTGGACTTAGGGCAATTTTTCTGGAATTTATCGGACCCCGGACCTATTTTTAAATGCCTAAAAACTATTTATTTAATTATTTAATTATTTATTAATTTATTTATTATTATTATTATTTATTATTATTATTGTTTTTTTTATTTTTATTTTTTTTTATTTTCGGGCCCGGCCCGGCCCAGTGGGCCGAGCCCAGCAGCCCGGCCCAGACCCTGCCCAGCGGGTCGGGTCGGATCCGCCGCCGCCCGACCCGCAAACCCGAACCCGCGTCTCCCCCACGAACCCCAGCTTCCCCCCCCCCGCGTCTCCCGCCGCACCCGCCGGCGCTCCGCCCGCTCCGCTCGGCCGCACGTCGCCCAGCCTCCGCTCCGGTCGCCCACGACTCCACCTTCCCCGCCTCTCCCCCGCCTCGCCCGGAGCCGACCTCCCCTATAAAACCCTCCCATTCTTCCCCCTCCGGCAACCCGCCACCGCTACCACCCGCTCAGCCACCGCTGCCACGCTCCACCACAGCCGCCGCCTCGCCGACAACGTCGCCCTGCTGCCCGCTGCACCACCCCTCCTCTTCTCCTCCTCCTTCCCCCTCTCGCCGTCGACCGCCGGCAGCAACAGCAGCGAGCACAGCAGCAGCCGCGACCTGCGCCGCCTCCGCCGCCTCCCAGCGCGCCGCCGCGCTTCCCCGGCCCCCTCCGCCGTTGCCGCAGCCGCCCAGCCGCCGTCCCAGCCGCCGGAGCCCCGCCGCAGAGCACCGGAACCCTAACCCTAACCCTAAATTCAATTTCGAATCCGCGTGTCCGACACGTGTCGGACACGATTCGAACCTCGGTTTTCAGTCCAGTTCAGGTGCGTGTAACTTTTTGCTCGTAGCTCCGTTTTCGATTCCGCAAATTGCATTGCGAAGCCTGTATGACCCTCTCGGTGTCCGGACAAACTGTTCGGGGCATCGCGTCCTGTGGTGATCGCACACCGCGATCCAAAAACAGGAAAAAACCAGACCCTGTTTCACCCCGGAACTGAGTAAGCCCCGCCAAACGGGACGACTTGGTCGCGCGCGGTCTTCACAGATACGTGCCCATCGTCGATACGGACGTGTGAGATTTCGCGGAAGCTGATTCGGGTGTGCGTGCACACCGGAATCAACGCGTATCCGCGAACATCGTCCCGTATTCGACTTTTCTGCAATTCGACCTAACTTTGTGTACACACGTCGGATCGAGACGAAACTTGCGCCATCGGACTCGTAGCGATACGCTGGTCCTGTGGGTCAAGTTTGGTTCGATTCTGAGAACGTTGACGAAATCGCGTGTCGTGGGCCCCACAGGCCCCGCTCGACGGGCGATTTTGTGATCGGTTTATCGGAATTCAATTCTGAAAGTTCCGTTGGGTTCGTATCATCGTTCCTGACCTATTGACACTAAGTTTGGTGAATTTGGAGACCGTTGACCCGGACGCATTTTTCGGTGCAAAGCGGGCCCACCGGTGGACCCCGTTTTGGCCCGAAACTGCCGTTTCTGTCCTTGTCTCCAAATTGGACCCAAGGACAGGCGTTTCTAGCTGATTGATATTTTCTGGATCTGATGGTGATGTTTGTTTCAGCAACCGGAGTACCGCCTGCAATTCCCGCCGAAGTCAGAACCGCAAACATAGCCGGAACCACAGGCAAGTGTACCTTGCCAAACGCTGCAGCTTGCTATATATTTTTCTTGGTTAATTTTGCATCAGTGAGAACATAGAGCTTGTAAATTCTCAGTAATTTCTGTTATAGTATTTTACTTGAATTCTGATAGATCCATATGTAACTTGTTTTAACTGCTTAACCTAAGAAACGTGTGACGTGCTTAGTGTCCGATCATAGTCGGGTGCCAACCCCGTACGCGGTGTTGGGTACGTCATTAGAGATGGACAATCGATACCCTTATTCTCGTACTTGTCCTATCAAGTACACCAGAACCCAGGACACTTGACACTATTCCATGAGACAGAGTCTTCCTGAGACATTCAAGGTGATTCTGTATAGGATGCATGGTTATGACATAGATTTTACATTCTTAGACCTTTGATTCATAGCTATCAGACTTGCTGCATTAGTTATGATCTTGCGTGTCATGGACATGAGACGTGGGATTACATTGGGTGGGGAGAGACACACAGACTACAAGCTGATATTATATATATAAAACATAGCATATTTCAGAGTATAATTCATAGTTATTGCCGCTACCCGGCTCTCCGACACAGAGCTTGTAGTGGCTTCAGCCTAAATTCTAGTGCTGCTCTCATATTGTATATCACTTAGCTGGTTACATAGCTTACCCTCTTGTTTAATTAACTGCTGCACTGTATTTATTTTGGCTTGTATTTTCTGTACCTTGCTGTCCCCTGAGGACCTGGATCCGGATTATGTCCCCTGGTACAGCTGAAGCGTACTACCCAGAGGTGTACGGTACCGGAGCACTCCTTGGAGCAGAACAAGGAACAGAGGACGAAGTAGTGGCCGAAGATTTCTCCTGAGCACCGGCTTCAGCTACACAGTATTTACATTTTCAGCATTTCAATTCCTGTCTATTTTCCTTAATTGTAATAGAATAATTCTCGAATTTATTTCCCGAGACAACCTTATTTGTTATTGCATATTTATTTCCATTGCATTATTTCTGGCAATTAATCTGTGTTATTCTGTGGATGAGATTAGTAATACCTGAGACTTGTACTTAGTACTGCTAGACTACAGCTTAAGCATGCCCTGATGGATCCATTAAATTGGGTTGTCCATCGGTGCGTGCTGCTGGCCATTGCCACGTGTCCAGTCCCTCGGCATTTTTGGGACTGGGGCGTGACATGGTTTTTGTGGTGGCCCATGCAGGTCTACGACTAAAATTGTTCGGTTTCAACTTAGGGACCGAACAGGCCTGCAGTAAGAATAGGATAAGTTTTAGGATCTCATCCACTTGCTTGAATCGTTCTTGACATCTATCTCGGATTCGAATTAATTTCTTGACTTGCATCCTGCCTTGATTCTTGTGCGCCTATTATCGTTTATTTTGGATGCAGAGTAATGGATCTACCAGCAAGCGACGAGATTTCTACAAGATCACCACGAGATGCTGTGATAAACCAACAAGCTCTACCAGCACCCGAACCGAGGCCACCCTTGGCACCTCAGGCGACACTCTTTCCGCAAGCCCAACAGCAGCAGAGGAATCTACCTCAAGGACGAGGGCAAGCTTACGCGATGACTGTGCAGGACGCTGATGCGCGTAAGTGATTTATAGTTATCCATTTTTAGTCTTGTTGTAGTTCGTGCCTCTTGGTTCGTGACCTCAGCCCCAACCTAGTAAATTGCAACTTGTTAATAACAACCTGGTTTTCATAAAAGATTATAGTTTTAACTAGAATTTCCTGGAAAGTGTAAACTTTCAATTTTTTTAGGAAAACGGTATTTCCCTGAAGTATCTTGTGATGTATTTTCAATCGATGCTTGCGACCGCGTCATCTCTGTGGACCGGTTATTCTTTGATTGCGAGGACGCAATCCTCTTAAGGGGGGTAGATTGTAAACCTCCTGAATTTTCAAAATTTTAAAAACTGGATTTTTCACAATTTTCTGGAATTTTCTGGAATTTTTCTGTAATTTAAAAACAGGGTTTAAATTATTAAATGATTTTTAATTAATATTAAACAGTATTAAAATATTATGAAAATAATATTTTTGAATGCAAAATGGAAAACTGGACTTAGGGCAATTTTTCTGGAATTTATCGGACCCCGGACCTATTTTTAAATGCCTAAAAACTATTTATTTAATTATTTAATTATTTATTAATTTATTTATTATTATTATTATTTATTATTATTATTGTTTTTTTTATTTTTATTTTTTTTTATTTTCGGGCCCGGCCCGGCCCAGTGGGCCGAGCCCAGCAGCCCGGCCCAGACCCTACCCTGCGGGTCGGGTCAGATCCGCCGCCGCACGACCCGCAAACCCGAACCCGCGTCTCCCCCACGAACCCCAGCTTCCCCCCCCCCCCCGCGTCTCCCGCCGCACCCGCCGGCGCTCCGCCCGCTCCGCTCGGCCGCACGTCGCCCAGCCTCCGCTCCGCTCGCCCACGACTCCACCTTCCCCGCCTCTCCCCCGCCTCGCCCGGAGCCGACCTCCCCTATAAAACCCTCCCATTCTTCCCCCTCCGGCAACCCGCCACCGCCACCACCCGCTCAGCCACCGCTGCCACGCTCTACCGCAGCCGCCGCCTCGCCGACGACGTCACCCCGCTGCCCGCTGCACCGCCCCTCCTCTTCTCCTCCTCCTTCCCCCTCTCGCCGTCGACCGCCGGCAGCAACAGCAGCGAGCACAGCAGCAGCCGCAGCAGCGCCCAGCGCCGCCTCCGCCGCCTCCCAGCGCGCCGCCGCGCTTCCCCGGCCCCCTCCGCCGTTGCCGCAGCCGCCCAGCCGCCGTCCCAGCCGCCGGAGCCCCGCCGCAGAGCACCGGAACCCTAACCCTAACCCTAAATTCAATTTCGAATCCGCGTGTCCGACACGTGTCGGACACGATTCGAACCTCGGTTTTCAGCCCAGTTCAGGTGCGTGTAACTTTTTGCTCGTAGCTCCGTTTTTGATTCCGCAAATTGCGTTGTGAAGCCTGTATGACCCTCTCGGTGTCCGGACAAACTGTTCGGGGGCATCGCGTCCTGTGGTGATCGCACACCGCGATCCAAAAATAGGAAAAAACCAGACCCTGTTTCACCCCGGAACTGAGTACGCCCCACCAAACGGGACGACTTGGTCGCACGCGGTCTTCACAGATACGTGCGCATCGTCGATACGGACGTGTGAGATTTCGCGGAAGCTGATTCGGGTGTGCGTGCACACCGGAATCAACGCGTATCCGCGGACATCGCCCCGTATCCGACTTTTCTGCAATTCGACCTAACTTTGTGTACACACGTCAGATCAAGACGAAACTTGCGCCATCGGACTCGTAGCGATACGCTGGTCCTGTGGGTCAAGTTTGGTTTGATTCTGAGAACGTTGACGAAATCGCGTGTCGTGGGCCCCACAGGCCCCGCTCGACGGGCGATTTTATGATCGGCTCATCGAAATTCAATTCTGAAAGTTCCGTTGGGTTCGTATCATCGTTCCTGACCTGTTGACACTAAGTTTGGTGAATTTGGAGACCGTTGACCCGAACGCGTTTTTCGGTGCAAAGCGGGCCCACCGGTGGACCCCGTTTTGGTCCGAAACTGCCATTTCTGTCCTTGTCTCCAAATTGGACCCAAGGACAGGCATTTTTAGCTGATTGATATTTTTTGGATCTGATGGTGATGTTTGTTTCAGCAACCGGAGTACCGTCTGCAATTCCCGCCGAAGTCAGAACCGCAAACATAGTCGGAACCACAGGCAAGTGTACCTTGCCAAACGCTGCAGCTTGCTATATATTTTTCTTGGTTAATTTTGCATCAGTGAGAACATAGAGCTTGTAAATTCTCAGTAATTTTTGTTATAGTATTTTACTTGAATTCTGATAGATCCATATGTAACTTGTTTTAACTGCTTAACCTAGGAAACGTGTGACGTGCTTAGTGTCCGATCATAGTCGGGTGCCAACCCCGTACGCGGTATTGGGTACGTCATTAGAGATGGACAATCGATACCCTTATTCTCGTACTTGTCCTATCAAGTACACCAGAACCCAGGACACTTGACACTATTCCATGAGACAGAGTCTTCCTGAGACATTCAAGGTGATTCTGTATAGGATGCATGGTTATGACATAGATTTTACATTCTTAGACCTTTGATTCATAGCTATCAGACTTGCTGCATTAGTTATGATCTTGCGTGTCATGGACATAAGACGTGGGATTACATTGGGTGGGGAGAGACACACAGACTACAGGCTGATATTATATATATAAAACATAGCATATTTCAGAGTATAATTCATAGTTATTGCCGCTACCGGCTCCCCGACACAGAGCTTGTAGTGGCTTCAGCCTGAATTCTAGTGCTGCTCTCATATTGCATATCACTTAGCTGGTTACATAGCTTACCCTCTTGTTTAATTAACTGCTGCACTGTATTTATTTTGGCTTATATTTTCTGTACCTTGCTGTCCCCTGAGGACCTGGATCCGGATTATGTCCCCAGGTACAGCTGAAGCGTACTACCCAGAGGTGTACGGTACCGGAGCACTCCTTGGAGCAGAACAAGGAACAGAGGACGAAGTAGTGGCCGAAGATTTCTCCTGAGCACCGGCTTCAGCTACACAGTATTTCCATTTTCAGCATTTCAATTCCTGTCTATTTTCCTTAATTGTAACAGAATAATTCTCGGATTTGTTTCCCGAGACAACCTTATTTGTTATTGCATATTTATTTCCATTGCATTATTTCTGGCAATTAATCTGTGTTATTCTGTGGATGAGATTAGTAATACCTGAGACTTGTACTTAGTACTGCTAGACTACAGCTTAAGCATGCCCTGATGGATCCATTAAATTGGGTTGTCCATCGGTGCGTGCTGCTGGCCATTGCCACGTGTCCAGTCCCTCGGCATTTTTGGGACTGGGGCGTGACACCTTTGAAGCTTTGTATGGAAGGAAATGTCGTTCCCCAGTATGCTGGAGCGATGTTGGCGAGAGACAGATCTTGGGACCGGAACTGATTATTCGTACGGTGGAGAAAGTAAAGAAGATCCAGGGACACCTACGAGCTGCACAAGACCGACAGAAGCACTGGGCCAACATTCACCGCCGACCTCTAGAGTTCCAAGTGGGAGAGCATGTGTTCTTGAAGATCTCACCTACCCGTGGTACTATCAGATTTGGAGGAAGAGGAAAGCTAAGTCCAAGGTACATTGGACCCTTCGACGTGCTAGATCGCGTCGGAGAAGTTGCTTACAGGCTAGCTCTACCTCAGACCTTGGAGGGAGTACATGACGTCTTCCACGTATCTCAGCTGAGGAGGTACATTCCAGACCCAAGTCATGTGCTAGACTACTCAGAGATCACCATCGGGCCGAGCTTATCATACCAGGAGGAGCCTGTAGAGATCCTGGACCGTAGCGAGAAAGTATTGCGGGGTCAGACTATTCCTCTTGTTCGTGTTGCATGGAGACATCATGCACCAGGTGAATCCACCTGGGAACGAGAAGAGGATATTTGACAGCGTTATCCCCATTTATTTCCAAACCAGGGTATGTCCAATATTTCAAACTCAATCTTTCTTAATCATTATTGTCCTAAATTAATCTTTCATTCTCATTATATGTTTATTTTTATTTCGAGGACGAAATATTCTAAGGAGGGTAGATTGTAAACTTCCTCGACCAGATTTCAGTAATTTAGGATTAATTTTGACTAATTAGAATTATTGCAACTTTTTAAAATTTTATTTATTATATATTCTATTGATTGTGCACCTGTTCATTACACAATTAATTAGGGTATCACACTAGCTGTTAAACCTAAACAAATTTCCCATTCCTGCTCTAGACTTGTTAGACTATTTTTTCTATATTTTGTGCAACTTCCAGAAACCTTGTTTGGTGCTTCGTTTTAGTCGCACAAATATCGTTACAAACGTATGTAATTATTTCCTATTTAAATTTTTGCTCTTTACCCATCTCTGTACCCTAGAGATTTGAGGACCAGTAGACATCTGTTTTGCCCAACCAAAAATACGATAATATTCTACTATAATTGTATTACAATTATCGTATTGACCCCGTAGAAAATTTATGACCCTAATAGCCTCTAAATAATTAGTGAACACCGTGCGCAGTATTTATTAAATAATAAATACGATGACCCGTATCACCTGCAGAATCAGACCCTGCCTCAGCCCAGACTCACCCCACACTGTCCAAAACATTTTCTCCAGCTATTTCCCCAATTTTTGTACAATTCAGTATTTCGGGGAAACAGTATTTAAAATCAGGTAAATTACGAAATTACGCAAAATACAAATTTTAGACTTTTATGCAATTTATGAAAAGTTAGGGGTTCTTATGCAAAATTACATGCAAGGTGGCATAATCCTATTGGCTAGACAATAGGTGTATGGGACCCACCCAAAACACCCAGAAAAATCCAGGATAAAAATCCTAAAAACCTGAATTACCCAAATACCCTTGAAGTTGCAATTATTTACAACTTTGCCATTTTCCCAAACCCTATATAAACCGCCCCCCCTCTCTTCAAATTTGCATCTCCTCCCTCAGCCGCCTCCGGTCACCACCTCCGACCAACCTCCGGCAAGACCCTCGCCCCTACCCCAACTCCCCTCCGGCCAAGCCCCACCGCCTGCACTACCCTGCTCCGCCGTCGGCAGCCTCCGCAACCCCAAACTCCCAACACCACCACCCACAGCCACCACCATCCGAACCACTTCCCCCACCGCCTCCGGCCACCGTGCACCGCCACCAACCCCACCACCCGACTCGCCTCGACCCCCTCTCTCCGACCACCACCCCCTCACCGCCCCACGACACTCCCTCCGGCCGCCCTCACCTCCACAGTGCCCCGACCCAACTCTCGACTACACCACCACCCTCACCTCCGGCCGCCCCTAGCCGCCACCACCGCCGTCGTGGACCTCCGCCACCACCACCAACCTGACCGGCCCTCCTTCCTCCGTCGATCCCACACCCTGCCCGGCCACCTCCGCCACTCCTCCGCCGTCGGCAGCCCCCGCACTCAGCTGCTGCTATCTGCTACTGCTGCTGTTCCTGCTCCTCCGGCCGCCTCCGGCCATCTCCGCCGCCGTCCTCCTGCCGTCGATGACCCCTAGGGCCCACCTGTCAGTAGGTATAATCCTAAACCCTAGTATATACGTATTTATATATATATAATCCTATGTATACCTATAGGTATATATATGATGAATATATATATGTATATATATATGTATATTAATATGTATATATGTATATCTATATATATATTATATTATAATATATATGTTATTATACAGTATATTATACTGTATATACTATTAGTATATATTTACTAAATATATGTATATATATCTATTATTCTATACATATATATTTATATATGTAAATATGTATATGTATATGAATATTTATATATACTATATATATTATGTAATAATTACTAATATGTATATATGTATTTATTTCTGTTTTATTTATATATATATATTTGTAATATATAAATATATGTATACATAATAGGTATATTTATATATAATATGTTATATATTATATAATTACTATGCATTTTTCCTTTAATTTTCTGCACTTAATATATATTTCCTGCATTTATTATATATGAATATATATATATATATATATATATATATATATATATATATATATATATATATATATATATATATATATATATATATATATATATATATATATATATATATATTATCTATATACATATATATTAATATTCAGCTGGATAATACAGCTTAAATATATTATATATGTATATCTTCAATTCTTGCACAGTCTTCAATATATTATCTGATCAGGAGACTAGATGTGCTACCGAGGAAGAGCTCGAGGAGACACCCTCAGAGTATGCTTGACCCTAGAGGCCTGCCACCTGGAGATGGAGATGTTTTTTTCTCAGATAGACGCTGCTTAGTCTATCTGATTTTTTCTGCGCTATTATCAGTTTTTGTAGTAGGCTTGTATTCTCACCAGTTGTGTATTGTATCAGACTCAGTTATATATATATTCAGCACTTGCTTTTCTGACATTTTGTTGTGGATGAGATAGATTTGACTGTGTTTTACATGTAGTATTTTAGGATAGCGTAGCACGTTCCTTTGGGTCCATTCAAAATGGATTAAGCCCTTAGTAACGTGTCAGCTGGCCAGTGACACGTGGCCTAGTTCCTGACATTTTGGGACTGGGGCGTGACAGTTTCAGTCAACATGCTATCGTAACACAGTAGCGCAACCCAACAACTAAACAAGGGCATGAGTTGAAGTATCATGCCACGACAGTCTATGTCCCTAATTTTACTCCATAGAAGGTATAATACACAAGCAGGGATACATTATTAAGTAAAATAACATAGTGATAATAAATAGCTTCGATCCATGTCCCGTTGTAACACAACAACGTAACTCAACAACGAAACAAGGACATGAGTTGAACTTTCATGCTGCAACGGTCAACTTCTCTAACTAAAATGGATTTAACGGCAAAACATATATTACGGCTTGATATGTGATCTCTAGGTTACCCCAGTAAAGCATTATATAAGTATCCTCATATCGTGCCATAATCGAGCAGGGCTAGCTGAACCAATGACATACAAGCAAGAATATATGATGCACCAATTCCTTACATGGGCCCTAAGCTAAATTAATGATCAGTAGCAGTTACAGGCTTTCTATAAAAAAAATACTGGCTCGGCTTATAAATAAGTCAGATACTGCACTCCACTAGTGCGGATGATATACAGTATCCTTGGTGGCCAGCTTTTACTCCCAGCTAACTTAGGGTGGTTCGACATACATGATCTTGAGATACCGTTCCCTCCCAATGCTCTACAAATTAAGTTGCCTAGTTAACCCTGGGTGATTTAGAATCTCATATCGTGGTCACATGAACATTCTTTCCTAAATGTCATACTTTAAGTACAGACATCTCTTGGTACGAATCCACATTGTCTCTAAAAGTCAAATCTGGATTCATCCAAGTGTGATACAACAATCAATACTATCTACCCACGGCTAAAGTCACTGTCCAACTATCAGATCCGTGCAAGAAAATAATTACATATATCATGTAGCAAGTGTGTGTGGCGCGACGGCTCACTATATATCAAATAGCACTCTTGGTGCGATCAAGTGTATCAGCACGGATACAATAGTCAGGGCAGGAACAAGTTCTAATATCAAGGTTATGGACAAGTTTTCCAGTAGCAATGTATTCAGGATAGGACAAGCAAATGATGGTCACAATAATTTATTACTTTATTATATCGATAGATAAAATAAGAGTAGTGTAAGAACCCATCGAGATCAGATTCACAAACCTTAAACCAAATAAGGACCAAGATTGCAGGCCCTCAGTAAACCCCCTAATTTTTCAAGAATTTTTAATTTGGATTTTTTCACAATTTTCTGTAAAATTTTAGAATTTTTCTGCAATTAAAACTAAGGTATTATGAATTTAAATAATTTTTAAATTATGTTAAATAATATTAAAATATTATGAAAATAATATTTTCTGGTGTAAAATAAAAAATTAGACATAGGGTAATTTTTCAAAAATTTATTGGACCCCGAAAATATTTTTAAAGTCCTAAAAACCAAGTTATAATTAAACCAAAATAAACCTAGAATTAAATCCGGTTCAATTGAACCAAACCAACCCGAACCAACCTAGACCGGTTTAGCTAAACCGAACCAAACCTTAGCGGGTCGGATTCGGGTCTAACCCGCCGACCCGAAACCCGTTAACCCGACCCGCATTTATTGCTTATTGGATCGGGCCGGATCCACCGCCCGACCCGACCCGACCCGGCCGAAAACCCTCTCTCTTCCCCGACCCATCGCCTCACCGCCGCCCGCTCGCCTCCCAGCCGCAACGCCCGCCCGCTCGCCTCCGACCGCCGCCTCTGTCCCTTCCCCTCCCCGCACCGGTCATCGCACCGCCTCCCGCTCCGCCTATAAAAAACCGCCCCCGCCTCCGTTCTCTCTCCTCCTCTGCCCCGCTTCTCTGGTGATTCCCTTAGCCTCCTCCCTTCTCCTTCCTCCGATGCCCAGCCCCCTCGATCCGCCACCTCCGACTACCTATCAACTTCCCCCGCCTCCGCCGAAGTCGCCCCGACGAGCCAGAGTCGCTTCGCCTCCGCCCAGCCCCGGTCAGCGTAGCCTCCGACGAGCAGCCGCCAGCACGTCGACGCCCTCCGGTGAAGCCCTAGCCGCTGGCCGCCTGAGCCCTAACCCTAGAACAGCCCGGACACAGCACGGTGTCGAGACGACACGCGGGCACATGAAATCCTCGGTTCTCGGAACCCTGTTCAGGTAACCCGTTCTCTCTCCTCGTTGACCCATTTTCGGTTCCGTCAGTTGTGATGCGTAGGCTGTGTGACGCCCTTGATGCTCGAGCAACCCGCTCGGTGCATCGCGTCATGTGGCGATCGCGAACCGCGATCCAAAAATAGGAAAAACAACTCCCTATTTTACCCCGGAACTGAGTGCGCCCCGCCAAACGGGACGACTTGGTCGCGTGCGGTCTTCACCGAAACGTGCGCGCCGTCGATACGAACGTGCGGGATTTTGCAGAAGTTGATTTGGATGTGCGTGCACACCGGAATCAACGCGTATCCGCCGACAACGTCCTATATTCGTCCGTTCTGGAATGTATCATAACTTCGTGTACACACGTCGAATCGAAACGAAACTTACTCCATCGGACTCGTAGCAATACGTTGGTCCTGTGACCCAAGTTTGGTTCGATTCTGAGAACGTTGACAAAATCGCGTATCGTGGGCCCCACGACTCCACTTGACGGGCAATTTTGTGATCGGCTCATCGGAATCCAATTTTGGAAGTTCCATTGGGTTCGTATCAACGTTCTGGACCTGTTGACACTAAGTTTGACGGATTTTGAGACCTTTGGTTCTGACACATTTTTCGGTGCGAAGCGGTCCACATATGGACCCCGCTTTGACCTAAAAATGTTATTTTTGTTCCTGTGTCCAAATTGGACTCAAGGACAGGCGTTTCTAGATATTTGATATTTTTTGGATCTGATGGTGATGTTTATTTCAGCAACCGGAGCAGTACCTGTAATTTCCACTGAGGTCAGAGCTACAGTTGGAGACAGAACCCCAGACAAGTGTACCTTGCCGAAGCTTGCAGTTCTTGTTACATAATTCCTTGTCTTATTTATCTGTTATACATACTTAACCTAGGACCGTGTGACTTACTTAGCGTCCGATTATAGTCGGGTGCCAACACCGTACGCGGAGTTGTGTAACGTCACCTAGAGATGGATATCGTGATATTTACATTCTCGTACTTGCTATATCAAGTACATTATACCCAGGACACCTGACACGAATCATGAGACATAATCTTCCTGAAATATTCAAGGTGATTCTGTATAGGATACAGGTTTATGACATATACATTTTTACATGCTTAGAATTTATTCAGACTTATTGCATTAGTTTGATCTTGCGTGACATGGACATGAGATATTATGAAACTGTGACGTGAGATTACATTAGGTGGGGAGAGTATTACCATATCAAAGGCTGATTATATTATAAATATTGTCATCTGGAGGTGTCTTAGTCTCTGATACAGAACTTTGGCGCAAGTTCTGGCCCTTCGAGAGAATACTGCTATAGGTTTCTCCGACACTGATCCTATAGTAGTCTCAGCCCGAGTATGAATAAAACTCTCACTTGCATATCACTTAGCTGGTTTATTTATTTACCTTATTATTTTATTTATTACTGCACTGCATTATTTTGGCTTGTATTATATGTACCTTGCTATGTCCCATGAGGACCTGGATCCGGATTATGTTCCCAGGATTAGCAGACGAGGTCTATCCAGAGGTATACGGAACAGGAGCATTAGCAGGAACAGTACCAGACCCTGAGGACGAGGTGATCGCTGAGGATTTTTCCTGAACATCTGCTTCTCTATGCTCAGTTTTTATGGCAAATAAACTCTTTTATTCTTGTTTAAATGAACAATTGTAACAGACTTAATATCGGGTTGTTCCCCGATTTTATTTACTTGTGACCGGATGATGTTTATTTCATTTTGGTATTACTGTATTCATTCTGTAAACCCCCTCATTTTATTCTGTGGATGGTTAGAGTGGACCAGGAAATTTTTTATAGAAAATATTGAGGTTTAGAATAGAGTATATTTACCTGGAATTTTAATCTAATTAAATTAAAACCTTTGACGCGCGCTATCGTTGTCTATTTATTTGGAGCCCATTTTCAGCCCATAAATTCCGTACAAATATTGTACACTCGACTCAACTCGCCAAATTAGGCACTGGACTTTTTCGTCTCAAAAAGTCAGATCCCGTTGTGCTCTAAATTAATTGCACAATTTTTCGAATCCGAAATTCATATTTAATTCTGTGTCGGACACCTGTGTCGTTACCCTCGATTTTGGGGTACCAACTTAACCCGTTGAGCCGGACCAACTAAAGGGTCCAAGACTGACTCCAAGCTCCCACCATTTTTGGCCTTTGCGCCGTTTCCGGATTTTGATCCCGTGGGCCCCAATTAAATTAAATTCGCGGGACGCGTTATCTTTAATTAAATCGGGATTTACCAACTTTGTAAATTCTGTTTTAATACTAAATTAATCCCAATGCCCTTCAAATTAGACCCGCGCCCGACGCGCAACATCCCCTCACCATGACAATTTTTAAATATATTTTTTCTCCGCAATTTTTGCGTTATTTCATGTGTCCATGCAAATTCCCGAATTTACGGGGGCTTAGTCGCAATTATTAAATTGTGTGGCAACATCCTATTGGTCATGAACTAGTGAGAGGGTCCCAATATAGGGTCCCATTCTCACCCACCTATTCCTCACATGAAGAAACCCCTCCCCTCTTCATGTTGAATCTCATCCATCCATTTGAAATGGAATGATCTCAACCACCCATCAACTCCACACTCTCCCCTATAAAGTGACTCCTACACCCCACCCTCTTTCCTAGGCCGGCCCTAATCCCTAGGAGCTTGGGAAACCTCCCTCTCTCTCCTCCCTCTTCCTAATACTACCAGCCTAACTTCTTCTTCCTTTATTCTTCTTCATTGCTATTTCTTCTTCTTCCTTTCTTCTTCTTCTTCTTCATGGCTTCTTCTCTTCTCCATTTTCAGTCGGCCGCCGGGGCCCCTCCAAGCAGCCACCTCCTCCGGCCGACTTCACTGACCCCGCGGCGGCTCCAGCTACTTCCCCGCCGACCCACGGTACATCAATCCCCCTCCAGCCGCTGTGCACAGTACACAGTGCTCCTCCGGCCTGATATCCAGCTTCAACCCGACGGTGCACTCCGGCCACTGACTGCCGAGCCAGTCGACCCCACCGCGGACCTGCACACGCCTACTGCTTCCCCATCGACACTGATCTCCCCACCGACCTGCTGCCACCCGCGCCTGTGCGTCCCCGTCCGGCCATTTCCTTCACCTCCTCCCCGTCGGAACTTTTTCGTCCATCTCCCCCATCATCACCACCACTACCACCACTCCACCACCCTCACCACCTATCCAACCTACACCACCACCTCTTCACTACCATCTCCGGCCACGCTCCGGCCAGCCCTAGACCTCGCCGCGTTGAGGTAAATTCTTACCCCCTCTTTCTTATGAAGAATTCCAGAAATTATCATCATTGGTAAATAGGATATAAATATATGAGGATGTGTGAAATGCTAGCTAGGGTGGTATTTATTTAGTGTGATATAAATGGATAGTGTGGGGAGTACTTAATATGTGATAAGGTTTAGTATTGACGATATTAATTGTTGTGTTGATGTTTATATATATGGGAAGTGCTAGTTAGGGTTTGGGTTATGTATGTGAACTTGGCTTGAGGTTGTGTTTATTGAGGTTTAATGTGATTCTAATGTCTATGTACGAATGATATGAATGATTAACGAAATAGAATACTTGAGTAATGTTCACGAGGGTTGATAGACAATGATTATTAGAGGAGAGCTGACTTATAACAAAGAGTTAATTGAAGAGTAGTTCATATGGTGATTGGTAACAACGACATTAAACGAGGAACTTAAAATCATAAACTGTGTTTTGAGGATGGTTTGATGATGTGTTATGAATGACTAGGTGATTTGACGTATCGTACCGATAGTCAACTGTGGTCAACCCCCTAGTGACTTGTCCCTGTGAGTCATAGCTGAGACTGAGTTTAGGTGTAGATGTGTGTAGCACACATGTCTGTCATGAAATAGATTATTGATTCTGGTTTGTAATTCATCTCTAGGTACTGCGGGACCTGAGGACTTGGATGCGGTACCAGATCCCCGTCATCAGCAGCCGCACGCAGGCAAGTGTATCTTGCCACCCTGTATTTCAGTTTACAGATACTTGTTGTTCTTTATGTACATTGTGCACCTAGTTATGTCGACGTTCGGTACTTCGCGTCCGGTTCACAACCGGGTGAAGACATACGTCGTAGCGTCCTAGGAAGATTGTTGGATGTTTCGTAGTTTCTCGATATGCGTACCTGAGATTATCGATACCCCCAGGACACTCATACACTGTGATCGTGCCAGATTCTCGTATCCTGATACTGACATCATGACCAGAGACTGGGACGACCTTAGGGTTACTGTGATCGTGCCAGATTCCTGTATCCTGATACTGACATCATGACCAGAGTCTGTGGAGTTATTCCTTGTGTCGGGACTGTAGTTAGAGGTTCAGGTTCAACGCACAATCGTTGACCGCTTGGGAAGGGAAAGACAGTTACTAGACGTTTGGGCTACTCTGCACGCGCTTATATATATATAGTATTTTCTAGAGATACCTGTTTCTAGTGATACCTGTTTCTAGTGTAACTGTTTCACCCGTGTGTCTCTGTGCTCGGAGCTACGGTACGACCCGTGTGTCTCTATGTTCGGAGCTACGGTTTTATTTTGGACAGCCCACGCGTCGAACATTGTCTTTAAACTGTGTCACACTAGTTGGTTATGATAGAGTACCCAGTCGTACACTTGTACTTTCTGTTTACTTGGCATGCTATATTTCTGTACCTTGTTACGTCCCTCTGAGGACCTGGTTCCCTGCCAGTTTTGCAGCATAGACGATTACGGAGCACTTGGAGATACCGATGGAGTGGCATATCTTGCGGGCATGGTACCAGGTACTCATATTATATCTACCGGCATTATGGTTATTTACATTGATTATTCATCTGCTGTTGTAGCCTAGTTTTATAGACTCATACTTCTTCTCGAGTCTATTCGAGTTAGTGTGTTATTGGGCGGCCGACCTTAGCACATATAGCTCTTTCTTGTTTACTGTTGTACATTGTGGATTGAGACATAGAGGTTTACATTTATGGAATATCTAGATAGTGCCCTTTATTTTACAGCTTATACGTATTCGAGTCAGACCAGAGTCTGGTCGAATGCGTAGCTGGCGTGTCACGTATTCCTGGTCCTACGTATTTTGGGACTGGGGCGTGACATATTTTTGTGGTGGCCCATGCAGGTCTGATTTAAATCGTCTTGGTCACCTGACTGTGCCAAGCGAGCCTGCAAATTAGGAATAGATGATATGATTGTTGAATAGGATCTCAATCCATAATCGATTTTAAAACTCTTTGTATGTGATTATCGCCCTTGGACTTCCACTTTGCATTCGTTCAATCTTCGTCAATATCGCTATCCTTGTTTCTCGTCCCCTATTGTTCAGGGAGACGAATGTTTGTGACTGATGACTTTCCTCCAGAAGAAGCTCGAAGACTAGACGACAGGAGACATAATTCGTATACCTTTCTTGGAGAAGAGTGCTACCTTATCAGGACAGATTGATAGGATCTTTGGATTTTAGAACTAGAGTAGAAGTCTGGCAAGAGAGTTGGACCTAGTAGTACCCTACCCGTGCTTGAGATAGCAGTGATCTTGGAAGTATTGAGAGCTGGAAGGATTGTTGACCATGACCTAGAATGATTTATGTGAATGCATAGCTTAATGATAGAAACTAGTGGTTGTATATGATAGCAATACCAGGAATGATATTATGGACTAGAGGAGATAAAATTTCAAGCTCTCACTTGGATGATGATGATCTAATACCAGAAATTTTAGTATGTGCTAGGGTGACATCATTATTATGGTTGTAATTATGACTTGGAGAGATAAATAACGAAAAGAAGAAATTCGAGGAATAAAATTTTTAGGGAAAACTTTGAGGAAGAGAATTATACATTAGGCAAGGAATTTTTCTTTTTCTTTTGAGGATTGATGTTGGAAACAGAATGGGAGAAATTATTTTGAGGTTTAGTTTAGACTATGACATTATCCTAGACATGGATTGGTTGAGCCAATACCACGCAACGCTTGATTGCCGTCGTGGTTGTGTCACCTTTAGACCACCGGATTAACCTGAGTTTGAGTTATTAGAGAGCCTGGAAGCATGGTGCCCATCTACCTTGGAGGCATACAATACAGGAGGTGAACCAGTGTACCACCATGTTATAGCAGAGTTGAGGATATTTTCTAGATAATCTTTTAGGCCTGCCACCTGACAGAAAGAGTTTGTTACAGAGTTGACTCCAAGAGCCGAGCCGATTATTTTTCTGTCTTCAGACTAGCACCGACAGAGTTTGGTTGAGTTGGAAGTCCATAATAGAGGACCTGTTAGACAAGGGTTTTGGTCGGGCTAGTATTTTTCCATGAGAAGCAACCATCTTATAGTACCGAAGAAGGACGAGACGGTACGTCTGCGTATTGATTTCAGGGACGGGATATTTGTGTATCGATTACAGGATTTAATGCAGTAACGGTAAAGAACAAGTACCCTATGCCGCGCATCGATGATTTAATTAATTAGCTTAGTGGCGCATGTGTATTCTTGAAGATCGATCTCATATCAGGTTATCATCAGATCAAGGTACGGAAAGAGGACATCCAGAAGACAGCTTTTCAGACGTAGTATGTTCTCTATGAGTTTCTAGTCATGACAGTTTCGTTTAACCAACGTGCCAGCAGTATTTATGAGTTTGAGGAACAATATTTTCCACCAGTACTTGGATAAGTTCATGGTGGTAATTATCGACGATATCTTGATATATTCCAAGAGTCAGGAGGAACATGAGAGGCATCTCAAGATCGTGTTGGAGACGCTGAGACATGAGAGGCTGTACGCCGAACTCAGCAAATGTGAGTTCTACTTGGATAGAGTACCATTTTTGGGACACATAATCACCGGAGATGGACTATCAGTTGACCCGGAGAAGATAGCTGCAGTAGAGACCTGGCCTGCCCCTGCATCAGTTACGGAGGTTAGGAGTTTCCTCGGACTTGCCGGATATTACCGGAGGTTCGTGGAAAACTTTTTGAGGATAGCTGCGCCTATGACGCGACTGACGCGTAAAGACGAAGAGTTTATCTGGACCAATGAGTGTCAGGCGGCTTTCGATGAGCTGAAGAAGCGTCTGACATCAGCACCGATTTTTGACACTACCTTCCGGATCAGAAGGATTTGTAGTGTACAGTGATGCGTCAGGAAGCAGATTGGGATGTGTACTGATGCAACACGGCAAGGTGATAGCCTACGCATCGAGACAGTTGAGAGTTCATGAGAAGAACTATCCGACGCACGACTTGGAGCTAGCTGCAGTGATATTTGCACTAAAGCTATGGATACATTACCTTTATGGTGAGCGTGTTGAGATTTATACAGATCACAAAAGCCTGAAGTACGTCTACACGCAGAAGGAGCTCAACATGAGGCAGAGACGTTGGCTAGAGTTGATGACAGATTATGACATTGAGCTACAGTACCACCCTGGCAAGGCGAATGTCGTAGCAGATGCCTTGGGCAGGAAGCCTATGGCATATTTTTACGACTCATCGCCAGTTGTTAGAGGATTTTCAGGAACTCAGGATTGAGATTGTGTTGCCAGGCATGGATGGACAGATGGCCAGTCTCGAGGATTCAGTCCACATTTATTGAGAGGATCAAGGCAGCCTTGCCTACAGATATGAGATTTAGACGACTGCAAACGGGATTCAAGATTCATGAAGGCGGAACATTGAGGTGTGGAGATCGCCTATACGTTCCGAGTGGCAAGCTACGCCAAGAGTTGATGACCGAGGCTCATAGCTCGATTATTCTATTTCATCCCGGGGGTACGAAGATGTACCGAGATGCGAGGCAACATTACTGGTGGCATGAGATGAAGAGAGAAATTGCAAGATTCGTGGCGAAATATTTTGGCAGCAAGTCAAGGCTAAACATCAGAGGACTGCAGGATTATTGCAGCCACTTCCCATTCCCGAGTGGAAGTGGGAACACATTACCATGGACTTCGTCACAGGATTCCCGTGGAGCCCTAGCGGGAAGGATGCAGTTTGGGTTGTCGCAGACAGACTCACCAAGTCTGCACATTTCTGCCCTTCAGAGTTGGGCAATCCACAGAGATACTAGCTGACATGTATATGAGGCAGATAGTACGATTACATGGAGTACCTGTCAACATCGTATCGGATCGTGATTCCAGATTCACGTCATATTTTTGGCGGAGTATGCAGGAGAGCCTAGGAACTCGTCTCAAGTTCAGCACTGCGTATCATCCACAGACTGATGGACAGTCAGAGCGCACGATACAGATATTAGAGGATATGTTGCGAGCGTGCATGATTAATTTTGGAGGATCTTAGGAGGACCATCTACACTAGGTGGAATTCTCCTACAATAATAGTTACCAGGCCAGCATACAGATGGCACCCTATGAGGCACTATACGGCAGGAAATGTAGGTCGCCAGTTTGTTGGAGTGACGTGGGAGAGCGTCGGATACTTGGTCCCGAATTGGTAACACAGACAGTAGAGAATGTCAAGCAGATTCAGAGCCACCTGCGAGCAGCACAGGACAGACAGAAACACTGGGCAGATGCGCACCGCAGACCATTGGAGTTCAAGGAAGGTGACCATATATTTTTGAGGATATCGCCCACTCGTGGTACCATCAGATTCAGAGGCAGAGGCAAGCTGAGTCCGAGGTATATCGGACCTTTTGACATTCTGGAATGAGTGGCGAAGTGGCTTACTGTCTGGCATTACCTCCATCATTAGAGGGAGTACATGACATATTTCACGTATCACAGCTGAGGAGATATGTCGCAGACCCTAGCCACGTGCTTGATCATTCAGAGATTACAGTCGGGCCTAGTCTGTCTTACGTAGAGCAGCCAGTTGAGATCCTCGACCGCAGCGAGAAGACTTTGAGAGGACAGACGATTCGACTGGTCAGAGTGGCATGGAAGCACCATTCCCCAGGCGAGTCTACTTGGGAGCGCGAGGATTCTATTCGGCAGCGATTCCCGTACTTATTTGAGGATCAAGGTACGAATTTACGTACGGCAATTTAATTACTAGTTATTTTAAATTCTGTTAGATATTATCGTGCTTTACTTTTAATTTCGGGGACAAAATTTTTCTAAGTTGGGAAGAATGTAAACCCCCTTATTTTATTCTGTGGATGGTTAGAGTGGACCAGGAAATTTTTTATAGAAAATATTGAGGTTTAGAATAGAGTATATTTACCTGGAATTTTAATCTAATTAAATTAAAACCTTTGACGCGCGCTATCGTTGTCTATTTATTCGGAGCCCATTTTCAGCCCATAAATTCCGTACAAATATTGTACACTCGACTCAACTCGCCAAATTAGGCACTGGACTTTTTCGTCTCAAAAAGTCAGATCCCGTTGTGCTCTAAATTAATTGCACAATTTTTCGAATCCGAAATTCATATTTAATTCCGTGTCGGACACCTGTGTCGTTACCCTCGATTTTGGGGTACCAACTTAACCCGTTGAGCCGGACCAACTAAAGGGTCCAAGACTGACTCCAAGCCCCCACCATTTTTGGCCTTTGCGCCGTTTCCGGATTTTGACCCCGTGGGCCCCAATTAAATTAAATTCGCGGGACGCGTTATCTTTAATTAAATCGGGATTTACCAACTTTGTAAATTCTGTTTTAATACTAAATTAATCCCAATGCCCTTCAAATTAGACCCGCGCCCGACGCGCAACACCCCCTCACCATGATAATTTTTAAATATATTTTTTCTCCGCAATTTTTGCATTATTTCATGTGTTCATGCAAATTCCCGAATTTACGGGGGCTTAGTCGCAATTATTAAATTGTGTGGCAACATCCTATTGGTCATGAACTAGTGAGAGGGTCCCAATATAGGGTCCCATTCTCACCCACCTATTCCTCACATGAAGATACCCCTCCCCTCTTCATGTTGAATCTCATCCATCCATTTGAAATGGAATGATCTCAACCACCCATCAACTCCACACTCTCCCCTATAAAGTGACTCCTACACCCCACCCTCTTTCCTAGGCCGGCCCTAACCCCTAGGAGCTTGGGAAACCCCCCTCTCTCTCCTCCCTCTTCCTAATACTACCAGCCTAACTTCTTCTTCCTTTATTCTTCTTCATTGCTATTTCTTCTTCTTCCTTTCTTCTTCTTCTTCATGGCTTCTTCTCTTCTCCATTTTCAGTCGGCCGCCGGGGCCCCTCCAAGCAGCCACCTCCTCCGGCCGACTTCACTGACCCCGCGGCGGCTCCAGCTACTTCCCCGCCGACCCACGGTACATCAATCCCCCTCCAGCCGCTGTGCACAGTACACAGTGCTCCTCCGGCCTGATATCCAGCTTTGACCCGACGGTGCACTCCGGCCACTGACTGCCGAGCCAGTCGACCCCACCGCGGACCTGCACACGCCTACTGCTTCCCCATCGACACTGATCTCCCCACCGACCTGCTGCCACCCGCGCCTGTGCGTCCCCGTCCGGCCATTTCCTTCACCTCCTCCCCGTCGGAACTTTTTCGTCCATCTCCCCCATCATCACCACCACTACCACCACTCCACCACCCTCACCACCTATCCAACCTACACCACCACCTCTTCACTACCATCTCCGGCCACGCTCCGGCCAGCCCTAGACCTCGCCGCGTTGAGGTAAATTCTTACCCCCTCTTTCTTATGAAGAATTCCAGAAATTATCATCATTGGTAAATAGGATATAAATATATGAGGATGTATGAAATGCTAGCTAGGGTGGTATTTATTTAGTGTGATATAAATGGATAGTGTGGGGAGTACTTAATATGTGATAAGGTTTAGTATTGACGATATTAATTGTTGTGTTAATGTTTATATATATGGGAAGTGCTAGTTAGGGTTTGGGTTATGTATGTGAACTTGGCTTGAGGTTGTGTTTATTGAGGTTTAATGTGATTCTAATGTCTATGTACGAATGATATGAATGATTAACGAAATGGAATACTTGAGTAATGTTCACGAGGGTTGATAGACAATGATTATTAGAGGAGAGCTGACTTATAACAAAGAGTTAATTGAAGAGTAGTTCATATGGTGATTGGTAACAACGACATTAAACGAGGAACTTAAAATCATAAACTGTGTTTTGAGGATGGTTTGATGATGTGTTATGAATGACTAGGTGATTTGACGTATCGTACCGATAGTCAACTGTGGTCAACCCCCTAGTGACTTGTCCCTGTGAGTCATAGCTGAGACTGAGTTTAGGTGTAGATGTGTGTAGCACACATGTCTGTCATGAAATAGATTATTGATTCTGGTTTGTAATTTATCTCTAGGTACTGCGGGACCTGAGGACTTGGACGCGGTACCAGATCTCCGTCATCAGCAGCCGCACGCAGGCAAGTGTATCTTGCCACCCTGTATTTCAGTTTACAGATACTTGTTGTTCTTTATGTACATTGTGCACCTAGTTATGTCGACGTTCGGTACTTCGCGTCCGGTTCACAACCGGGTGAAGACATACGTCGTAGCGTCCTAGGAAGATTGTTGGATGTTTCGTAGTTTCTCGATATGCGTACCTGAGATTATCGATACCCCCAGGACACTCATACACTGTGATCGTGCCAGATTCTCGTATCCTGATACTGACATCATGACCAGAGACTGGGACGACCTTAGGTTACTGTGATCGTGCCAGATTCCTGTATCCTGATACTGACATCATAACCAGAGACTGGGACGACCTTAGGGTCGCGTCTGTGGAGTTATTCCTTGTGTCGGGACTGTAGTTAGAGGTTCAGGTTCAACGCACAATCGTTGACCGCTTGGGAAGGGAAAGACAGTTACTAGACGTTTGGGCTACTCTGCACGCGCTTATATATATGTAGTATTTTCTAGAGATACCTGTTTCTAGTGATACCTGTTTCTAGTGTAACTGTTTCACCCGTGTGTCTCTATGCTCGGAGCTACGGTACGACCCGTGTGTCTCTGTGTTCGGAGCTGCGGTTTTATTTTGGACAGCCCACGCGTCGAACATTGTCTTTAAACTGTGTCACACTAGTTGGTTATGATAGAGTACCCAGTCGTACACTTGTACTTTCTGTTTACTTGGCATGCTATATTTCTGTACCTTGTTACGTCCCTCTGAGGACCTGGTTCCCTGCCAGTTTTGCAGCATAGACGATTACGGAGCACTTGGAGATACCGATGGAGTGGCATATCTTGCGGGCATGGTACCAGGTACTCATATTATATCTACCGGCATTATGGTTATTTACATTGATTATTCATCTGCTGTTGTAGCCTAGTTTTATAGACTCATACTTCTTCTCGAGTTTATTCGAGTTAGTGTGTTATTGGGCGGCCGACCTTAGCACATATAGCTCTTTCTTGTTTACTGTTGTACATTGTGGATTGAGACATAGAGGTTTACATTTATGGAATATCTAGATAGTGCCCTTTATTTTACAGCTTATACGTATTCGAGTCAGACCAGAGTCTGGTCGAATGCGTAGCTGGCGTGTCACGTATTCCTGGTCCTACGTATTTTGGGACTGGGGCGTGACACATTCTGTCGATGAGATTAGTAGACCCTGATTATTGTTATACAGCTTAAGTATGCCCCGATGGATCCATTAAATTGGGTTTGTCCATCGGTGTGTGCTGCTGGCCATTGCCACGTATCCAGTCCCTCGATATTTTAGGACTGGGACGTGACACCCTCCCTCGAGTTGAACTATGCCCCTTATTCTGTCCAACGTATAATAAGGTGATCCAGGAAAAGTAGCATAATCAGTAAGTACATGTAGGGCCATATCTACAGGCTCATGCCAGGTGCTTAGTCATTTAGCACACGGTCACATCTGGATCAAATAATTAATTTATAAGTTAACACATAGCATCACAATCATTTAATTAAACGAAAATATTAAACCAAACAAGTGTCAAGTGGACGCATGGGAACAGCTGACGCATGAGTCAGTTGGCTGCATTACAAACGAGCCGTATGAACCAACATGCCGCATGAGGTCAAGGCTGCATGAGTAGAGCCAAGTCCACTCTTTGGAAAATGTTTGATATGACAAACAATAAATGCAAGTCAAGTCAAGTCAGAAAAGTGACCGATGTGACATGTGGTAAAAGTGTGTCAAAATAAAAGACAAATTATGAAAAGTCGTGCCGAGTCAGTCAGAAGTTTATGCGTTCAAAAGGAGTGGGACACATAGCTCCTTGCCACATGGTCGACTAGGCCGCATGCTCCTCTTGGCTGCATACATACTTGGCCGCATGAAATCTTTTGGACTTTAGTAAAAATTTATTCGTTCAAGTTCATGCAATTGGCCAAGGGCGGATGCACAAATTCAGTCATACGTCCAACAAGGTTGACCGCATGCTGACTCGAGACGAGAAGTCCAGGTCGCATAGCACTACGTGTCGTATAGCGCTCCTTCGTCTCCACCAAGCACCAGCTTTTCGGCCATGGCCAAAAGCTCAAAAATGAGATTTTGTTTCTTCCAAAGAAACCTCAAATGATGTCCAAATCCAGCAAAGTAAAGTTCTAAACTACTCAAAATCAAATGCTCATCAACATAGCACAAAGATTTTTCGAAAACATTAAGTTTTAAAAGATCAAAACCTAAGAATACTCAAGAACACCAAGAAAACCCTAAAATTTAAAACTTAGATCTACACTAATCCATCTACCGAATAAAAAAATACAAAGTTCTAAACGCATGGAGAATCATATAAGGAACATAATGAAACAAAGATATAAAGAGTTTCTCAATTTCTTGCAAGATGTACTTGCCTATGGAGGGAGGGGGAGAGGAAAACCTAAGAAAGAGAATGAAAGAGAAAAAACGAGCGGAGAAAGTGAAGTTGGGTTATATATATGGAGGGTTTGAGATTTGGATCATGGGTTCAACTCATGATAAAATAAAACAAAACAAATAAACCAAGAGTCAAGTAAACCAAAGAATGGGTCTAGTCTCTCTACAACATATAACTACGCCAACAAGAAAAATAATTACGCTCCAAATACATATATTGAAAACGGAGAGTGACAATATATATATATATATATATATATATATATATATATATATATATATATATATATATATATATATAATGGGTGATCTTTTTTAGTCATTTTGACAAATATTGTAAGAAATTGTTACAAAACAAACAAAGAAGAAATGGATGGTGTTAATGAGAAAAACTAGTCTGTACTTAAATGAAAATTGTGAATATTAGAGGGATAAATATGTAGAAACGTCTCCAAGCAGTCATCAATTATGTTCAGTTTATTCGATTTCATCCGAACCGAAATAGTCAAAACCGAAATTCTAAATTTTTAAAACTGAAACCGAACTGAAATTAGCCATAACCGAAACGGCCCAAAATTAGCCATAACCGCAATTCGGTTTGTTCAGTTGAATTTTTATTATTATATAATAGATCGGGTCAAAAGTTAGAATTACAATTAAATTATATTAAAAATTAAAAATTGTATACATAAGTTTGTTATATTTCAAAGTTGGACTAATTAAATGATCAAAATTGGACTGTAAAACATATACATATAGCTGTTATTTTCAAAATATACACATTTTTATTATAAATTTGAGAGTATTTAATAGTTACACAAGTCTTATTAAATTTTAAATTTGAGACCAAAATCGAAAGCAAAATTAAAACAAATAAAATAAAATAAAATAAATAGTATTTTTAAAACAAAACCAAATTAAAAAATTTCAATCCAAAATCGATATTCCATGAGAGCGGTATCAAACTTTTGATATCGCCAATGGCAAACAAGTGAGCCCCCTCTCACTTCAAAAAACGTTGTATAACTTTTGAGTGAGGGCCCACATGTCAGCCACCGGCAGTATCAAATATTTTCCCATATTCCATTCGGTTGTTGATTGAAAATTGAATAATGCTTACCCCTAATCAGCATGACCTAGGAACACCTTCTTACAAAATATACCAAACCATCAAAATCTGCAAAAAGGTGAAATAACAGGGTTATTATTGGAAATAAAAAACTCTTTTACCAAATCATCCACCACCAACTTCATTCCAATAATATATATATATATAGAGAGAGGAGAGAGAGAGAGGAGAGAGAGAGGGAGTTTCCTTGTAAAATAAAGAGTTCGACAACCTCTCCCTTTCCTCCATTCTTGAGAGAGAGAGAGAGAGAGAGAAACAGAAGAAGAAACCCTAATTTTGTTCGCTTTCGAAATCGCTCCTCTCTCGATTGGAGTTTCCAATCAGAGTAATGGGGATTCCGGCGAGAATTTGTAAGATCGGCTGAGAAATCTAGGGTTAGGGTTTCGTGAAGGATGGAGCCTCGCGTGGGGAATAAATTCCGGCTCGGCCGGAAGATAGGCAGCGGATCCTTCGGGGAGATCTACCTAGGTTTGACCTTCGGAAAATATCCTTTTTTAGGTTTTAATTTGGTAAAAAAAAAATCTTTGCGTGTTCTAATTTTTCGAGATTGTGTGTGTTTTGGTACAGGGACTAATGTTCAGACGAATGAAGAGGTCGCCATAAAGCTTGTGAGTGTACTCGTTGATCGCGTTCTCGTCTAATTTGGAATTGATTTATTGTTTCTTTTCTTTCTTCTAAGGATCATCAATTGTTCTGTTATTAATCGTACGTTCTTACTTACATATCATGCTAAAGCTTTTCTATGAGTTTCTTCTTAGCGAGAATGTTATTCACAGTGTAATCCCCTCTCTAGACGCAATACTGTTTGCCATCAGCGTTGATTTCTTTCTTTGTCGGGACTGGTTCGATTTGGAATTAATTGTTTCTTGGGAATGGTTTGGACAAGATGACAGGACATATTAAGTTATGGACTTAGTCTTTCTCTGATTTGTAATTATCTCTAACCATGATTGTAGGGATTCAGTTGTAACCTCATGAGTTAGTTTATTTGTACTTATCTCTAACCATGATTGTAGGGATTCAGTTGTAACCTCATGAGTTAGTTTTGATGTAAACTCTGCTATATAAAGGCTCACGCATCAAAATAATAAACGGAACCTTTTTTCCATATTTATCATTTCTTTACATGGTATCAGAATAGCCTAAACCGATCCTACGCTATGTCTTCCGAAAACAACCAGATTACTTCTTCCGCTACTCAAATCTTGTTCACTGCTTCTAGTGGCGCCGCGGCCAACCTTCAATTCCCGGCGCTAGCAGTCCGTCTCGATCGCTCCAATTACTCTCTATGGCGCAACACTATTCGCTCGGCTCTTGAGGCTTATGAGCTTGAGGGATTTCTTGTCGCTGGTGGTGCTCCTCCGCCGACTGTTTCATCGGCCGCAGATCCATCAACCACCACCAGCCCGAATCCTGACTTTGTTGCTTGGAAGCGCAAGGACCGACTGGTCCAAATCTCAGTGCCACTTTTCTTACTGCAAACCCGGTCTTTCACCAACGGTCCAAGCACATCAAAATCGACTATCACCTTGTCCGGGAACAAGATAGCGGACATTTTTACCAAAGCTGTTGGCTCCTCACGGTTTCAAAACTTACGGTCCAAGCTTCTCGTTCGTACTCGATCGTGAGCTTGCGGGGGGTATTAAGTTATGGACTTAGTCTTTCTCTGATTTGTAATTATCTCTAACCATGATTGTAGGGATTCAGTTGTAACCTCATGAGTTAGTTTATTTGTACTTATCTCTAACCATGATTGTAGGGATTCAGTTGTAACCTCATGAGTTAGTTTTGCTGTAAACTCTGCTATATAAAGGCTCACGCATCAAAATAATAAACGGAACCTTTTTCCCATATTCATCATTTCTTTACAGGACAAGTCAGGATTTCTTTCCTAGTTAGGACTGGTTTGTGTTTCGACAGTTAAAGAAGACTTTGATTCAATTGTCTATAAGATGAAAAATTGTTTGAGATGGTCGGGAGATGTTCGATATAAGCTGATTGAATGCACCCAATTGGAGGAGTATCGAACTTTATGTGTAGGCCGTATGAAAGAAAAATGATACATGTAATTACCCAAGAATTTTGAGATGAAAGTTTTTTAAGCGGCGATCATTGAATTCTTAGGCTTATCAGATGCTCTTTCCTCCTTTATGATACTTTATCAGCATTCTTCCTTAAGGCCGTCCTCTCTTAAAGCTTACATGTCTTTCCTTTTTCACGTACATTCTTTTTCTTCTTTTAATATTTTTACCTTTTTTCTGACAATATTCCTTCCATTATAATTCATACTTTTCAAATATAGAAATGTTGCCAGTGTAGCTGTTTGGATTCTCTATTCTATTTGCTTTTTATGAAAAGAATGGGTATAACCCCAGCCATACCTAGCTTTCATTACATGTATAGCTATTACGTAATTTGCTTACAAAAGATACACCACCATAAGCCTATAACCGCAAGGCTTATAGTCAATAAGACAACAACAAAGACCAGGAAGACAAAAAAAAAAAATTACATTGCAACTACTAATCATCAACAATGCCATGTTGAGCTTCTGTGGTGGCACTCAGCTCCTTGTCTTCTAGAAATCACCCTATCAACAATACTGTGTTGAGCTTGAATCACTTGTCGATCACTAGAACTGTTGTCATAGTGTTTGACTCAAATCGTGAACATTTTTTCCAGTAGTACTCTTAAAAGTGGAATCACCCTGAATCCACTGTCAAATTCAGTTGAAGAGCTCCTACGTGAAGAAGTAGCCTTGTTTTTGTTTGAATCTATTATGACATATTTCATTGCTGCTATTCCAACTTTACACGGTATTTTTTTCCAAGTTATGTCATATTGTTGTCTGTGTGTTTTGCGGCACACGGGGGGGGGGGGGGGGGGGGGGACAGGGATTTTTACCCTTGATAAATTATGTCTTCTTATTCGGTGAATGCTCTTTTTTATTTCCTTATGCTTATTTTTCATGACACAATACTACTTTCAATCAGGAAAATGTTAAGACGAAGCATCCCCAGTTGCTATATGAGTCAAAATTGTACAGAATCCTGCAAGGAGGAAGTAATGCAAATTTCTAAACCTTTTCTTACCAGTTAATAACCACTAAGCTTGTGGTGTTATCTAGTCCTTATATTATATATATTTTTTAACTTTTGTTATGCAGCTGGGATTCCGAATGTCAGATGGTTTGGCGTTGAAGGAGACTATAACGTTCTGGTAATCGACTTATTAGGACCAAGTCTCGAGGACCTTTTCAATTTCTGCAGTAGGAAGCTATCACTAAAGACTGTTTTAATGCTTGCTGATCAGATGGTATGGGTTTACTTACTCTAGGAGTTGCTTATTATGGTCCTTCATGGTTGTTTTATTGTTGTTATGATTTTCTGTTACAGATAAACCGAGTTGAATTTGTTCATGCAAAATCCTTTTTGCATCGAGATATCAAGCCTGACAATTTTCTAATGGGTTTGGGGAGGCGAGCAAATCAGGTTTCTCTTTCTCCACAAGCTTATGTTTACCTTTATTCTTTTTTAAAATTTTATGCTAGCAATTATCTTACTTTTATGCCTTTTGCATTTCCATATAGGTGTATTGTATTGATTTTGGTCTTGCCAAGAAGTATAGGGATACTTCAACTCATCAACATATACCATATAGGTAACTTGTATTGTGTTATAATATTCAGTTATGTTCTTTTTTGTGCAAACTGTTGTACTGCTTTTCAAAGTGAAACTATTCCTGTTGATGTACTGATAAAGTTGATTTTTTTTAATAGTCTGTTAACCTTTTTGCATGTGTTAATGTTCAATGGTGATATTTAATGTGTTGTAAGTTGTATCACCCTTCCTGTTGTATTCTGTAGGCATTGGTTAGTAACTTCAATTTTGAGAAGTCATAATGAATCAGCTAATACCAAAGTTGTATGCTTGAACTTTGGGTATGAACCACAGGTCTATTTATTGACTAACAATTGAGGAATTTGAAGCATTTGGTCATCTCGATGCCTCCACATGTAGGGTTATCAATGTTCTAAAAAGTATTAATTGGCGATTAATTGGACGAGTAGTCAGCCGCTTAATCTGATCAATCAGTAGACCAATTAAGCGATAATACCAAGTGGCTGTCCAATTACGATAAATCAGCACAGTAAATGGATTAACTGATTAACTGGTAGCCAACCACGGACTGAGCGCATATGTAAGCCGCATAGTATAAAGTTGGAGTTTGTTAGAGTTATTTTATTTTGTTATTTATCATATGAGGGTATAATAGTAATTGTGGGTGTATTGCATATCAATATAAATAGACATGAGATGCAACCTAGGGTTTAAGGTCCTTGCAATCTCCTTTCTCATATTCTCTCTTCTCCTATTTTTTTCTTCTCCTCTCCATCTCCATCTCCAAACTTCACTTGTATCAGATCATATATTTTTTTCGTCTGTTTTTCGTCTACTTTTCATGATTTGCCTTTCGTCGTTCGTTGTTCGTGGTTCGTTTATGAGATCTAGGGTTTCTATAGATCTCTGTTGGTTGTTCGTCGTCGATTGAGGTTCGTTGTGAGATCTAGGGTTTCAAAGATCTCGTCTTTCTGTTGCATCTGCAAGTATGGTGGTAACCGAATCTTCTAGCGAGGTTAATAGTGGTGGTGGTAACGGAGGTGGTTCTCCTTTTACTGTTATTCATAATGATGAATTGGGAAAGTCGATTACAGCGGCGAAACTCAATGGTGCGAACTATCTTGCCTGGTCAAAGTCTATCAAAGTGGTGTTAAGGCGAAAAAGAAGTTGAAGTTTTTGACGGAAGAACCCCGCTTGAAACTTCCGCTGAATATGAAAATTGGATGAGTGCAGATGCATATGTTGTGTCGTAGTTGTGGCATAGTATGGAACCGCATATCGCTGTTAATGTTCATTGGTGTGAATCAAGCAAACAGATTTGGGCATCTTTGGAAGAATCATTTTCGCAGAAACGAAACGTTGCCCGTATCTATGAGTTGTACGAGTTATTGTTTAATACAAAGCAAAATGGGAAGCCTGTGAATGAATATCTGGCTTCAAAGAAGGCTTTGTGGGAGGAACTGCTTCAATATCATCCTGTTACTACTCTGATTTGAAGGAAGTTCAGAGACAGAAGGAAGAGTTTCATGTTTCACTTATCCTAGCCGGCTTGGATCCTGCGCTCGAACCTTATAAAGCTCAAATATTTGCTGGAGAACAGTTACCTACGGTGGTAGATACTTTCTCTCGTCTCAATCATTCCTTTCTGGGACAGTTCTGTGGTGTCGAGTACTGACTCTTCTGCCCTAGTTTCTACTGTTGTTGGTGGTGGTGGACGTGGACGTGGCAGTAGAGATGGTGGTCGTAGTTTTGGTCGAGGAGGAGGCCGTGGTGGCAGAGACAATGGTGGTGGTGGTAGCCGCGGTGGTGGTGGTGGTGGCCGTGGTCAACCACGGAAGTGGAACTATTGTGGAAGACTATTGTTGGGACAAGTGGGATAAACCAGAATATGCACATCAAGTGCATGATGAAAATATGCAGTCCCAGGTCACCACTTCTGCTCCCAGAGATGATACTTCGGGTTTCAATCAGACTTCAACGTTCGATACCTCATCTCCATTTGAACAGATCTCCCAGAAGTTGAACGCGCTTGCTAGTACCACCTCCCAACCTACTGCAATCATGGCACACATATGTAATCCTGCTTTTGTGGCAACCGTCACCATCCACCTCTTGGGTCATCGACTCAGGAGTAAGCTCTCACATGTCTGGTATAATCTCTTTTTCATAATCGTAGTTCCATGAAACATAATATTATCTTGGCTGATGGGTCTACTCGTCCTGTGCTTGAAAAATGTGTCATTCACCCTACTCAATCACTATTATTATTTGATTCATTATATGTGCCTAATTTTTCATTTAATTTGTTATCTGTGAGCCCGTTAGCCAATTCTCTTCAATGTTCTTGTGACATTTTCTTTCAATTCGTGTTTTTAGGACCTCAAGACGAAGAAGATGATTGGTTCGGGACATGAAAAAGATGGACTGTACTACTTGGATCTACCTGGAAAGGCCTTCACTTCTGTTTCTACTTCTTCGTTGCAGTGGCATTATCGTTTGGGACATCCGTCTTTGGCTAAGTTGCGTCAAGTTGTTCCTAGTATGAGTCATGTTTCTAGTCTTGAATGTGAGGCTTGTCAGTTAGGCAAGCATCACCGTAGTTCCTTCCCTCGTTTTAGTGAGAGTCGTCAATTAGAGTCTTTTGATCTTGTTCATTCTGATATTTTGGGTCCATCTAGAGTCAAAAGTTTGTTATTTTTATTGATGATTATTCCAGAATGACTTGGTGTTATTTAATGAAAGAAAGATCTGAGTTTTCAAATATGTTATCTGCCTTTTATAATGAAGTCTATGTTCAGTTTGATAAACGTATCAAATTTTTTCGTTCTGATAATGCTTTGGAGTATACTCAATCTTCTGTGAACAGTTTCTGTGTTGATCATGGTATGATTCATCAAACTAGTTGTGTCCACACCTCTCAACAAAATGGTATAGTCGAACGCAAATATCGACATATTTTAGATGTGCTCGAACTCTCATATTCAATATTGGACATATGTCGTTCTTACTGCATGTTATCTAATTAATCGCATGCCATCATCTGTATTAAATAACAAAGTTCTATTTACCATATTACATATATATGTTGCACCTTTTTCCTTACCTCCTCGAGTGTATTCATAACTTAGAACCTAATCGAGATAAGTTGGCTCATAGATCTTTGAAGTGTCTTTCTTGGTTATCCCCGTACTCAAAAAGGTTATCGTTGTTACAGTCCACAGTCACGCAAATATTATGTCACTGCGGATGTTACATTCTTTGAGTTTATCCCTTTCTTTCCTTCAGGAGACTGTTGTATTCCTTTTACAACAGATTTGATATCTTCCATACCACTTCCGGTCATTCATGAATCAATTTCTGTCTCCATTCTTCATTTACAGGTTTATCAGAGATTCAAGGACAGGCTAGTGGTTCTGCAGAATTCAGCCCTCAACCAATCAGCTTCCATGTCTAAGGTTTCTGCTTCCATCACCACAGATCCAGATGATCTTTCTATTGCTTTCAGAAAAAGAAAACACCTTTGTACCACAAAGAATAAGCATCCAATTTCTAACTATGTTTCATTACACCGTGCTTCATCATCTTTTCATGCATTTGCTGTTTCATTGTCTTCTATTTCCATTTCTAAAACTTACAAGCAGGCTATGTCATCTTCTGGTTGGAAAAGTACAATGGATTTGATGTATGCTTTACATCAAAATCAGACTTTGGAGCTTACATTACTTGTTGGAAAGCAGACAGTGGGTTGTAGATGGGTGTACACTGTTAAGTATTATCCCGATGGTTCTGTTGAGCGCTTCAAGGCACGGTTGGTTGCCAAAGGGTATACTCAGACATATGGTGTGGATTATATGAAAACTTTCTCTTCAGTGGCTCGGCTGAATTCAGTTCGGATTCTTATTTCTGTGGCGGTTAATCACCAATGGCCTATATATCAGCTGGACATAAAGAATGCTTTCTTGCATGGTGACTTACAGGAGGAGGTTTATATGGATCAACCATCGGAATATGTTGTAGCAGGAAATGAAAAACTCGTATGTCAATTGAAGAAAGCATTATATGGACTGAAACAGTCACCTTGTGCTTGGTTTGACAAGTTCAGTTCTCATTCAGTATGGCTTTCGGCGCACCACATCAGATCATTCAGTATTTTGCCATTCTTCTTCAGCAGGTATTATCGTGTTGATTGTTTATGTTGATGATACCATTATATCTGGGAGTGATCATGCTGGGATTATGGACTTGAAGGCCTAACTTAGTCGTCATTTTCATACGAAGGATTTGGGTCTTCTTCGATATTTTCTTGGAATCGAGGTTGCTCGATCTGAGAAGGGTGTATATCTGTCACAACGCAGGTATGTTCTAGACTTGCTCTTCGAGACTGGGATGTTGGAGTGTCGGCTAGTTGAGACTCCTATGGATTATCATGACAAGCTTGATGCTGACAGGGGAGAGTTATTTGAGAATGTTGGATATTATAGACGTTTGGTTGGCAAACTTATATATCTTACTGTTATTCGACCAGACATCGCATTTGGAGTAGTTAATCAGTTTATGCATGCCCTCGGCAACCATATTGGGAGGCTCTCTCGCATTCTTCGATACTTGAAGGGTGCACCTGGAAAGGGTTTGTTGTACAAACCTTTCCAGTTGCTTACGGTGACTGGGTTCAGTGATGCTGATTGGGCAGACAGTCGCAGTGATATGAGGTCTACTTTTGGCTATTGTACGTTTGTGGGTGGCAATCTTGTCACGTGACGTAGTAAGAAGCAGAATGTTGTGGCTCATTCTAGTACAGAGGCCGAGTACCGTGCGATGGCTCATACAGCTTCTGAGATAATGTGGGTGCAGTCTCTTCTTCATGAAATGGGGATTATGATTCCTATTCCGATGGAGATGTATTGTGATAATCGGTCGACAATGTTTATCGCAAGTAATCCGGTGTTTCATGAGCGCACGAAGCATATTAAGGTGGATTGTCATTTTGTTCGTGATTTGTTGCTGAAGAAACAGATTGTCACTCCTTATGTTCGGTCAGAGGATCAATTATGTGATATCCTCACCAAACCACTTGCTCGTGGTCCATTTTTTGATTTATGTAGCAAGCTGGGCATGTCTGATCTATATGCTCCTGCTTGAGGGAGAGTGTTAGAGTTATTTTATTTTGTTATTTATCATATGAGGATATAATAGTAATTGTGGGTGTATTGCATATCAATATAAATAGACATGAGATGCAACATAGGATTTAAGGCCCTTGCAATCTCCTTTCTCATATTCTCTCATATTTTTTTCCTTCTCTCCATCTCCAAACTTCACTGAGTTGTTTATATTGAAAGAAAACAGGGGTTGATAATCTTCAGTTTGTGCACTTATTTATTTATTATTTTTGGATTAAGAGGCACTTATTATGACACGAGATTACTGCATATGATAAGTAGTCCTAATGAGGCTTAAGATGATGAAACTTATAAATCAGCATCATGGTATTTATGTGTAGTTAATGATTTTTATTTCTGTAAAGGCATATAATTTAGCAAAGAAGTGGATCTTTTGAAATTAAGAGTACTTCATCCAATTGTCTGTAAATGTATACATAATATGCTTACATAGGTAAAATTTATGTCTTGCTTCTAAATGTGTGCCTTGGCGAAGTTTACAGTTTGTAACTATGCTACCAAGGTCTTCTCATGTATATGCTGCTGCAGATATTATAACTGTCAAAAATATAGATATCTTGCTTCTTTTGTGTTTCCTTTTAGATAATAGATACTTCATGTAATATCTTCAAGCATACTCTTGTGTGATTTTGTGCTTTGAAGAATTGGATATCCTAGTCAATAGAAGAATTACGTAGACATATACATGTTTAGTATTCTCACCTGCCTAGGATCACAAATTGGTCTTGACAACCTAGAACATGTTCCCGTATAAGCTCTTTTCCACCTTTTTTCTATGCCTGAGTGAGTTGAGGTCATAAAATCATTTTTCATCTATAGAAGAACATGTCCATCCTTTAATCCTTGTGCAATATCTTGTTTGTTCATGTCTCTTTATGGTAATAACAGTTTACTTTTTTTTTTCCGGCCTGATTCCTTGTGTTCGTATTTTGACATGTGACCTATATTTTGGGCACTTGTTGAGTAGTATATGTGAATAGAATCTGCATTGCTTGCTGCTCAGTTTTATCAAGCCTAAAATCCCACATTTACATAATAGTTGTTTAGATTTCTTATTACTCAAAAGTGTCTCGATCATGTAATGATCTTTTATCCTCATGTCTATATATATGTAAATTGCAGAGAGAACAAGAACTTGACCGGCACAGCGAGATATGCAAGCATGAATACTCATCTTGGTATAGGTATGTTTCTCACAATATCCTTCTCTTCAACATGTTTTGTACTCTGTTGTCTGAGTGCTGAAATGGAGAAAAAAGTTGAACACACTTTGTTCTGTAGCTTAATCAGTTTTTTCAAACATTCTGTCAAAATGTTAATTGTTAGGTTAGGGTTTTTATTCTTTGTATGGTTATGTTTTGGTGGGCATCTAGAACAAAGCAGAAGGGACGATTTGGAATCTCTTGGATTTGTTCTTATGTACTTTTTAAGAGGAAGGTATGTTTGCTTCCTCAAAATTTGTTTTTGTTCTGTAGTCTGCATTTTGTTATTATTTAATTCTCCGCCCTTGTTTTTCCAGTCTCCCATGGCAAGGTCTGAAAGCTGGAACAAAGAAACAAAAGTATGAAAGAATAAGTGAAAGAAAAGTTTCCACGTCTATTGAGGTAAGGCCTGGGCTCTTTGAATAGTCAATTTGAGCTTCTTGTAGATGTTCTCTTTCTTTCATTGACACTGTTTAAACTGATATACCATCTTCAGGTTCTGTGTCGGGGATATCCTACAGAATTTGCATCTTACTTCCATTACTGCCGCTCATTACGATTTGATGACAAACCAGATTATGCATACCTCAAACGAATATTCCGTGACCTTTTTATCCGTGAGGGTAGGTTATTCTCGTATTTTTATGTTGAGGTTCTAACTCTGCTTATATCCAGTAGTTAATTAGTTGAGAGATTGCAGATTTTATATCATGTAAAAAGATTATTAGTTGAGAGGATGCACATTTTAATCAGTAAAAAGATAACTGACATTATTACACATCTTTATCTCAGGTTTCCAGTTTGATTACGTCTTTGACTGGACCATTTTGAAGTACCAGCAGTCGCAGATTGCCAGTGGTCCTCCGCCTGCTCTTGTAAGTCATGCCTTTCTTTGGAGCCTGTTTTCACATGCCAACAGGTTTCTTATTTAGTCCTTTCCTTAGGGTTCCGGTGCTGGTCCTAGCTCTGGACTGCCCCCTGTGACTGCAAATGCAGATAGGCAATCAGGTAGGTGTCTATATTTTCTTTGTGGTTATATGTGAAAGCAATATGGCTTGTTTCCTTTTCATTATATCGAATAGATGACCGAACCTCTGTGTTTCTCTTATCTATACTACATCAAGAAAGCATCCAGTGCCACAAGTATTCTGCTTATGCAGGATTTGTGGACGATCAATACATACAGAGTCTTACCACTATATACTTGGAGAGGCTGTTTTTGCGACTCAAACCCTCATCCTCCAGGATGTGAGCAATAAGCATTACCATCGCCAAACCTTAATTCCATAACTTTTGGATTGGCTATACAATTATTTTTCTTCCATTTTTCTCTACTAAGGGCACTCCCTCTGTAATACTAGCAGTTGCTTCATTGTGGTTTACCAATGCCCCTTAATTCTAGCAGCTCCTTCATTTAGGATGATACTGCTCCTAACCTGTTCATTTATCATTCTCTGTTGCACATGCTCTAGTCATCTCAAATGATTTTTTGTTATTTTGTAGTATTGCCACTCATCCATCTTCCATAGTATTTATGAATATTTGATTCTGGACCCTCTGCATTTACTGTTTCTACATAATCTTGTGTATCATGTTAGTACTATTCCTAATTACTATATCTGGATAAATACTTCAGACATGTTTAGAATATTTCTATCACATTATCTATAACAAACTATGTGCCTTTCCTGACCAAAACAAGGCTCATATTCGATTGATGTCATTTTAGGTGGTGAAGAAGGGAGAACGGGCGGTTGGTCAGCAACAGATCCTTCTCGTCGCCGTGTTTCAGCATCAGCTATAAATTTAGGCAGCTTGTCAAAGCAGAAGAATCCAGCAGGAAATGATTCAACTTCCAACAAAGAAGCCATGGTGAGTCGATTGTTATCCACAATATAAAGGATTTGTTTGCCACATTCATAAGCTTATTGTGTTATTGCATTGTTAAGCAATGTGATGTTAAAAACTTTGGTGGAGCATTTTACCTCAAACTTGAAAGACAAATATAAGCAACATATTTAGATGCTACTTTTTCACACTAGCACCATTTCTCTTTGTTTGTCATAAAACTTTTTTTTTATCATGTTTGGTATCATACAGGATTATTTTTGTTAATAAACTGTGGCAGCATGTTAACGATAATGGCCATCACTGGAAACCATAGTTTGCAGTATTGGCCATATTGTATCATTTTGGCCTGTCCGATCCGATACTGACCTGTACCAATAGTGGCTGAATTGGGGCTATAAGATTACTCATAAGCATACTGTGATCATTACCATTTATTGAGGTTGTATAATTATAAATTCACATCATCCATCATCTTGATATCCATTCAGAACTTTCTATTGTGGGTATACTTTTGTCAAAAAAAAGCAAATAAACAATATTATCTATTGCAAGTGAATATCAGTGTTGAATATTATTCAACTCAAAGCTAACATGAAATAACAAATAATATAAAACTATGCCTAAATATATCAAATATTTTTCTAGTAATAAATTTTAATTACATAGGTTACTGTAGGTAAGTAAAACTGTCCATGTTCTACAAATTACATCTTCATGCTTGGTTGGGTTTTGCGTAGTTTGGACTTTTTTTTACCATGCATATCTTATCCCCTGGTCATTTCTGGCTATGCTCTGCACTCCACAAATTTCACGCATACACAAAATCTTTGCTTAGTGCTATGGACCCCTCCCTTTTCGTGTCAAGAAAAAATTATTGCTTTGTCACTTGTAGGATGGATTTTGATAACTAGTCTCCTTAGTCATTAGTGTTTATGAATTGTTGAATGTTTTTCCTTGGTGACTATAAATAAGAGTAATGCCTTGGAGCTCCCACAAAGTACCGTTGTTTGATTAATAGAACAGAAGTGTGGAACTGCTAGTGCATGGATAATATAAAAAGAAACGAAAATTTTATAGTTAGAGGAAAATAGTAAAAAGGCATGTGGCAGTAGCGATATACTATAGAATATTAAAGCCGATGACCTTTTTTTTTTCCTCTGAACTTTAATTTGACCGTGATTTTTTAACCTATCCGAATCTTTACCTTCTCCACACATTTGCAAAACTGGCCACTCCCATCATCCGAGAGCTCTCTCCCATTGACCATTTGTCATCTAGATGAAAATCATCCAGAATTACGCAAATGCCATTAGTATTTGCCGCATGTACTTTCAGGATTATTGAAGGTCTTTCTCTAGTGAAAAACATTTTACTCGAGTTAGATTGCGAACTTTGCACACTTCAAAGGCCATATCCTATAAAGGGGTTCTGGTTGGAGAAAAACTCAAGAGTTAGCTAGGGTACATAGTATGATAGTAGATTAAACTTAATAGGATACAAACTCCTGTAAGAGTAAGATTTCCTAGCCGATGCAACCATTGGCAAGAGGACTCCTGGTAGACCAATAAGGAGAGTTTACAGGTAACAGCATGTGCCTTACCAGTTGTGTACTTTAAGCTCATGCTCCTCGGGTTACAAATAATAGTGGGCCAGAGTACCGGGACGATATCCATTGCCAAACCAGAAAGATTCTCTTGGCCCAACACTACTTTTAATCTGAACCTAACTGGGCCATAGGGTTTAGGTCCATCCACAGACTTTTGGACTGGACATGGCTTGTTTTGGGCCAGTTTTGGGCCAACTGGATGATTGATCCTGTTGGGCCAGCCAATGTATCGATTTAGGTTATGGTGGTGGATCTTGGAGCAAAGTTCTCAATCCAAGCCATCTAGTGGTGGTGCGTGATGTGGCATTGTGAATACTTGGCAGAAGAGGATTTGGTGGATGTCGTGATAGCAGTTTTGGTGGATGTCGTGATAGTAGTTTTGGTGGAGGGAGTGTGATGGTGAATTCAGCAGTGACCGTGTGGTGGTGCTTGATTTGGAGTGTCGTAGTCTAGTGGTTGATATGGAACAGGAATTGAAATGGTTTACCTGGTAGGTGATAAGGCTATGCAGTTTGGATAAGAAGGGAAGAAAGAACAGCTCAGTTAGGTTGGATTGGAAAGTTTGGATTAAAGAATGTCAAACATATAGCACTATAGAAGAGTATATAATGACTCAGTCTGATCTGAAGTGATGAATAAGCTACCTAACAAACCAGATAATGGGCCAGTAGTCGAACCATAAGTTAGGGCCGAAATGGGGTCTCTGTGGACTCAGTTGTGGGTCGCACAAGGTCATGACCGTTTATTATCCATACCTGCCTTGAAAAGTTCAAGTCTAGAAATTGGGTCCTACCTGGTCCAAACAATCCCAATCAGGTTGGGATTTTTCTCATGCCAAGCAGCCTTATTTTCTTTATTCCTACTTTGGTTGCGTTAGTCAATAATCAACACACTTTTCGTGTTTTTTTTTACCATTTGCAAGTAGCAAAACACAAATAGGATTTTACCATTTAGCCAAATGGCACAAAATACAAATGACATTTGTCGATTATTGACTGGTGCAACCAATGTAGCAAAATACAAATAGGGTATGTTGCTTACCATTTAGCAATACAAGCTTTATATAGTCCAAATGTTTTAAAAAATATATAGTCTTGGCTCAACCCATGTAATATTTGGGTCAACATGGCTGGCCCATACTATTTGTTATACGGATTAGATGGATCAGATCATCCCTATATTAGCGGGTTGTTCGGGTTTAAGTTATACAAATCCACATTAAGCGGTTCGGGAATCATACAGAGGTTGACTTGTCACCTGATATCTGCCCCTATCTAATAGGGCTAGCTTGGTGGGGCTATTAATGAAAATCCTACCCTTAATTCTATATGGAGGATTAGAGTGAAGTTCTCACATTTACTACCATATGGATGATTAGACTGAAGTTGCTCAAACCAAGGAATGCTCACATGCCATAAGGGTCACTTTTGAGAAGGCTGTCAGGGAAGCCCTCCCACACGTGTCTTCTTGATCAATGGTATATATTTCCTTGTGTTGTTGTGAGTGTTGATGTTTATAGAGTAAAGGCCACCGGAGAGTAATGGACCTTGTGACAAAAAAACATTTTTGTATTAAATGCACAAAGGAGTCTCCAACATGAACTCTAATCATTCCATCGTGCTCTGATGGGAGAACATATGTTGTTTGGTGAGAGTTATTACATGTCTTGGAGTACCAACTGCATGATCTAAGCCTTTTAGATCGTGACCTTTGTCATTGTACTCTCTCTCTTTTTTTACATTTTGTTGTCGTCAATGAGTGAAGATTTTGTGCACTTAATTGTATAATATACCCCATAGTTGGGACGCACATTCGAGTCAAAGGACTTGAGGTGTCAGTTAGACTCCTTAGTTGTGATCTACATTACTAAGTGCACAAATAAAATGATATTAAAAGCACGGGTACAATTAGGGGTATAACATAAGGATTTAGTGCATAGACAAGTTTTTTGACCTCAATGTGGATTCCATCGAAGGGGTATGAACGTGTGGGTGAACAAAGTGTTCTTTGAGGGAGACGTGTATAAAAAAAAGGAGAGAATTTAGAGAGTGAGTGGAATGTACAGTGACCAATGTCACCATTTTAAAGGCTTATATGACGAGTAAGATGTTGTAAGATCACGTAACAGTTTCTTGGTGTTTTACTCGAGCTAGCACCATCTTCTTTGAGGGAGACGTGTATAAAAAAAAAGGAGAGAATTTAGAGAGAGAGTGGAATGTACAGTGACCAATGTCACCATTTTAAAGGCTTATATGACGAGTAAGATGTTGTAAGATCACGTAACAGTTTCTTGGTGTTTTACTCGAGCTAGCACCATCTGGACCAGGATGTTACTCAAAAATGCATATTGCCTTTGTATAACTACTTTGGATCTAGAATTTTTTGCACTCGTTTAATTTACTTCTTAATGTTGATCCACATGGCGTGTCAATGACCTCTTATAAGTAAGGATAACATTGGGAGTGACATATTAGCGTGTAGTATGTACATGGTATTTGCATTAGTATGTACATGTTAAGAAATCACATCTCACTTCTCGCATAAACTAAAATATAACTTCAGTCCTATTTTTAAAATTATAAATAGTTGATTGCTTCATTGTATTAAATACTGACACCCGAATGTGTATTCATGTGTAGTTATCCAGTTCGTCTTTTTTGGGGAGGCCAGGCGGATCCTCAAGGCGAGCTGCTGTTTCTAGCAGCCGAGACTTTTCGGGGGTGTTAAGTGGCGAGGTAACAGACCCATCATCCCAATCCCGCAGTCGCATCACGTCAGATGTAAGTCCCGGAGTTCTCCGCAAAGTTCCAAGTGCTCAGAGGACTTCCCCAATCGTGCCGGCGGAGCAAAAGCGTATTTCTTCTTCTGCTAGGCACTCATCAAACATAGAGTCCACCCTTAAGGGCATTGAGGGACTCACTTTCGATAAAGAAGAAAAAGTAAAGCAGTAGAATCCAGGGCAAACAGCAAGTTATTTGTTACTGTTTGAGGGGAGAAGCTAATGTGGAACAAGAATTTAGTTTGAGTTCACAAACTGCTGCTGCTCCTGTGAGGCGAGAATAAGTAAAATGCCTCTGGATTGTCATTGAGGCCTTATTTATGTCCTGTTACCATGGCAAAGGCTATCTGTAAATGTGTGTAAAGCTGCTGCTATTCCTTCTCTCATTTGCGAGATTTCAGTCATCCTTTGTTATTCAATTACATTCCAAGAGTATATATTTTTTTGAAGCTACAATTAAGTTTGGATTTTGTAACGGAAATATTACATGCCTGTCTGATTTTGAATCCAAATATTTTACTTCATAAAATGAGTGACGAATGCTACAATCAGGCCTTGGGAAAAAAAAAGGCAGTTGGTATTCTTATTCTGACAATATCCGGTATGTGCAGTTGTATGCCTTAACCTGTTGATTGTTCGTCTTCTGCAGTAATATTTACCTAAGGAGTGTAGTTTGCTTTCCCCCCTCTATTTATATGAAATGAGAAAATGTAAGAACATATTATGATTCCTTTTTTTGTAGCTTGGTATGATTTTTCCGACAGTTTGGGTAACTCATGGCAATGTTCATTTTTGGAAGTCAATGTTCATTCTATTTATATGAAGTGAGTGGAAATGTTCATTTTCGCTAGAAGTGACAGTTGGAAGTCAGAATCCCTACACCATGCAATCAAGGTTGGCCCAGAGGATTGGATTGTCCTAATTTTGGTTGCTCTTTCGCTCTTACTGTCGTGACCCTGACAAGGTTTATGCTTTAGCCTGGAGTAGCTAACTGTCAAAGAGGCGAGCAAAAAAATAAAAATAAAATAAAATTATATATATATATATATATATATATATATATATATATATATAATGTCTTGGTGTGGATATGAAGTATTGAGTGAAAAACAAACCATAGTTGCAGTGTTATTGGATATAACTCCCTTAAATCTACATAATGAGGGGCAAGTCCCATGTTCCTTTATATATAAGGCCACTTGTAACCAAGACTATAGGACAAGGAGACTTGGAAAGAAAAAAATCCAACAAATCCATCTTTTAAAAGAAAAAATCTCAAAGTATACTAATAATGATGGGCAACTCCTATATTCTAAGTATACTAATATTGAAAAACACATCTGGCGAACCGAAATATTTCATCTATACATCTTTTAATGGTACGATGACTGCATAAATGAAAAGATACATGCTGCCCGTTTTGTACCTGGGTTTACAACTTGCAAAAAACAATGATGAAGGTAGTGACAAACACAAAGGAATCTCATGTCCACCGGAAGTGGAGAACACTATTCATACAATTAGGACTTTTAGATTACACAATCAAGAAGAATGCACACAGACATAACATAGACGATAGATGAAAACCGTAAGAAAGATGTACAGCATTTGTTGGGGCTCGCATAGAGGCAGGGCACACATTCTATTTTAAAGTCTTCTCACGAAGTCATTTTTCAGTGAGCAAGCTTGAAATACAATATTAAGATGATTGCCAATGCAAGGGCTACGATGATGGAGCCTATTATCCATTTGTTCTTGTCCATTCTTTTCGACATGGCAGTTAGTATCTTTCTGCTCTTGCCAATGTTATCATCCACACCATGCAGCTGCAGATAAAAAATAACTAAAGTCAAAAGTATGATAAATAAATTTTGATCAATATCACGTCTTCCTTAAGGACTTGATACAAAAGATCAATAAAAAAAAAATTGTTACTTTAGATATCCGCATATCTTGTCCTGGACGCCAATAAGGCTTCCAAGAAGTAATGTACCAAGTACTAAAAGTTCAGCAGTTGTCTTTTTCTATTAGTTCCATTCTAGCAAGACTGTTATTCAAAAACTCATTCAAAGGAGCAAGACCTATTGCTACCTGGGAAAGCAACACCAAGTAACATATTTTACAAACAAGTATAAGAAACACACAACAGAAGTTGACGACTACATTACCCAGAAACAGTTGATACTATTTTTACCTTATAAATCAACAGCTGCAAATATTCCTGCTTGTTCTCTTATAAATCAAGAGCGGCAGACAATAGGGACTAAAAGGCTTGGGCGACAAGAGAAAAGGTGTGTGTGTGTGTGTGTATTGGGGGGGTGGGTGGTGTGGGGTGCAGCTGTCAGGGGGAAAAAAACCAAAAACAAATCCTTCCGTGATTAAGAACACTCATGTAAAAACATTCAGCTACCGTTTTGGGTATTTTCTAAGTTAATCTGTTGCAAATCGTCCCTTTTTGCTAAGAAAACAGGCAAAAAAAAACAAAAAGACAACCGTACAAGGATATTTTTTATTATGGTAATTTGTCACCGTCATATGCATAGGCCAGTAACTTTTAGAATTCTAGCTTTAGCAATTTTTCTGCCGCTTCTTTATCATAGAGACGTGCAGTGACTTGTAAGAAATTTAAAGTTGGCACCCAAAAAACTATCCAAAAGCTTGGAGGGACGTGTACCTAAAGGGGCCTAAAACTTGTGAGCAAGTGATACACAAGCAATTTGTTTAAAATTAGTGTTTGCATATCAGTGAAGACCTAAAAGTAACATAATATGACACTTTACTTATATACTGCAACAAGACGAACTTCAACCGTTGCTGTAAGCATATACTTTAAACTGCTTAACAAATACTTATGGTTCTCACCTGCACTATCATAACTTCTTTAAGAAGGCACGTTATAAACAGATGAAGCAAGCCATCAGCATAACTTAAATGGTTGGGTTGATCAAGCTAACTGCAATTTTGGAAGCTCAATTCAAATCTTACAAGTGGTCAAGGTAACAACAATGCGGAATCGCATATTAAATCGCTAAATAGATAGGGATAGGACACAATTGTGGATCCTACAGTCAGTAAGTACCCAAACAGAAATAGGACCAAGTAAACTTCTAAAGGCTGCACCATAAGAAGCCTAGTTTCCAAGAATTGGTTTAGTCGATGTTCATTGTGAATTAGCTTCCTTCAGTATTAACCTCAATCTCTTCCTTGCTAATATTTGGCAAACATAAAAAAGAAACGAGAAATTGAGAATATGTAAAACAATTGGGAAGAGAAATGAAGGGTTTGATTACAAAATGAACTGTTATTGTAAATACTAATGACTTACTAAATGATGTAATATTTAACTAAGTTATGGCTGTAGATGCGCAAAACCAAGTTTCAAATAACAAACACAGGAGATGGCAATAATTGGATTGGAATGGAGAAAGTACCTTGTTCTACCTTAAAACTTCATTTTGAAACCTCAATATTCTCTTTGTTTTTGTTTAATCTGAACTTACAAACCATATAGTTGACAATATGTGCTTAATGAAAGTTTGTAATCCACCTGTATTTGCATAAAGAAAATGACGCCAAATTTTAAATGCGGTCAGTTGCTTGAACAATTATAGCCTCATTTTGTTAGGCATGGAAATATCACAATTTGTATTTGAAAAACCATCTTCACTGGAATGTTAGGATCCCACAAGAAAAGGTTCATAAGACCCCTACCAGATTCCCGATGCAACATTGATGAAAGAAGATCTAAATCATACAATGCTGGTCATGAATGCAAAAATCCTGATAATATTGAGTACAAGGTTTAGAACTCTATTGACCAAACATTTAGTATTAGGCTTCAAGCTAGCTGTCGCAGCTTTCTAATGTATCACTTGCATGGGTAGAAAAGTAATCCATTTTTGACTTGGGATTCATAGAAAAATAAGTGCTAAAGAGTAATCAAGCATATTGTAGAAAACATCATTCGCCGAAGTAAGACTAGTTTCAAGACTAAAGCCAGCACATAAGCTTTTTGATGCTTCAATAGAATTATACAGAGGACCTATTCCAACTAGCCATCCATTTGAATGGTTCAAGATCATAAAGTGCAGACACACACACACCTTAAACATTAAACCTCTCACAGAATTATGGGTGATTTATCTTCTAGATAAATGGATACAAGGACCAGCATTTGTAGCAGCTGATTTTATTCTTCAGGGTATTATTCAGTTTATACATATGTTTCAAGTGATCAATTTAGAGGTCAAGTTTATATAAGGTTAATGAGCATAATACCAAAATGTTGCTTAAGAGTCATCTGCAAGATTGATTTGGGATGGGAGAGCTAATATTCATAAATACTTTAAACAAAATTGAATCATAAAACAGAACATCACCAATCGATGCACTGAAACAAGAGAAATCAAGATAAGTAAACATACTGTATTATGAGCATGCAGGAGTGATTGGCGTTGTTGGTGCAGATCCTGAAGAATTGAAACACCAAGTTCTTCTGTCTCCAGCATGGTCCTTCTACTCTCCTTGATTCTATCACCAGACTGGTTCAGTCTCTCAGTTGACATCAATAATTTTCCTCTTTGATCAGCAGAAACCTGCAACAAATGGTGGTTTGGTACTAACACAATGCTATTAGTTACAGCCAGTGGAATTACAAACAGTAACTGAAGTAACTACTACTTACATCTCATAATTATAAGGTGTCCAGTTTCCAATAAAAATTTAGCCGATGAATGGAAAGCTAGCAATGTAAGGAAAGCACGAGAAGGGAACATCCATCATCAACAACAACATCGAAGCCTAATCACAAAATTTTGGGGTCGGCTGTTTGAATCCGTTTCGTCCATTCAGTTCTATTACAGGCCATGTCCTTTGTAACATTAATAAAAACTATATCCTCCCAGAGAACTTCAATCCATGTTCGTTTCAGCCTACCTCCAGTCTAGTGGCTCCTTTAAGTACTATGTTATGGTTCGTTACCGGAGCGTCTATTGGTCCCTCTAGTCCTAGCAGCTCCTTTAACTACTATCTTAAGAAGCATCTATTGGTCCCTCTAGTCCTAGCGGCTCCTTTAACTACTATCTTAAGGAGCATTTTTTGTTCCTTTAGTCCTAGTGGCTCCTTTAGCTACTATCTTATCACTTCTTAATGGAGCATCTATTAGTTATACGTTGCACATGTCCAAACCACCTAAGTGCTAATCGAGTCACAACTCACAACTACTGTGAAGATAACTTGGGCAGTTGCCTTCCTTTCCTATCAACATAGGCTTTCATCAAGGTCAACACTATGTACCTCTTTAAACCAGCAATGGATGAACTGACTAGGCACGCAAGGATAAGGTCCCATCATGTTTCTTGTTTGTTCATGACATTGTGATACTTGATGAGGCTAGAGAAGAATTAGCATCTTGACAAGAAATCTATAAAGCAACATTGAAGTCTATAATATAAAATACATAAAATTAGAACAAAAAATAAAATATAGGTTTAGCAAAATTCAGCAAAAACAATAAATTAGTTCATATTGATGACCAAAAAAATACCTAAGATGCTAGCATCCACTATTTAGGGTTTGATTATAACATCATGATGGAGAGAGAGTGAAGAATGTTTTTCATTGAATGGAAGTTGAGGCAAGTTGAGTGCCTTTGTGCTCATGTGGTGCCCTTGAAACTTAAAAAGGAAAATACAATGGCAACAAGACCAGTAATGTTTTAAGGACGCAAAGCTAGGCAGCTAAGAGCATGTTTTTTTTAAAAAGACCGTGGAAAATAAGTTGATGGCAAGATGAGAATGTTGAGATGGATGAGTACTAATAAGTTAAGATAGGATAAGAAATGAAAATTGGAGATGGTCTCAATTGAGGAGAAAAATATTATAGAAAATCTCCTGCGACGGTTTAGTATTACACAATTAAGAGACTTGGTCTAACAGTTAAGTCAACCATTTTATGAATATTGTTGAGAAGTTGGCTTAACATGAATATTGTTGAAAAGTTGGCTCAAACTTAATGGACTTAATTTATTAAAGTGGTGGAGTGAGCATACTCGTAGGCATGTGCTCCCCTTTTGTTTTTCCAATATGAAACTAAAAGTAAGAAGAAAACAAGAAAGGATCTAGGTCATACAATGAACAAGAACTATCTTTTGCACTCTTCTGCAAGCTGGAGCGAAGATGTCTCTAGAGCTCCAAGCTTTGACAGAAAGTGGGGATAAAATGGACAAGACAAGGCCTTGGTGAGAACGTCGTCAATAGCAAGAACATGCTGGTAAGCTTAACTTTCTCTTGAAAGAACTGACAATTGACCTTGATATTTTTGGTGCGCTCATAAAAAACAGGATTTTCAACAATGTAAATGATTGCCTAGTTATCATAATAGAGAATAGCTGTAAAAGATAGAGGACACCAAGATCAGTAAGAAGACTCATCAACCATGTGAACTCGAAAACTGCATGAGCCATTGAGCGATACTAAACTTCAAAAGAAGATGAGATAACAATAGTTTGTTTCTTGCTACACCAAGCAACAAGATTTCTCCCAAAATACATGCAGAAACAACTCGTCCAATGATGATTATCCACTAAAACAACATAATCAACGTCTACGTAAGCGGTTAATGAGAAAAACTAGGAAGGCTAGTAGACAAGATCCTAGCTAGGAGACTTCTTTGATACTGAAGTACGTGCTTAAGACGAGATGTGCGAGAAGACTACATATAATGGCTAACATTGCTTACAACAAATGAAATATCATGACGGTGCCAATCATATGTATCAACTTGCCCACAAGACGAAGATAGTAATCACGAGGCACTATCAGGTTTTCGTGTATCCATGGTCGTCCTAATAAGACGTTGTAGGATACTTTTGGGGAATATATATGCTCTTAGGTAGTGTAATTGCCAGAATTAGATGTCAAAACAATCATCATTATTCAAATTGTGTTAGATATACACTTGCTGATAAATTACCATAGTTGAAACATCCAAAATATAGCTTTTCAACAAAAACATTGAAGCCTGTATACCAAATTTTTGGGGTTGAATAGGTTTTATCCTAAATATAGTTGTTATTTGAAAGAATCTTGATATAATTGTGTTAGCTTTCCATTACTTGCCTCTCGTGGTCATTAAGAGCGCCCAAATGAAAATAACTAGTGTGCCAGACAATAATGGTCCAAACCGCCATATATATACTCTTTGAAAGTATTCATTCCATCAGGGAGATACATAACCTTCAAGGTGGGTGTGTATCAAAATACGGATTTACATATACTAATAAAATAGATTGTTGGTCTCAGTGCCACGAGCCTCCCACTAATGCATGGTCTAGGCAGCCTTACCCCCAACTATGGTTAGGTTGTTTACTAGACTCGAACTAGCATCCTCCTATCCTATGAATACTTGGTGAGAAAGTAAACACACAAATAAGATCAACAAACAATTAACACTGAGAATTTAAAAGAATCAAGAAGACAGAGAGCCTTGTATGATATACCGCTAGAGTATCCGCCATCCCAGATTCCATCAGCTCCTCCCTATTAGCGCTGTTGGCATTCGCCGAAGTGATCCTCTTCACCTCGCTCTTCAAGTTGTTCAGATCAGACTTGTACTCCCTCAGCTTTGCGAGCAGCACTGCCTTCACGCCCGGCTGCAAACTTCTCGCCTCCAGATCCATTTTCCGAATCTAAACATATATCTATATTAGAAGACAAATAAAAGGTTCCATAACAAAACGAACCGATATTATTTCTGAAAGAATTACCAGGCCTTCGGCATCTTCGATGCCCGATTTGATCCCGGAAACACTCTGCTTCTTTTGTTCTGCGAAATCGAACATAAATTATGAAAAATAGGGTTCAAATTGACGGAAATTTCATGGAATAATTTGACAAAACCTCACCTCCATTGAGATGAGCTGCCGATGTGCACTTTCTGGAGAGAGAGGCGGAGATCTCGCAGTACTGGCGCTCGTAGCCTTCGAAAACATCGCTCATCGTTGCCGATCGGTCGGGGTCTAGCTAATTTCGTTCAAAATCAATACGATGCCCGACAATTCCTGCTATGGAAAGGGACGAATTGGAAAAATAATTACAATCCCTTCTTCCAATGGAGGGGAAAAAACTAATCCCCATTTTTGATCGAAACCCTAATTCCCAACCAACATAACGAAAGAGAATAGAAAAAGAGAGAGAAAATAAAACTATACCAATGATTTGCAGCTCGAATTGAATTGATCGAACGATGATCGCGACGAGAGAGAGAGAGAGAGAGAGGAAAGAATGGGTGTAGGAAAAAGAAAATGTGGAAATGGTCAGTCGTTGTTGAACGCTGGCTTGCTTAAGAGCACCTCCAACCCTATTGTGTTGTATTCGTAGGTGGGATGAGACACGAACTATATTTACTGACTGCTTGTCAATTATGCGATTAACAGTTATCGGATAATTTTAGAGTACCGATAATCAACAGTTACGAGATAGATAATATTTAATGATTTTAAGTAGTAACTTTTAAACTAATTCAACGAACGATTTCAAAAATCTTTTAAAAAAATAAAAATAAAAATATTCAAAATTTATCGATTTTGGATGTTTATAAAGCACACAAAATTATATTACACCAGTTTTTGAAGATTTTTTAGCCGATCAAAACCAGTGACTCATAAAAATTACGAAACAAATGTTTTCATAAACGGTCGGTTCAAAAATACTCCAAAACCGATGAAAACATCGTTACCAAGCAGACCCTAACGCGCATTGCACTTAAAATAAAATTTTCCTTATTATATTAATATAAATTTATTTTAATTTATTTAATTTAAAATTTATTATACATATTTTTATATTTTAATTTTATTTTTTTTTATATTTGATTATACTTTAATTATAATAGGTTATAGATATATTTTTACTTTTCATAAAGAGTCTTGAAAACGATTAGCTACGTAATATTATCTAATTATAAACAAAAAATACTTATAACTCATATGGTTAAGGTGTGAGGTATTCTTCCTAGTTGCTTAGTTCGAATCATTGTAGTATTACTTATAACATTTTTTTATGTAATATTAATTTTTTTAAATAATAAATTTATGATATATATACATACGGTTTAGACGTCGTTTTGAAGCCACGTTATATTATGAAAGATAAAAGATAATAGAATAAAAAGAGTTTTTTTAATATAAAAAAAATTAATATGTTTATATTTTTTTAACCCCTAATATAAAAACAATTCTTTTTTCTTTTTTAAATCTTTTTTATTCATAAGCGATGAACACGAAGACATTGTCAAATATATTGTTTAAAATTAGACAACTAATTTTATAATATATTTCCCTAACCTTTGTCAATTTTTGTCACGTAAGTGTTACAATTAACTTAACAATTGGGTAGGAGAATAATTTTTAAATAATTCATAATTGATAACATGAAGATGAAGACATTGTCAAGTACATTGTCTAAAACTAGACAACTAATTTCACAATATCTTTTATAACTTTTGTCAACTTTTACGATGAAAAACTTTCGTAAAAATAAATACGATTTAAATTCTTTTTTGATAACTTAGTTTTTAATCCGATATAAATGGCATATAAAAATAAAATAAAACGATCAGACAAGGCTAAAATGTGTGTTCGGGTTGACTTGTTGACAATAGTGACTTGTCATTGGAAAAGATTCACAATATCGATATACGAATCATTTCTATGAGTATAGAAATTGGTTGACAGTTCCGGATAGGAGTATTAAATTTTTTTAATATCTGAAAACAAGTGCTTATTAATAAACAGAAAATTATATCAAAAGCAAAAAAAATTAGATATATTATATAAAAGACATAATGTTAAATTTGTATATACAATATATTATCGCAAAATAAATAGGACGTAAAATCGAAAGAAAGAAAAAATTACTCACGCCTAAATTTAAGACGTAAGTTATTATCTTACGTCCTATTTTGATACGTAAATATATAATTATCTTATTAATTTAAATTTAATCGCGGACTAAAAATAAATAATCGTGATTTTAAAAAAATTAAAAACTAATGCCGAAAAATTAGGCTTAAGTTACTAACTTACGACATTTTTAGTGCGAAAATTTAAAAAAAATTATTAATTTTTGCTTAATCATGATTAAAATTAAATTATATATATATATATATATATATATATATATATATATATATATATATATATATATATATATATATATATATATATATATATATATATATATATATTAAACGTAAGTTATATTAAAATAATTGTTGAAATAGCCAAGTTGGTCTAAGGTGCCAGAATAAGGTTCTGGCCCGAAAGGGCGTGGGTTCAAATCCCCCTCCTTATTGTAAATTGTTTCCATTTTTAAATCCATTTTACAATCCTTCTTTCATTTACTTATTAATTAATTTATTAATATTAATTTTTTTTTTGAATTGTTTTCTTCTGATCTAAGCCTATGTCCTCCTGTCCTTCTTTTATTTATTTCTAATATTATTATATAGTTAGGATAATATCAGCTTAATATCTAATATTATTATATAATTAAACTTAATAGTTAGCTTAATATCTAATATTATTATATAGTTAGGATAATATTAGAATATTAGGATATTAATATATAGTTATGGATATTAGGATATTAATATATAGTTAATATACAATTAGGGTTGTAATTGAATGGGAGGATGACTTACGTCCTATTGTAGGACGTAAGTTGTACTTGTGTCCTATATTTGGACGATATTGTGCCATAGTTATAATTTGTTTAAACTATATATTTTATTTAAAATAAACTTAAACTTTTATGCTTTATCCGTAATTTAATGATTAATAAATTAATAATATTTTAGTTTTTTTTTTACATATTTAAGCATAATTTCAAATATTATTTGTGTTGTTTTTTAATAATTTTGTAATTGAATAAAATAGTAATCACTTTTTTCGATTGATTTACCTGTGATAGATAATAAAAAAAATTGTTTTCTTTTACATGCTTTTACACCCTTGATTATTGGTCTTTTTTATTTATTTTGTTTTTTGGGATTTTAAGACTTTGAGTCTCAGATAATTTGGGTATCAAAAGTGTCACCAAAAGTGTCACTAATTATTTTTGGTGAAACTTTCGAGATCCAAACACTAATTATGTATATTATGGAGATCCAAACACAAATTTTGAAATTTATCTGAGACTCTTATCTGAGACTCAAAGTCTAAATATTTTTTGTTCTAATTGACCGAAAAAGAGGCCCACGATTTCGGTATTGGATCGGGACATATCAAACCGTATCGATATTAGTCGTATCGGATCGGTATAGACCAATACTACCAACTATAAATTTGAAAATATTACTAGCGTTGATACAAAATAAAGTTTTATCCACAGTTAAATAAATTTTATTTCTCAAGTCAGAGTAAAGGTATTTATTAGTCTAATTTATATCGAGCTCAAATAAAATTTTCAATAGAGCTCAACAAGGTAATTTTGAATGCGAATTTTATATTACAAAGTTAACTAAGATTGAACATGTAAATTGACTCGAAGCCTATCCTATGTCAAGATAAACTATATCTTGAATACAATCATAATAACTTATTTATTGCGAGAAAGGACAACATATCTTAGCTTTTTTCATCTATATTAAATGGATTGCGTGATCCATACGGTCTACTACATAATAAAAAATTTAGAAGCTCGCTGCAAATTTTAATATATAACATATGTTTTGTATCAAACAAGTTCAACGGGGTAAGAAGAAATTAAAAAAAAAAAAAAAAAAGACTTTTTCGGATATAAGTCCCTTCAACCTATCATATTATGGGCAAAGTCCTCTAGATAATGTTATTCTTTGCAAATTACTCAAATCTCTAACAATTGAATTTGTTGGTCCCTTATCCACTTCATAACGTACCATTTCCGAGCATGTACAAATTGTGTTATCATACATGACTCTAAAAATCGAAAAACTTTTAACCTCCGTATATATTATTAATATAAAATTTTCATTTTCGTTTTCATTTTCATTTTCATTTTTAGATTTAGATTTAGATTTAGATATTCTTCTTTTTTTAAAAAGTTACATTAAAATAGTCCTTAGAATGTTAGAAAAATTGTATTTTTTTAGTATTTGTAAGACCTTTAGAATGTCAGACACGATCGTGCTTTACGAGTTACGATTAATGGAATATCCTAGAGTAATTTCAACAAAAAAAGTATGAAAAATATTAATCATCCTTTATTTTCATAATCCTTTCTTCCATGTTTACACTTTTGGCTCGCCAATACAAGTAACGACGAGGGAAGGCAGACATTAGAGAAATATGAGAAGAAAAAAATAAAAAAGATTCCAACATATTGATATAATAGAGAATAAGAGTAACAGGGAGGGTATGTTGATTGTTTCGAGGTTATGAAGGGGAGAGGAATGGTACGGAGGAGTGAAACAAGAAGTAAGGGTAGGAGGAGTGGATGTAGATTTATTGTTGGAGATCAAGACGACTAGAGGAATAATATGCTTTTTGTGGAGTCGGAATGGAAAAATTATTCAGTCGGCTGGCCTCCTCATATGGCAGTGGTGAAGTCTTATTCTCCTCCAATAGCAACATGATACGTCATGGGAATAACAAACAATCCGTGGTGTGTCATGCTGCTATTGGAGGTGAGCAATGCCTCACCACTGCCACTTGATAAGGCCGGTTCACTGAATATTTTTTTATCGGAATGAAAATTGGGTAGTCAGCGTTGATAGAATTAGATTTAAGGTTGGAAATGGGAGGAAATGAGGTAGCTAAGAGAGGAGGTACAGAGAGAGGGCAATGATACTTAAAAAACATCATCTAGATTTAAACTGTTAATAGATTTTGAGTGTTGTATATCATCATTAGAATAATTAAATAGGTCATTTGATAAAACCAATGAATTTAAATAACCTATTAAGTCTTCTAAATATTTTGAATGTGTCACAATAATAAAACCTGTGAACAATTTCTATTATATATTTGTTACAAATAATTATAATAGTTTGCAGAAAATAATAATTCATTGTATGGACGATCATTTTACTTTTCTGGGGGCATCGAGACATCCACAAGTTGAAGTACTTGATAGATCCATGTTAGACATTCTACTTCTTCCATAACTGTCAGTACCGTCGTATAGTTTTGTCTTGTCAGAAACTTCAATTTTGACTAGCTTGTCAAAGCAAAGGCCTCTGCGATGGTTGATTTTGAGGACAATGTCGAGGACATAATTCTCGATTTTCACGCTAAAATGATTTATCAGGAGGTAAAATTCTCGAAGCCGGAGAAAATTATGGGAAACACAATTTTCTTATCCTTTCGTTTCTTGTTGATTATTTGAGATAAGATATTATTTTTTCTGTTTTATTAGTTGTGATTTAAGTTATCTTAGAAATAAGCATTTAGAGATTGGCTTTATCTTATATTTCTTTCTTTCTTGAGAGCTTATAAATAGTCTGTAAGTTCATAAATTATCAATCAAATAATTGAAGAATGAGAAATCTATTTTTTAGTTTGTATGGTGCAATGCCAAAATCTTAAAGTGGATATCTCTATCTTATTTTCCTTCTCCGCCTTCAACGTTGAGTGTCTCCAATACGTCATCATGTATTCCTAATTATTATTTTATATTTCTATTATAATTTTTGTGATAAATTTATAATAGTTAATTTTTCATATTCAATTTAAAGCTTTAGCACCCACAATTTTCTAAGTTCTAAATTTCATAAAAATCATATTTTTGTAGGTTTTCGTCACGCGTCAATCATTAGTTAAATTTAGCCGGAGGATGATGTTACAGTTTAAATTATACTTACATTTCAACCAAATTTCAACATAACACGACGAATCAGTCTTTTCTCTTGCAAGATTCATTTCGTTTAGGCCAAATATATTATTTGTGACTCAAACGATAATTTTCATACTAGCAATTGTCCACCAATACTTCAATAAAATTTGGCATTTGAATATTTTTGGACATATATATAACAAAATATGATTGTCTTTCGTGACAAACGATAAGGGGATAAATAATGACATAGATTAACCGATAAGAGCGTTATCCGATAAAAAGAAATTGTCGTGAATAAAACGAAATGGATTTTCTCGACATATGTATATTTTAAACCTTCGTGATTGCTTACCATAATTATTTCCTGTTATATATAACTATACATAATATGTCAATATTTAATTTGGTTAAGTTATATTTGGTAGGAGTAATTTTAGGAATCCTTGATTCCTTTTGTACTATTTGTAATCCTTAGGTCTCCAGTTGGAGACGTAAAATATATATATCAACTTTCATGGTATCGGTCTAACCGACCCTTTCTCTTGTCACGTCTCGATCTCCCGCAGGCTAATCGGTCGTCCCCGCTAGGCGAGAATCACCGCGCCAGCGCTCTCGCGGGACGATCGCTTGACCCATCTGGGCGTGATGCAGCACGAGCGTGAGCCACGTCCGTGCAAGGCCATGGTCCATGCTGGCGGTAAGAGGTCTAAGCCACAGAGTCGCACAGATTGTCCGAGTGCAGCAAAATTATAAACACATAGGCGATTGGTAACAAGTTCACTTAGTCGTCAATAGCGGAAGCATTGAATAACACGAGTATAGAAGTAAAGCAAACTCTTTATTGATGTTGAATAAGTGTTACATGTGGCGCATAGCCGAGATTACAAGTCATTCAAGCCTCTCTCTCTCTGAAGCAGTAAAAGCGTGCTAAGTGGCTACATTTGTGGAATGATGTAAAGGTGATGTTCCAATATTATGTCTTGTATATGTGCTTCAGTTCCGGACGCAACGCTCCAAGGCTCCAGAGTGAATCCACGCCTTAGCACGCACGAAGGAGGCATCCGCACAGAACGAGGTTCTTCCGCACCCTGCAAACAATCTGATGGGTTATCAGTATATAAATGCACTGGTGTGGAGGCTACTCGCCCGCTCGATAAATCCAAACACGTTCAATAGGTTTCGTGCACCATCTATTATGTTGTCTTTCTAGTATTGCCTTAGGATCAGTTTTATGGCAAAGATTGAATAGCCTAACTCGTGTGGCAGTGCGCCATGCGACATAAGAGAAAATACGACGAGACTTATCAACTTATCGATTTGTCCTTCCCTGTCCAAGGCAAACCACGTTAATTCAAGCACAAGCATTTATTATGAAATTCAGGGACATAGCATATGCAAACACAAGTGTTTCAGTACGAGATTTTATATCGGGTGCACGAGCATACAGGTTATCCAGAAGTGTTGCAGAGGATGTTTTAGTGATTCAGTTTATTGGCTTAAATGCAATGACTCGCATGCGGATTGCTGCTAAGCGATGATGACTTATCTATATGAACAAGAAGGTCACTTGGCATAGCCATAATGGACGATGTCTCACTAGCGGAATGTTTGAAACGCTTTGAACATGGCCTTGCAAGCCATTCCGCCGAACAATTAGAGACGCCTCTCAATGAGTATGGGGCCAAGAATGGTGTGAACGATAAAATAACAAGGACGTTGCGCACATCCCCATAAACAAGGAGAGAACTACAATGGGTCCGTCTAGAGCAGATTGGTCCCAGGGTCCCAGTGTCCCGAGACCGTCCGCGAAAAATGGGATGCTGTAATCCCCTTTGTGCACAAGTTGTCCGTGACCATGCAGGTCTTGGGTTTCAGGTTCAGAGGATAACTCGATTTTTTTCAAGACAAGTATGCTCCACGAGCTGTGATTTTATTGCTTTACATGACATGATTTTTGTTCAGTGTTCACTTGACTTGAGGCAATCTAAGGCAATACGAGCATAAGACAATCACATAACATGACCTATCTTGGATAGTCTCCCTGGGCCGTTAGATTGAGTACAAGACGAGTATCAATTTCCTCTGAGGCGTTGTTATCTTGCTTAACTGTCCATTGATGCAGTCCCCTAGTTCGGAAAATGCCTTGGCGACCTAACGGTCCCGAATGCTTTCAATGTTCTTATACTTGGCTCCGAACGACTATTAGATAGTCTTTCGGTGGTTTGGATGAAAACAAGGCAAGATAGCTGTCACGCCCCAGTCCCAAAATGTCAGGAACTAGGCCACGTGTCACTGGCCAGCTGACACGTCACTAAGGGCTTAATCCACTTTGATGGACCCAAAGGGACGTGCTACGCTGTCCTAAATTACTACAAGTATAGAACAGGTAAAGCTATCTCATCCACAACAAAATGTCAGAAAACAAATGCTGAAATATATATATAACTGAGTCTGATACAGTACACAACTGGTGAGATTACAAGCCTACTACAAAAACTGATAATAGCGCAGAAAAATCAAATAGACTAAGCAGTGTCTATCTGATCAAAACATCTCCATCTCTAGGTAGCAGCATCTAGGGTCAAGCCTACTCTGAGGGTGTCTCCTCGAGCTCCTCCTCAGTAGCACATCTGGCCTCCTGATCAGGCCCGTACACTGTGGGGTAGAAAGCCTCATCTAGATCTGGCAAGGAACCAGGTCCTCAGTGGGACGTAACAAGATACAGAAAAATGACATGCCATGTAATGTAAAAATACTGAATAAAGAAATAAAATAAATACAGGGTACTAACCATACTAAGTGAAAATGCAAGTAAAGATCCAGTAGTACGCATGGGAATGTGTGGCTAGACATACGCTGACGTAATTCACCAATCGTGGCGACTGGCTAATATAGGTGTCGTATGCCCCCGACTCAGGGAACTCTGCAATCGACCATCATTGGTACGAAGGTATAAAACATTATTGGAGGGGGTGTCCCATACGTCAACTAGTTATCTTTCCCATCCCAATGAATCTAAATGTCAAATCGTACATTTCCTGAGTTATTCTAATCCGTGATGCGGGTCACACGTACTGGTAGCTAACCAAATACGCAGCTCACATCCATATATGTAAATGCAACCATGTTGCGTGTTTCCGTGATAGGGTTTAGGAGAATATATTAGGATATTCTCTCAGCTGTTGGTGAGTCTGTAATATCATGTCAACATAACAGTTGACTGTACCCAAGGCAGTCTCAGGTGGTCATGGTATATGAATTTCAGAAGCAAGAAGCATATAACAATATTTGAGAATTTAAACATTTAACTTGGCAAGGTATACTTGCCTACTCCCTGATAGTGTTGAAACCCTGATTTTACAGTCAGTTGTGAAGGTGCTGGTGACAGGGGGTCACTAGCTGTGCTGAAGTTGGTTTCTGTTAAAACAGATAGGTTTCGTGAATATCCAGGCTGTAATATAAAACATATATATATATATACATATATATAGTATAGATATATATATATATATATATATTAGTAGGCATAGATATAATATATATATAATAGTATATATATATAGAACAGATAAATGCAGGTAATAATAATATATAGTAGCAGGATATATCCACTGTGATAGATATATAATATTTATCAGGGTGTATCCTCTGATATAAATAATATAGGTAAATTGAAAGAACATGACAGAATTTAAATACATATATAAATAATATTTATCAGGGTCTATATATGACCACTGGATAAATATACAATAATTATAAATATGTATATATAATTAAGCTGTAATATCCAGCATATTATATAATATTATAATAAATTGAAATGACATTGCGATAATTGAAATAATATATATAACTATAAGCTGTATTATCCAGCTGGTATAAATATATATATATATATAGATAATATATATATATAGATATTTATATATAGTATAAGTAGATAATATATATATATATAGATATATATATATATAATAGGTGCAGGAAAATTAAAATGCAGGAAAGAAAAATAAAGAAAATGCAAGTAAATATAAATATATGTATACACATATATTTATATAATTTAAAAACAGAAAATTACATATATTAATAATTATATAACATATATAAATATGTTATATATATTATAGTATACATATAAATATATATAAATACATATAATATATATATACTATAGATATATATATATACAATATTACATAATATAATATGGTAGATATACATATATACATATACATATATATGTAAAATATATATATAGATATATATATAATATATATACAGTATAATATACTGTAAATAGTATAATACATACATATATAAAATTATACATATAAATACATAGTAATATACATATATATATTCATATATATATATACATATACATATATATATGCATGTATTATAGATTATATACGTATATTTAAATAGTATAGTATATTTATACCTTACAGGTGGCAAGGGGGGTCCCACGCGGTGCTGCCGGCGGGAGGACGGCGGCGGAGCTGGCCGGAGGCGGCCGGAGGAGCAGCAGCAGTGGCAGTGTACACTGGCAGCAGCAGCAGCAGTAGCAGTCTTGCGGGGGCTGCCGGCGGCGGAGGAGCTGACGTGGTGGCCGGGCAGGGTGAGGGAAAGGTGGAGGGAGGAGTGGCGGTCAGTTTGGTGGTGGTGGCGGAGGTCCACGACGGTGGTGGTGGCGGCTAGGGGCTGCCGGAGTTGGAGAGGGTAGTTCGGGTTGGGGGTGGTCGACGGCGCTGCGGGGGCTAGGGCGGCCGGAGCAGGCGTCGTGGGGAGGTGAGGGGGTGGTCGTCGGAGAGAGGAGGTCGGGGCGAAGCGGTGGGGTAGGGTGGCGGTGGTCGGCGACGGCCGGAGGCGGCGGGGAAGGTGGTTCGGGTGGAGGTGTTGCTGTGGACAGTGGGGAGAGGAGGAGGGTGCGGGGGCTGTAGCAGCCGGAGCAGGGCGGCGCCGGCGGTGGTACTTGGCCGGAGGGGAGAGGGGAGGGTGGCGAAGGGTTGGCCGGAGTTGGGTGGCCGGCGGTGGTCGGAGATGGCCGTGGCGGGGGTGGGATGGTTTGAATGAAGAAAACCTAGGGTTTATATAGGATTTTGCCTAATGGCATTTTCGTAAATACCTTGAAGTTCAGGGCTATTTTGGTAAATTTAATTTTTGAGATATTTTTGGCTGGATTTTTCTGGATTTCTGGGTGGGTCCCACACACCTATGGCCTAGCCAATAGGATTAGGCCACCTAGCATGCAATTTGCATATAAACCCCTAACTTTTCAAATATTGCATAATTGCATAAAAATTGTATTTTGCGTAATTTCGCAATTTACCTGATTTTAAATACTGATTTCCTGAAATTCTAAATTGTATAGAAATGAGGGAAAAATAGCTGGGGGAAAATATTTTGGACAGTGTGGGGTGATTCTGGGCAGGTGCAGGGTCTGATATTGCAGGTGATACAGTCATCGTATTTATTATTTAATAAATACTGCGCACGGTGTTCACTAATTATTTAGAGGCTATTAGAGTCATAATCTTTCTACGGTGTCAATACGATAATTGAAGTATAATTAGAGTAGAATATTATCGTATTTTTGGTTGGGCAATCAGGTGCCTACTGGTCCTCAAATCTCTAAGGGTACAGAGATGGGTAAAGAGCAGAAAATTAAATAGGAAATAAATACATACGTTTGTAACGATATTTGTGCGACTAAAACGAAGCATCAAACGAGATTTCTGGAAGTTGCACAGAATACAGAAAAAGTAGTCTGACTAGTCTAGAGCAGGAATGTGAAATTTGTTTAGGGTTAACAGCTAGTGTGATGCCCTAGTCAATTGTGTAATGAACAGGTGCACAATCAATATAATATATAATAAATAAAATTTTAAAAAGTTGCACTAATTCTAATTAGTCAAAATTAATCCTAATTTACTGAAATTTGGTCGAGGGAGTTTACAATCTACCCTTCTTAGAATATTTCGTCCTCGAAATAAAAACAACCATATAATGAGAATGAAAAAGGACATATGATGATAAAGAAAGATTGGATTTGAAATATTGGACATACCCTGGTTTGGAAATAGGTGGGGATAACGCTGACGAATATCCTCTTCTCGTTCCCAAGTGGATTCACCTGGTGCATGATGTCTCCATGCAACACGAACGAGAGGAATAGTCTGGCCTCGCAACACTTTCTCGCTACGGTCCAGAATCTCTACAGGCTCCTCCTGATAAGATAAGCTTGGCCCGATGGTGATCTCTGAGTAGTCTAGCACATGACTCGGGTCTGGAATGTACCTCCTCAGCTGAGATACGTGGAAGACGTCATGTACTCCCTCCAAAGTCTGAGGTAGAGCTAGTCTGTAAGCAACTTCTCCGACGCGATCTAGCACATCGAAGGGTCCAATGTACCTTGGACTTAGCTTCCCTCTTCCTCCAAATCTGATAGTTCCTCTAGTAGGTGAGATCTTTAAGAACACATGCTCCCCTACTTGGAACTCTAGAGGTCGTCGGTGAATGTTGGCCCAGTGCTTCTGCCTGTCTTGTGCAGCTCGTAGGTGTCCCTGGATCTTCTTTACTTTCTCCACCGTACGAATAATCAGTTCTGGTCCCAAGATCTGTCTCTCGCCAACATCGCTCCAGCATACTGGGGAACGACATTTCCTTCCATACAAAGCTTCAAAGGGAGCCATTTGAATGCTCGCTTGATAGCTGTTGTTGTAGGAAAATTCCACCAGGTGTAGATGATCTTCCCATGATCCGCTGAAATCAAGCATGCAGGCTCTCAGCATATCTTCAAGTGTCTGGATGGTGCGTTCTGATTGGCCATCTGTTTGTGGGTGATACGAGGTGCTGAACTTGAGGCGGGTACCAAGACTTTCTTGCATACTTCGCCAAAAGTAAGATGTAAATCTCGTATCTCTGTCAGATACTATGCTGACTGGCACTCCATGCAGACGTACTATCTCCTTCATATACATGTCCGCCAAGACTTCTGTGGATTGCCCGACTCTAAAAGATAGAAAATGAGCAGCCTTAGTGAGTCTGTCTACAATTACCCAGACAGCATTACGACCACTAGGACTTCTTGGGAAGCCCGTAACAAAGTCCATCGTAATGTGTTCCCATTTCCACTCGGGTATTGGGAGGGGTTGAAGTAGACCGGCAGATCTCTGATGCTCAGCCTTGACTTGCTGACACACCAGACATTTGGCCACAAAGCGTGCTATCTCCCGCTTCATTCCATGCCACCAGTAATATTGCCGCAGATCTCTGTACATCTTTGTGCCTCCTGGATGTATAGAGTATACTGAGCTATGAGCTTCTGACATAAGCTCATTACGAAGTTCTCCATTTGGAACATAAAGACGATTTCCACATCTTAGAGTCCCATCTTCGTGTATGCGACAACCGGTCTGAATTCCAGCCTCTGTTCTTTGTCGAAGCCTCTGAAATCTTGCATCTGTTGGTAGAGCAGCTTTGATTCTTTCCACCAAGGTTGATTGCAGCTGGTAGTTTGATAAGTGACCATCAATTCCTGGCACAATGATCTCTATTCCCAACTTTGCTAGATCTCTCAGCAGATCTGGTTGGGTGATCATAAAGAATGCCGAGGGTCTTCTGCTTAGAGCATCTGCCACCATATTAGCTTTCCCTGGATGGTACTGTAGATCAATTTCGAAATCCGCCATCACTTCGAGCCATCGTCTTTGTCTCAGATTTAGGTCCTTCTGGGTGTAGACGTACTTCAAACTTTTATGATCGGTGAATATCTCCACTCTTTCGCCATATAGATAGTGTCTCCATAGCTTCAGGGCGAAGATGACTGCGGCAAGCTCCAGATCGTGAGTGGGGTAATTCTTCTCATGAGTCCTCAACTGTCTTGAGGCATAAGCTACAACTTTCCCATGTTGCATTAAGACACAACCAAATCCTTTTCCGGATGCATCGCTATATATGACGAAACCTCCGGATCCAGATGGTATAGTCAAAATGGGAGCTGTAGTCAGACGCTTCTTCAAGTCATCAAAAGCTGTCTGGCAATCTTCAGTCCATATGAACTCCTGCTCCTTGCGAGTAAGACGGGTAATCGGCTCCGCGATTCTTGCAAAGTTTTCTACGAACCTCCGGTAATATCCGGCAAGTCCTAGAAAGCTTCTCACCTCTGAGACGTTGGTCGGGGTTGGCCACGTCTCAACAGATGAGATCTTTGCTGGGTCTACCGAGATGCCTTCTCCTGTGATAACGTGTCCAAGAAATGCGACACGGTCCAGGAAGAATTCACACTTGCTCATCTTAGCATAAAGGCTCTCCCGTCTCAGCGTCTCTAATACCAACCTTAAGTGCTCTTCATGCTCCTCGTGGCTTTTTGAATACACTAAAATGTCGTCGATGAAGACTACCACGAACTGGTCCAGATATTGGTGGAAGACTCGGTTCATCAGGTTCATGAATACAGCAGGTGCATTAGTCAATCCAAACGGCATCACCAGAAATTCGTAATGACCATAACGAGTTCTGAATGCTGTCTTTGGAATGTCTTCTCTTCGTACCTTGACTTGATGGTAGCCTGATCTCAAGTCTATCTTCGAGAATACTACGGCTCCTGTTAGTTGATCGAACAGGTCATCAATTCTCGGCAAGGGGTACTTGTTTTTGATTGTCAGAGCGTTGAGGGCTCTGTAATCAATGCACATGCGATATGTTCCGTCCTTCTTTGGTACAAACAACACTGGTGCTCCCCAGGGTGATGCACTCGGACGAACAAATCCTTTGATCTGTAGTTCCTCCAGTTGAAGCTTCAGCTCGTCAAGCTCCTTCTTCGCCAGTCGGTATACATTGGAGGATACTGGTGCAGCTCCGGGTATCAGCTCAATAATGAACTCTACTTCTCTGTCAGGCGGTAGGCCTGGCAATTCTTCTGGAAATACGTCCTCGAACTCTGCTACAATTGAGGGAAGTGCTGTCTCCATCGCCATGTAAGCTCTAGGAGTCTGGCCTACTCCTTGCTCGATGGTTCCACGGACATATTCGAACTCTGGGTGATCTGGGGGTCTAAAGATAACACTACCCTTTCGACAGTCTAGGATAGCATTATTCTGGCTTAGCCAGTCCATGCCTAAGACAACATCAAAATTTGGCATTGGAAGTACCAAAAATCGCGCTCTTAGTCCTCTACTACAAACAACTACTGGGCAGGTTTTGATAATGTTGGTAACTGGAACAATACCTCCTCCAGTAAGTATTTTCCAACACTTGGGTAGCGGCGAAGTAGATAGTTTGTGCATGGCTACGAATCTACTGGATATGAAAGACAAAGTAGCCCCAGAATCGAATAATACAGTTGCAGGTAATGATGCAACTAAAATGGTACCTGTTATAGTTTCCCCTTCAGGTTCTTCTGCAACGGCAGCTAACGCAAAGGCTTGTCCCTGCCTTTGTCCTCCGACTTGTGGTCTGGCCTTGAACTGGGCCTCCTGAGTAGGCAAGGGTGCTCCTCGCTGATATCCTCCTGATGTGGAGGGAAGCATCTTCTGAGTTTGAGCTCCTGGCTTCTGCCCTTGCTGAGGTGCTGCATCTCTACGTTGTGGGCAGTCTTTGGCCATATGATTTCTAGCTCCACATAGCAGGCATAATCCCAGCTTCTTTCTACAGTCATTGGCAAAATGCCCCTTCTTGCCACAAAAGTGACAAATCGGGAGCTCACTCTTCTGGTAAGGCCCCGTCGTCTGTTGCGTCTGATATTGGGGACGACGTATAGGTCCTCCTGCTCCGTGCTGATTCTTGGCCGGGAAGGTTGGATTTGAGCGTCTGGCTCCTCGGCCAATGGCTTCTTGCTCCCTGGCTTCAGTAAGAACCTCGTTGTAGGAGATTCTCGACTGCGTTGTTGTGTGCCTCTGAAGCTCTTGGTTAAGGCCATGGTGGAATCTTTTAGCCTTCTTCAGCTCGTTCGGGATCAGATCAGTACCGAAACGACTTAGTCTGCTAAACTCCGCGTCGTAGGCATCTACCGTCATGTTTCCTTGCTCCAGGTGCAGGAACTGGGAGTATAGGGCATTCTGGACTGTCTCTGGAAAGTACTTGGCGTTGAAATGCTCCAGGAATTGTTGCCAAGTTTGGTCTTTGCCGACGCTGCGCTCTATGGATTCCCACCAGTGATGGGCGTTGCCAAGAAGTTGGCCCCTCACAGCGGTCATCCATAGGTCGGGAGTGAGTTGCGATCCTTCTAGCAGCATTTCGGTGTTGGAGATCCAATCGGAGATCTCTTCAGGAGTCTCGTTGCCTTTGAAATCCCTCGGACTCATTTGACGGAAGCCTCGAACTGTGCCCGCTGGTAGGACAGGTACGGGTGTCGGAGTAGTAGTTCTCTCCAAAGCCGTCATCAACGTCTGTCGCAGAGCTTCAGTTTGTTGCCACTGAGACTGTCTCAGGGCCTCAGTTTGTTGCCACTGGTTCTGCAACATAGTCTGGAGAAACTGCAACATTTGAGTTTGACCCTCAAGTTGTGGCATCTGGATAGGCAAGGCTGGAGGTGGAGACAAAGGTGTCTCTGCATGTGGAGTTGGTGTCGTCTCCTGGCTAGAATTTTGGTGATTGGACGGAGTTCCTTGGGCACTTGGCGAAGGGTCTGTTGCTTGGTCAGCCCCATTATTCGCAAGTTTCCCGGGTATGTCCATATTTCTGAGGAAAATAGGATAATTAGAAAACACAAAGGAGATAATAAATGATATCAAGCATGATGCAATAATAAAGATTGTAAAGATGGTGTCAGTGTGGATGAGACCTAATATTTCTATCCTATTGCAGGCTTGCTGGGCATGTCATCATACCACTAGCAATAAAACTAGACCTGCATGGGCCACCACTAAAACCATGTCACGCCCCAGTCCCAAAATGTCAGGAACTAGGCCACGTGTCACTGGCCAGCTGACACGTCACTAAGGGCTTAATCCACTTTGATGGACCCAAAGGGACGTGCTACGCTGTCCTAAATTACTACAAGTATAGAACAGGTAAAGCTATCTCATCCACAACAAAATGTCAGAAAACAAATGCTGAAATATATATATAACTGAGTCTGATACAGTACACAACTGGTGAGATTACAAGCCTACTACAAAAACTGATAATAGCGCAGAAAAATCAAATAGACTAAGCAGTGTCTATCTGATCAAAACATCTCCATCTCTAGGTAGCAGCATCTAGGGTCAAGCCTACTCTGAGGGTGTCTCCTCGAGCTCCTCCTCAGTAGCACATCTGGCCTCCTGATCAGGCCCGTACACTGTGGGGTAGAAAGCCTCATCTAGATCTGGCAAGGAACCAGGTCCTCAGTGGGACGTAACAAGATACAGAAAAATGACATGCCATGTAATGTAAAAATACTGAATAAAGAAATAAAATAAATACAGGGTACTAACCATACTAAGTGAAAATGCAAGTAAAGATCCAGTAGTACGCATGGGAATGTGTGGCTAGACATACGCTGACGTAATTCACCAATCGTGGCGACTGGCTAATATAGGTGTCGTATGCCCCCGACTCAGGGAACTCTGCAATCGACCATCATTGGTACGAAGGTATAAAACATTATTGGAGGGGGTGTCCCATACGTCAACTAGTTATCTTTCCCATCCCAATGAATCTAAATGTCAAATCGTACATTTCCTGAGTTATTCTAATCCGTGATGCGGGTCACACGTACTGGTAGCTAACCAAATACGCAGCTCACATCCATATATGTAAATGCAACCATGTTGCGTGTTTCCGTGATAGGGTTTAGGAGAATATATTAGGATATTCTCTCAGCTGTTGGTGAGTCTGTAATATCATGTCAACATAACAGTTGACTGTACCCAAGGCAGTCTCAGGTGGTCATGGTATATGAATTTCAGAAGCAAGAAGCATATAACAATATTTGAGAATTTAAACATTTAACTTGGCAAGGTATACTTGCCTACTCCCTGATAGTGTTGAAACCCTGATTTTACAGTCAGTTGTGAAGGTGCTGGTGACAGGGGGTCACTAGCTGTGCTGAAGTTGGTTTCTGTTAAAACAGATAGGTTTCGTGAATATCCAGGCTGTAATATAAAACATATATATATATATACATATATATAGTATAGATATATATATATATATATATTAGTAGGCATAGATATAATATATATATAATAGTATATATATATAGAACAGATAAATGCAGGTAATAATAATATATAGTAGCAGGATATATCCACTGTGATAGATATATAATATTTATCAGGGTGTATCCTCTGATATAAATAATATAGGTAAATTGAAAGAACATGACAGAATTTAAATACATATATAAATAATATTTATCAGGGTCTATATATGACCACTGGATAAATATACAATAATTATAAATATGTATATATAATTAAGCTGTAATATCCAGCATATTATATAATATTATAATAAATTGAAATGACATTGCGATAATTGAAATAATATATATAACTATAAGCTGTATTATCCAGCTGGTATAAATATATATATATATATAGATAATATATATATATAGATATTTATATATAGTATAAGTAGATAATATATATATATATAGATATATATATATATAATAGGTGCAGGAAAATTAAAATGCAGGAAAGAAAAATAAAGAAAATGCAAGTAAATATAAATATATGTATACACATATATTTATATAATTTAAAAACAGAAAATTACATATATTAATAATTATATAACATATATAAATATGTTATATATATTATAGTATACATATAAATATATATAAATACATATAATATATATATACTATAGATATATATATATACAATATTACATAATATAATATGGTAGATATACATATATACATATACATATATATGTAAAATATATATATAGATATATATATAATATATATACAGTATAATATACTGTAAATAGTATAATACATACATATATAAAATTATACATATAAATACATAGTAATATACATATATATATTCATATATATATATACATATACATATATATATGCATGTATTATAGATTATATACGTATATTTAAATAGTATAGTATATTTATACCTTACAGGTGGCAAGGGGGGTCCCACGCGGTGCTGCCGGCGGGAGGACGGCGGCGGAGCTGGCCGGAGGCGGCCGGAGGAGCAGCAGCAGTGGCAGTGTACACTGGCAGCAGCAGCAGCAGTAGCAGTCTTGCGGGGGCTGCCGGCGGCGGAGGAGCTGACGTGGTGGCCGGGCAGGGTGAGGGAAAGGTGGAGGGAGGAGTGGCGGTCAGTTTGGTGGTGGTGGCGGAGGTCCACGACGGTGGTGGTGGCGGCTAGGGGCTGCCGGAGTTGGAGAGGGTAGTTCGGGTTGGGGGTGGTCGACGGCGCTGCGGGGGCTAGGGCGGCCGGAGCAGGCGTCGTGGGGAGGTGAGGGGGTGGTCGTCGGAGAGAGGAGGTCGGGGCGAAGCGGTGGGGTAGGGTGGCGGTGGTCGGCGACGGCCGGAGGCGGCGGGGAAGGTGGTTCGGGTGGAGGTGTTGCTGTGGACAGTGGGGAGAGGAGGAGGGTGCGGGGGCTGTAGCAGCCGGAGCAGGGCGGCGCCGGCGGTGGTACTTGGCCGGAGGGGAGAGGGGAGGGTGGCGAAGGGTTGGCCGGAGTTGGGTGGCCGGCGGTGGTCGGAGATGGCCGTGGCGGGGGTGGGATGGTTTGAATGAAGAAAACCTAGGGTTTATATAGGATTTTGCCTAATGGCATTTTCGTAAATACCTTGAAGTTCAGGGCTATTTTGGTAAATTTAATTTTTGAGATATTTTTGGCTGGATTTTTCTGGATTTCTGGGTGGGTCCCACACACCTATGGCCTAGCCAATAGGATTAGGCCACCTAGCATGCAATTTGCATATAAACCCCTAACTTTTCAAATATTGCATAATTGCATAAAAATTGTATTTTGCGTAATTTCGCAATTTACCTGATTTTAAATACTGATTTCCTGAAATTCTAAATTGTATAGAAATGAGGGAAAAATAGCTGGGGGAAAATATTTTGGACAGTGTGGGGTGATTCTGGGCAGGTGCAGGGTCTGATATTGCAGGTGATACAGTCATCGTATTTATTATTTAATAAATACTGCGCACGGTGTTCACTAATTATTTAGAGGCTATTAGAGTCATAATCTTTCTACGGTGTCAATACGATAATTGAAGTATAATTAGAGTAGAATATTATCGTATTTTTGGTTGGGCAATCAGGTGCCTACTGGTCCTCAAATCTCTAAGGGTACAGAGATGGGTAAAGAGCAGAAAATTAAATAGGAAATAAATACATACGTTTGTAACGATATTTGTGCGACTAAAACGAAGCATCAAACGAGATTTCTGGAAGTTGCACAGAATACAGAAAAAGTAGTCTGACTAGTCTAGAGCAGGAATGTGAAATTTGTTTAGGGTTAACAGCTAGTGTGATGCCCTAGTCAATTGTGTAATGAACAGGTGCACAATCAATATAATATATAATAAATAAAATTTTAAAAAGTTGCACTAATTCTAATTAGTCAAAATTAATCCTAATTTACTGAAATTTGGTCGAGGGAGTTTACAATAGCATTCACTTGATATTGGCATACTATATGAAAAGCATTGAATCGAGGCAATATATAAGCAGGCAAGCATGCATTTGTAAGGAACTTAAGTGATCACGTTGGCTCGGGTCCGAATGTAAGCCGAGGAGTGAAACCGTAAAGGGACTTACCGAGCGACAGGATCTAGGGCCGTGCAGTGTAAACAAGTGAACAGTGCACTAAGAAGAGCATATACATATCGTTCTACTCGAGGCATAGCGGAGTCTAGTTGCACAAGGCAAATGTAGCATGCAAGGGTCTATATATAAGCAAAGTTTTATTTTTATGTTCTAGCACAAGCCATACAAGTTGGGATTATTCCCTTAGCTAGGTGCGTTGTATTCTTATTAGCATGCATGGGGTGATTCATCTAGCGACTAGCATGTATCGTTCCATATTTTAAGTGTGCTGGCTAAGCAAAGACAAGTTCATCGTAGCCATCCACCTTAGCGATGATTCGCTGATCGGTCGAGCGATACTTCGAGTGAGACTCTGAAAGCCTAAGCCGAACTCCTGAAGAGCCAAGTCTGAAAATCCTCTTGCCTCAAACGAGTATTCTCGCTGAAGCAAAGCAGGTCGGGACGTTGCACTTTTGTCGTTTGAATCGGCAGTCAGCTTGAGCGGAACGGGTCGTCACATCTCTCCCCCCACCTCATCTCCCTCTCTCGTTAACACCCCCCCCCTCTTTCTTACTCTCAACAACTCCCCTCTCTCCTCTTTCTCCCCCCAAAAAATACTCTTCCATCATAACTTTCGTCCTTCCTACCAACCCTAACCACATATCTCATCATGTCTACCATTACCGAATCATCATCATCATCATCGTCATCTCCGATCCAATGTCAAATCTATTTTGGGTTTGGCCATTCCACTCGTAATTGTTCTAAGTTTAGTGCTCATCACCATTCTTCAATGCCCCGGCCTCTCCACTCTGCTTTTGTCAAACTTCATGTTGCTCCACCTCTCGCCGCTCTACTACTTGTTTATGCGTGTTCTTAGGTTCCAATCTTATCTTTTTGACTGCTAAGAAACAATCTACAATTTTTCGCTCAAGTGGCGAAGCTGAATACCGCTCACTTGTCAAGTTTGCATAGAGATTACTTGGATATCACATCTCCTTGGTGAACTTAATTAACTCCACTCAAACCCATCACTATGTTCTGTGACAATCTCATAACGACGTACATGGCCTCCAATCCAGTCTTCCATGCTCGTACTAAATATATTAAGCTTGACTACCACTTCATCAGAGAAAAGACTTCTCTCCAGTTCTCATCTTATGCTCTTTGTACCGTCTTCATACCAACTTGCTGATATTTTTACCAAAGGACTTCACAAACACCGGTTTACTATAATGCGGTCCAATCTTGTCATCTCATGGACTGTTGAGTTTGCGGTAGTGTGCTAAACCTTTGTTATTGTTTACCATAATTATTCTCTCCTATATATTGTTGTTCATAGTATGTCAAATTTTGATTTGATTTGGTTTAGTTATATTTGTTAGGATTAATTTTAGAAATTCTTGTTTCCTTTTGTACTTTTTGTAATCCCTATATATAGAAGACTCCAGTTGAAGAATAATACATAAAAAATTATATATATCAACTTATATATACTAGTAATATGCACGCAAATTTGTTAACAAATTTAAATATAAAATTATTATAAATACTATCGTTCATAGGAATCAAACTAAAGCAACCAAGAAACGTACCTTCCACCTTAACCATTTGAGTTATAATTGTTTATTTGTAAATAAATAATATTAGGTAGTTAAATAATTATTAAAAAAAAACTTAGTAGAATGCTTACGAACGTGTGTGTGTGTATATATATATATATATATATATATCTATTCTACTATATAATGAGGAAAGTAGACTTCACCGTGAAAATTTTCTTTCCAAAAATACCCTTCATTATATTTACTAATTAAAAATAATACCTACAATAAATTTCAATGACAACCATTTAAGGGATGCATTAATATATTATAGAAATCAAAAAGTTCATGCTACTTGCTAAGTTTTCTAAGCTATTACCAAGGAATTCCAATTGTTGAACTCTTAACCTATATAATTAAAAGCAGCAAAGTTAAACCAACTCATCAAAATCATCCACTCCAAGATACGTGCAAAGCACGTGCATATATACTAGTATATATATATATATATACTAGTATATATGCACGTGCTTTGCACGTATCTTGGAGTGGATGATGTTGATGAGTTGATTTAACTTTGTTGGTTTTAATTATATAGGTTAAGAATTTAACCCTTCAAATTCCGTGGGAACATCTTAGAAGATTTAGCAAGTAGTATGAACTCTTCGATTTTCGTAATACATTAATGAATATCTTAAATGGTTATCAGTGAAATTTATTGTAGGTATTCTTTTAATTATAAATATATTGAAGGGCATTTTTGGGAAGAAAACTTTCACGGTGAAGCCTACTTTTGACATTATATAGTAGAATAGATAATGTCACTGAAGGTTAATAATTGAAAAAAAAATTTATTAGATGATGAATTTATCTCAAAATATAATTGGGTTTCAGGGACTTGTATGAAAAACTCCAAAAAAAATATAATTGAGCATCTAAACGCTAATTAGCTCTTTCAAAAACTCCACAAAATAACCAATCGATTCCATATTAACACACACACACTCCACCATGGGTTTCTACAAACATGTCTCTCTCACCCTTTTCCTCCTCTACTTCTCTTTCGCGCCGTTCGGGTCCGGATCCGGATCCGGACCCGACTCCGCTAGATTCCTCCGGCGTGCGAAGGACCCGGAGTTCGCGGAGTGGATGGTGGGGATCCGGAGGAGGATCCACGAGAACCCGGAGCTCGGCTACGAGGAGTTCGAGACGAGCAGTCTCGTAAGGAAGGAGTTGGATCGGATGGGGATCCGCTACGAGCACCCGATAGCGGTAACGGGCGTCAGGGCCCTCGTCGGGAGCGGGAACCCGCCCTTCGTCGCGCTGAGGGCCGATATGGATGCCCTTGCCATGCAGGTCAGTCGGGGCTTCATGCCTTGCAAAATTACATTCTTTTAAGGGGGGGCTCCAATTGCAAAGTTACATTACTTTGAAGTGCCTCTGCAGTGTACTGTGACACTGAAAACCCAAATTTTTGGAATGTTCGTGTTGTGTCCCATAGGACGATATGAGATGGACACGGCACCGATTTTTGGAGTGTCCTTGCTTCCTAGGTTTTTTTTTTCTTCCTGATTCAGTTGCTGAGAGCTTGGACTTCGAGTTCCCCAGAAAAGCAAATTTGGATCACGTTTAGAAATTGGCTCGTGGTGAATAATTTGGAAGGAAAATTGATAGGAATGTGAAATACTGCAACATGAGAAGTGACCTATTTGAAAATTTATGTCTAATTCGAGGAGTTATTTGGAAAAAAAAAAGGAAAATTGGGCATCTGATGTGTGACTGTAAACCTCTTTTAAAGATTGGTTCCCTTGGAAATGTTTGATAAAGTTTGTATGAACCTCTTTTAGATATTGGGTCCATGACACACGTTAGATAAAGTTTGTGGCTTGTGCAAACGTTGTCTTGAATTTTACTTTAAAATGAAATATCTTTTGCGAATTTTAATTCTGCTAGTTTTATTGGACTGATGGGTCAATCTTTAGATAAAGATACTTACTCGGAAATTACTTTTTTTTGTTTTTTTTGTTTTTTGTTTGTGATAGCACTCAAATTTTATTCGAGATGAAGTTCTTGCTAATTTCCATATTACATTTTTAGCGAATTATTGTATATCTAAATTAGGCCTTCTTTAAAATGGACAGGAGAGTGTTGAATGGGAGCACAAAAGCAAAGTCTCTGGAAAGATGCATGCATGTGGCCATGATGGACATGTTGCTACGCTGCTGGGTGCTGCTAAGATTCTTCAGGAGCATCGTGACGAGTTGAAGGTGGGTTGTTTATCTTTCTTTCGCTCCTTTCTGTAGGCTAACGTCCTTAAGAGTTAAGAAACATATGAGCATACTCTGGAAACGGTATTGTCTGTATGAACTTTTCTCTTGTTACTTTAAAGACAGCGGTGCCAAGAAATTCAGCACATTTGACTAGCTAGGGGTGTTAATGAGCAGGGCAACTCGTGAGCCGTCTCAAGCTCGGCTTGCTGAAGCCTGGTGAGCTGAGCTTTTCGGTCTCAAGAGCACAAACTTGAGCCTAAAAGTAAGTTATTCTGTAAGCGAGCTTGAGCCGAGCTTAGAGGTATTCGTCTCGCAAGGCTAGCAAGCTGCCTCGTTTCTATTTGTATATTAATATATTAGAAATATTTTTCTTAATCGCTAAAGGTTGGGCCTTAGCCTACCCGTGACAAAGGTGGTTGACGATTGAGGAAACAAAATACCGAGGTGACTGTTGGATAAACAATAACGTGTTATAATAACTATACGAGCTTAAGAATCTTCCTATTTGAGTTTAAGTTTGTATATAATTAAAGCTCATATCGAGCTTTCTAAATTTAGAAAAAAGCTACTCGATAGACAAGCTCGAGTTTGCAAACGTTATACCGTCAAGCTTGAGCTCAAGTTTTAGGCTCATGCCCTAGCTTGATATTTTCCTAACCATGATTCAAGTTGACGTGGTGCTCGGTCAAAACTTCTTGTTTTTTTAGACTAATGGGTAGAATTCTAGTCCAGGAACACCTGAAAGTAGATTCCAACCAGACAAAAGCTCGACTTGTTAACACCCCAACATATGACATACCAGTTCTCACTTTATTACTGCTTTGCATGCATGTGGTCTGTGCGCTCTTTGGAGCACTGTACAAGGGAGATTAATGCAATTGCCCCTAGCAAATCGGATATGTTACCTCTTTTGCCTATACTCTTCTATGGTCTAGGGAACACGGGGGATGCTCTTTGGTTGCATGAGTTTAACATGCGTGAGCAAAAAGGTATGTCTTCCTTCCAACTGCTTAGAGCTACCATGGCTAGGAGTTTGGCATCATTGTAGAGGGTTGATAACATCCCAACACTAGTCATAAAACGTCTTTGATTCCTTAGTGGAGCTTTAACATGCTCCCTAGTCGACGATAGCATTATGATAAGAGAAGGCTTGTAGTAATGATGCTTAAAAAAATTGTTTTGTGGACAGACTAAGCCTATATGGATTTGTGAGGGTAAAATGGTCATTTCAACCAAGTCCAACGCACGCAAAAAATAGCCCAAAAGACCAGCTATGTCGAGCTTCGTTGAGCAAAAATCCCAAACAAAGTTTCGTCCGTGCCGCTGAGCGTTGTTGGTTGCACGTCGTTGTCGCTTCTAAGCCGTTGAGTGTTGTTGCTTCTGTGCCGCTGAGCGTCTAACAGATTGAGCGGTTGTTGAGACCCTACGTTCTTATGGGAGTCTAAAGTGTAACATTCAGGTTTGTTATCACCCTGATTATAGGTCATTATGCCTCAACTTCCGTGAGGAAAGGAGAAGTGGGTACTTCCCTCCACTACTAGCGATTTATCCGCTGCGTAGCCCCGTGGAGCATGTGACAGCTCTGCAGAAGACTGCCAGACTGTTGTCTAGCGATTGTAGAGACGTTCCCTCTATAAATAGCTCACGGCCCCCTACAAGGGCATTCCTCGGGTAATAACTATTTGACTGCAATGAGGGATCGGTTCCAAGCGATCCCGATATCTCCCAACCCACGTTGGCTATAAGCTTCTCCGGATAAGCCCCATAAAAGAGGGATCATTGTTCATAGTTCGATAACAAGTTTTCGACGTCTTGGAGTTTTGAAGGATATAAGAAGAACTCACATCGTCAACAATAAGCTCTAATTTTTTATTCAGATCATCAACAGAACATAGTGATCGCACACCAATCAAAATTTTATAGCCACACTTTTCCAGAACTCTTTAAAAGTTTTAGATTATGTAATCTCTTGTTGAAGAGTTGTATCAGTTGTCTACAACAATTTTTATAAGATTTTTTTCCGCATCATTTTCATCGGAAAACAAATGGTGACTCTACTTGAGAATCATCGGAAAACAAATGGTGACTCCACTTGAGAAGTCATTTTCCACCGACGAGAAGTTTTTTTTGCAATCTAATACAAAGATCTTGTTGAGACATTGGCCATCGAGTCTGACCAACAAATGTTTGAACAAACACAAAAAAGTTGCATAGACGATGTCGCAACCAACACTTGGAAATAACTCCAACAACAAGTTGAAATTGCTGAAAAGTCAGTTGAAAGATTCAGTTTCTTCAGCATTGAGAGAAGAATGGGATGGCAATTATGGCCTTCAATTTGCCGACAATGGCAACAATGCAAATTCAGAATCAGAGGAGGACATCGTTGCCGTCTCTAATGAGGAATATCTATGATGATGATCCATAGGCTCTGCAAATCCTTTACCATTCCATGAAGGAAATATGAATGCGACCTACTTCGCACAGAAGGCCATTATGGACACACAAGGGGTTGGGTTCTATCATTCTCCGTCCGACGGCTCGTGATTATGTTAACATTAACCTCTAAATCACTAAATCGTGGTCCTTACAAAAGTTCTACCAAATCATGGTTTCCTAACTGAGCCATTCTCAATCAAAAACATTTTCCAAGAGAGCAACGATCGTGGAAGTCCATCTCTTATTCTTAGCAAAGTAATCATAAAACTTTCCAAATGACATTACCTATAACGGTTATATCCCGTTACGTTAAAATTTTACCTCTGTCGGAGTTGATGTTAAATCTTCTCGCTTTACCATAAGTAATTCATCTTCAGTAATGCTCACTTATTTTCCAACAAAGTTTTCAAACTCGTCAAGTTAATGATTACATCTGATGATTGACCCTTAACCCATTTTTTCTGTTATGTTAATGATTACATCTGATAGTCCATTTATATTCCACAACAGACTCACAGATATCTTTTTGTCACGTTAATGATTACCTATGACAACATATTCATCTCTAGTAGTCTCCAAATCTATTATGTTAATGATTACCTCTGATAGACATACTGCCATTTGAAATTCTTCACATTGTTGTTCATCTACCTTCAAATTTTCCAGTGGAATCATCATCAGATAATAGTACTTCGCTAAAATTTCCGACGAGAGTTAAAGACATTTGCTTGTTACGTTAACATTTTCCTCTGACAAAAATATTGTTTTTACTCCCTATTTTTAATTTCCATCAAGGTTAATGATATTGACATGTTAATATGATTTTCCTATGACAACCCTCTTTTAAGCTATCATGTCCAACAATACAACCTTTGATAGCGAATTTCGCATCTGGTGTTCCCTAGCCTGCCATGTTAATGATTCTCTCTGAATAGACGAATTTTCAGGTCAAATTCAATCTTGACCTTCAATGCTATCACCTACAACACTACAATCTCTGATAGCGGATTTCGTGTCTGGTATTTCTTAGTCTTCATGTAATGATTACCTCTGAATAGACGAGTTTTCAGGTCAAATCCAATCTCAACTTTCAATGCTATCACGTCCAAAAATACAATCTCTTAAAGCGGATTTCGCATCTGGTGTTTATTAATATGTCATATTAATGATTATCTCTTAATGATGAGTTCCTAGATCCAATCCGATCTTGAGTTATAGCCCATCATGTCCGATAATGCCGTCTCTGATAGCCGACTCCTTGTTCTGTCACGTCCAACAATACGACCTCTGTTAGAGACCAAATCGGAGCACCATCTATATACTTACAGCTCTCTCATGAGCTAACCGGAGCGCCATCTCCACGACATCGTCAGCGACATCATGCGAATCATTATCCTGACGGAGGATCATCCCGTGGAACAGCATCTCCACATTGGAGCACCATCTCCAGACATACTACTATGAGCTCATTTTGTGGATCACTATTTCGATTGTGAAGCACCATCTCGACATCTCATCGGCAAGTGGAAGTCAACAACAACCAGAACAGACGGTGTTGCGGCCTATAAACCAACGAGATACTTCAAGTTATTCAAAGTATTTTGAAATCCGAACCAGTTCATTGCAGATATTCGAAAACAAGTTTTTTGTGCTTAAAAAGATTAGTCTGCGGACAGATTGAGCCTAGATGGATTTGTGAGGGTAAAATGGTCATTTCAACCATCTAAGCCCAACACGCTAGAAACAACCTTGAAGGCTAGCTCTGCTGATAAAAAAAATCCCAAACGAAGCTGCCGTCTGTGCAGCTGAGCGTACATCTGCTTCCGCCCCGCTGTGCCCATCATGCTTTTAGTTCTGTGCCGCTGAGTGTTGTTGCTTCTTCTGCGCCATTGAGTGCCTAACGGATTGAGTGGTTATTGAGATCCCATGTTCTTAGTAGGATACCCGGGTCTAACACCCACGTTTTTAATGGGTTGTTATCACCCTGATTATAGGCTATTATGCCTCGACTTCCATGAGGAAAGGAGGAGAATGTGGGTAGTTCTTTCCACTACTAGCAGTTTGGGCACTGCTTAGTCCTGCGGAGCCTGTGACGTAGCTCCGCGGGAGGTTGCCAGACTGCTGTTTAGTGATTACAGAGATGTCTCCTCTATAAATAGCCCATGGTGCGGCTTAATTTAGGTCTTCTCCCAGGGTCTTCTTTCCAAGAACTTCACTCCAAAAAAGAGAGGCCTCCAAGGCCATTCCTTAGGTAATAGCTATTTGGCTGTAACAAGGATCAGTCCCAAGTGACTACTCTCTCTCCCAAGCTAGCTGCTTAAGCCTCATAAAAGAGTGTTCATCGTTCATAGTTCGACAAGAAGCTTCCAGCGTTTTGGAGTTCCGAAGCATCTGAGAATAACTCATCATCGTCGAGAAGAAGTCTCAATCGTGGATTCAGGCCATCAACAAAAGAGAATGATTGCGCGTTGATCAAGATTTCATTGCCACACTTCTCTATAACTGCAAAACTTGTAGATTTCCTTTTATAATATCTTTTCGAAGAGTTAAAATAGTTGTCTACAACAATTTTTATAAAGTTATCCTTCCGCATCATTTTCATATGAAAATGAGGAGGATGGCACGTGTTTTCTGCATGTTTTACGTCATCACTTAATCCATTCTTTTAGTGCTTTGAATCACTTAACTCCATTGATTAAATAGTAATTAAATTTCTTATCACATTCTTGGTGAATAAGTAAACACTAATAATGTTTCCTGCTGCAAAGGGGGTGAATTTTTCAATTTATTCTCTTTTGGTAAAAATTATGTATTGCATACCAAGTCTTTCTTGTGGTTCCTTGTAACTGTTACAGGGAACAGTGGTCCTTCTGTTCCAACCTGCCGAGGAAGGAGGTGGAGGTGCAAAGAAAATGGTCGAAGATGGAGCTGTAAAGGATGTTAATGCTATTTTTGGTTTACACCTTTCTATAGACACACCCATTGGGACGGTAGCTTGCAGAGCAGGGCCTGTTCTGGCAGGGAGTGGGTTCTTTAAGGCTGTTATCAGTGGGAAGGGCGGTCATGCAGCGCTTCCTCAGCACACAATAGATCCAATTTTAGCTGCAGCCAATGTAATTGTAAGCTTGCAGCATCTTGTTTCACGTGAGGCTGATCCGCTGGACTCACAGGTACATCATTTAAGTAGCATGCTCATATATCTTCTTTCTTATTTCTAGTTTTAGTTATAAACATCAGCCTGTCCAACTATTCTTGGTCATCCTAGAGTTTATGCCAAATATTTCTAAGGAGGACAGAACAAATGTCCTGTAATTACTAAATTCATACTAACTTGGTCTTAACCTCTTTTTTTGATAATCTAAGACAATGCAATCACATCTTGAGAAAGCCGTCTCAGTTTTTCTAACATGCTTTTTTTCCAGTTATTATTCGCCCTTTTTCGTTTTCGTTTTATATACATTCTTCATGTTATTTCGCTCAGTTTTAACTTCTCAAAAATTGAATATCTATGATACGAACGTTGATTAGTCCAGTTTGCTGTAATCCACCCCCTCCCTCCCCTCCTCCCCACAAACACACACACACACACACACATTTCTACATTTGTTTGAGGTATTTCAATTACCCTCCGCCACTTGGTTCATTTCTGGGGAATTTTAAATAACTTCTAAAGAACAATGTAAACCTACTACTGCTTCAGCCCTTAGAAGTCTCAGGGCTTGGATGTCATCAGGTTTATATGTCCCATGCTTCCCAGAAAAAAATGAATTTGCAAATATTATAAATTATTAGTTTCACGGTAACAAAGTTTATGAATAGCTTAATTCATCACATTAATGTTCACTCGACCATTTCTATATAACTTCAGATTAGTGACTATCCAGTCCATGCCCCCAGGGTCACAGTATATGATAACGTCACGTTCTGTTGCATGTGGTGGTAAATTGTGGATTATGTTTTGTAGTCTTAATGTAATCCATAAATTGTTGTTTGGTTGAAATTTTGGTTTCTGTTTTCTTACAGCTCATGTGAACTTGTCATGACAGGTAGTAACGATAACTAAATACCAAGGAGGTAGTGCATTTAACGTCATTCCAGATGCTGTGACTATCGGTGGCACTTTCCGTGCCTTCTCAAAAGAAAGCTTTAACCAACTTAAGCAGCGGATTGAGGAGGTAATGTATTGAAGAATACATGCTACTAATTATGCTCAGTTCTTAGGAACACATGATAAGAAGGACGATGTCATGTGCTGTTGGTCTCTCACATTGAATGGAACTGTTGGTCTCGTACACGAGTTGTTAGTAGTGCTGTTGGTTTCTCATATTGAATGAGAGTTGTTAGTACATCTGTTGTCCTCAGGTGCGGCCCTAGCCCAGGGCCCAAAGACTAAAGGGACATCAACATGGATGTATCTAATCATGATGTACTTACTATAGGCCCCTCTTAACTCAAAAGAGTTGTGGAGTAGTGGTTATGATGTTATACACTAGAGGTCCTTAGTTCAATTCTAGATGGCAACAATTTTTGTTGTTGTTATATTTACTTTTATTTTAGTTAGTTAATTTTTTTTCACATTATGTATGTTAACCCCATTTCGGGAGTCGTTGGTACATCTGCTGTCCTTGTGCCAATCGAGTGAGTGATAATCAGAAGAAGGTCAAGTATAGGCACTAGATTCTAAATTGGTGCCATCGCTCATCTTTTATTCGTCGTGTTCTTGGTTTTGATTCTACAGGTTATTGTCGGGCAAGCATCTGTGCAGAGGTGCAGTGCCACTGTGGACTTCCTCACAGAAGAAAGCCGTTCGTCCCCGTGACAGTCAACAGCAAAACCCTCCATGATCACTTCGTGAAGGTAGCCAGAGAAATTCTTGGGACGGAGAATGTCGGAGAGAAGACTCCGATGATGGGAGCAGAGGACTTCTCTTTCTACGCTGATGTTGTTCCGGAGACGTACTTCTACTACCTAGGGATGAAAAACGAGACAAAAGGGCCATTGCATCCCGGCCACTCGCCACACTACGAGATCAACGAGGACGCGCTCCCTTATGGTGCGGCGCTCCAAGCATCTATGGCTGTAACCTACCTTTCTGGGATCAGCAGCACTACCAGTACCCCTCTGGTGAAGGAAGTTTCCCATGACGAGCTTTAGATGTTTCTCCTCCTATCATGGCCTCTGGCCCTTGTGATGTAGAAGTAAGTAGTTGGGCGCATTGCCATCAGAAGGATAGCCGAGCTCATGAGACTCTTTCTTGGTCATGTTAAGAGTGCTGGCTTCCGAACACAAAATGGTCCTGTATGTACTTTTAGTTCTCATGAAATGTGATATCTGTAAAAGCACCTGGAAGCATAAATGAACACCAATTAGCCTTATTCGAATGAATGTACTTGCTTGTTGGATGGTTCCATTCCATGTATCATATCATTATGGAGAAGCACAGGAGCAGAGGATATATACGCTTGTTCTCATTGTGTTGCTTCTTATCCAAATCCAATGATCAAAAGAGATACAAAGAGGGCTAATTTTCTGATGTAGGTTAGGCTACAAGGTATTTGTGCATATGGTGCGTGCCTTTCATCATCATCATCATCAAAGGCCTTTCTAAGGAAAAAAGTAGGGTTGGTTAAGCATTAAGTCAACTGTTAGTATCAATGGTTGCCTTAAATTGGACCACCCCACTTATGTTTCTTACTCTATGCTTTTTGTATGTCGATGGAAATTCTTTTTGTTGGGGTTTGGATTTGCAATCTAGAAAATATTTTCACATCAATGTGGCAACTCCAAGTGTATATTTCAATATAACTTTGGTCTTTTATTGATTTTATGCACATGGGATGTGGTAGCCCAGGTGGTTAAGGTGGTGGGGTGTTCTCCTAGAGGGTACATTTATGTTTTTTTGTTACTCATTTCTTCGGGATTTTCCTTAGTAGCTAATCTTCGAAGGGGCTTAGCGACTCGGACGAATGGCGCAAAGTGACACTTTGATGGCGCAACTGCGCATGAGCACTCCACGCAGACGCTGCGCTTGGGTGATGAGTGCGTGAATGTTGCCGTGCTGCGCAGAATTGGTTATTCTTTGCTTCTGGGGCGGGGCTTACTCTTTTAACCGCCCACTTAATAGGGAGTTAATCTCCGAAAATTATTGTTCTTAATAGGCAGTGGGCTGCTGGTGCTGTGGGGTGGGGGGAGGGGGTGGGGGGGTTCTCCCAATATATTCATAAGTTCTTCTATTTTGCAAGGGAGAACATAAGAGTATATATTATGTGAGGAGTTAGCAGCTGCTGTTTCGGAGCAACGAAGTGTTGTTCATTCGAGGAGTCCAAGTGTTGTTCATTCAGGAGTAACAAGTGAGCGTTCCAGAAGTTTTATCTTCAGAACTTGCTGGTTTCTAGGAGCATATCGACGGAATAATGTCGAATCTTGCTTTGAACAACGGTAATTTTGATCAACCCAGCAAGTTGTCATCTCCAACTTCTTCTTCCTCGTGATTCATTTCCTCGTGTTCCTTTTGTGGTTGTAACAAATTTGTATTAGTAACTTTGTTGAAAGTTTCATTAGATTTTTCATTCGTCAACTTGTACTTTTCTTTTATGTAGTTGTAAGAGTCATTGGAACAAGTAGTATTTTTCGGTTTTCTACTTGATTTTGCAACATCTTTGGAACCACGGGAATAACACTTTTTGTTGTTTCTTTCTATGATGTTTTCTCGTTTTGGTTTTGGTTTTGGTTTTGGTTTTGGTTGATCTTATGTCAAAAGACTAATTAAAGATTGTAATCAGCATAATATTTCATTCTATATACAATTACCTTTTGTAGATCTTTTGGCTTCCTTATATTATGGTCTTTAACATGTTGATCAATTCTGAATTAGTTCTTTAAATAACTTGCACTGGTTGGAATAGTTTTCTCTTTTATCATTATTCATGTGCTTCTGCTCTATATTGACCTTCGTGCTCATGCTTTCTTCAATTGGGCAAATTGTAATTGTAACGGCTAGGTTGTCCTTAACTTTAGATGAATATACCTATCTAGCTTTAGAAACATCTTCTAATTATTAATTATATGTATGATTAATGATGGACTATTGAGTATTGTGAGGACAAATTAAGAGATACATCCCCATGTTTCATCACCATAGGTTTACATCAAGATTCAGTATTATCTCGTTGCACAAATTATGAATGATTTACGAGTTACTTTCATGATGAGTTCCTTGGTCTATGTTTTTTTAATTATGATATTTTGTTATTCAACGAGATTAGGGAATTATTAACTTCTAAAATGGAAACATGGAGACAAGCTATGGAATCTAGAGGATTTAAAAGCTAGTCGAGGAAAACATCTCTCCATAGAGTAGCTGGAAATTAGAATATAAAAATGTGTACTAATTTCTTTTAGATTCCTAAAATTGTAGTTAAAAGATTAAACATTGTCTAAACCCACCGATAATCTGTATGATCACTATAAATTAAAATTGTAGGGTAGAGAACTTATGCAGAAATTGAGATTGGATTGTCTCCAATGGTTGAGAGGTGCAAACTTCTCTCCTCTACTTTGCCATTGAGAAGAAAATCCAAATCCAAGAATGTATAGGTTTGGAATTGAAATAATTAGCGAAAAATTATAGTTAAACCTTTTGCAATGGAATGACAAATTTTGATCATCTCTCACAAAAAAGAAAAAAAAATTTAAATGTCTTTTTATTCATAATACTAAATTATGCATATTTTTATTTTTATTTTAATGGGTGTGAATAGTTATTTAATAATGTTAAGGTAACTCTTTAATAGTCACGGATCCAAGAATTAATATTTAGTTCAAAATTCGTGTCAATTTAAAATTAAAATTTTAGTTCACTACTAGTTTGACAATAACTTTTTCTTTCTTTCCATTAATCATTTCCTAATCTGAATTCAATATCCACAAATCTCATTTAAATTTATTATTTTTGAATAATAACTAATTTTCTTTTTTGTTACCTATCTTCGAATTCATAAATTATTTTGTTAGGTATTTACAAATTTATTTATAGCTAGTAGAATTTTCATAAATTTACATTAGCTAGACAAAAATCTTAAATTCAGTTACCATAATTAATATTATTACTAAATTCCTAAACTCTAAGCTCAATTACTATTATTATCATTACCCATATTATTATTATTATTATTATTAAACTCTAATACTCTCTCTGTTCGTACACATTTTTAGCCAATCGATGGTCATTTGATACTGTCTATTTGTGAGCTTGAAAACAAGTAAATAATTTTTTGTGCACAGGCTCTATTTTGGGATGATCAAGTGCCCTCCCTCCTTCCTAGCGCAATACTCGATCGACCATTTTTTATGCACAACCTCATCTCTTTCGATCTCCCTCAAATTTTAGACTCCAAATTCATCATTTGCTCATCCTTTGGTAGCCCAAACATAGGTAAATAAATTTTTTATTTTTTTTGAAATTCTCCAACTCGACGCCGTACCATCAACTCGGGTGATTTAGTCTCTAACCGTCTACACCGAAAGGTGCATAATGACGTTCCCAACGTGTAGAAATTGTCAAAATTCAAATGCATCAACCAGCTGTAACCTACTCTATTTTTCTAGAAAATTTTCTTTTATAATAATAGAAATAATAATACGACAACATACCAATAATAATAATAATAATAATAATAATAATAATAAACCAAACAACAACAACAACCATACAACATCAACAACAACTAAGCAGCAGACTGACTTCCACCCGACACCCCTTCACGACCCGTGCGGGCCCAGACAAACCGTGACCGACCCTCACATCTCCCTCTCTATATAAACGCTCTAAACCGAAACCCTAACCCTAATCTCCTTCTCTAATCTAAACCCTAAACCTACCCCTGCTCCAGAGTTGCCGCCGCCGGCCTACCATCGAACCCCCTCCAACCCGCGGAACCGACAACAGCAGCCAGTTCAGGTACCCTATTTCCCCGCCTCGTAACTCCTTGCACACACAACAAAAATTAAATTTTCTTGATCCTATGTAATGCCTACTTTACCTAGTTTATGAATATGTAATTTACAACATTTGGTTTCGTAGAAATCTGGTAGAAAAATCGAGTCCAAAACTCGAAAAAATTATATTTTCTGACATGACAGAAACAGTCAAAGTATCATTGTTTACGCTCCGTTTTCTCCCAAACCATGTAGTATTTTTGAAATATATTTGAACGAATTTCTAAAAAACATATACAAGAATAATTTTGTTCTTTTAGTTTTTATTTAGTTGATTTATTTGCTGAATTAAACCTGTTCAAACTTGATCAAAAACCATCCTTTTCCAAACTCGAAAAGTTGCGATACAGAGTGCGTCCCGACAAACTGGACAATCTCGCCGTGTACCAGTTGCACCGAAAAGCGCGTATGGTATTTTCTGACGTGTGAACTTTCGCAGAAGTTGATTTGGACTTGTGTGCACGCCGAAATCAACCTGTATCAGTAAAAAATCTTTCGTATCAATGTTTTGCAAAATACCTTAGAAGTTTGTGACTGCTTGTCGGAATACGACAAAACTTGTGCCAACGGATCCGTGATATCACGCTGGACCTGTAACCCAAGCTTCACGCGATTCCGAGACAATTGACCGAGCCACCGTTTGGCGGGTCCCACCGTTTGACTTGATAAGCGATTTTGTGATCGGCTCACCGGAACCAAAAATTGGATATACCGTTGAGTTCGTATCGTCATTTATGATTTATTTGATCTATAATTTATCTAATTTAGAGACCTTTATCCCTGACACGTATTTCGGTGCAAAGTGGCACATATGTGGACCCCGCTTTGATCAGAAATTATCTTTTGTCCCTGTGTTCAAATTGGACGAAAGGGTAGTATTTTATGACTATCTCATTGATTCCGGAGATGTTGGTGATATTTATTTCAGCATTCGGAGACGTTCATTCAGATTTTCTACCTTCCGGTTCCTTCTGCTTGTCGTCTGGACGTCTATACTCCACAGATTGCTTGCCAGGCAAGTATACTTTGCCACAGTAATATTTAGTTACATTCATTGCTGAATATTTATTTTCTATTGTCTATTTTTATTATTTTGCTATATAAAACTGCGCGTCCTAGAAAGACTTGGGTGCAAACGACGGTTGCGTCATCTTTTGTCTTTTGTTTATATAATGCATGTTGACCTAGTTTTATGAGACCACCACATGATTTTGAGGTATTCTTATGTTTTATTTGACCGTGACACATTTGTTACACGAGTTGTGAGTCTCATGTAGGACACAGACTTGCGTATTAGGCTGGCCACCTGTATGTATAGTTCGTGCGACGGATAATGAATAATTGCTAATAGAAATATCATGTTTTAGCGGACTTAGCAGTTACTAGAGGTGTTTGTGTGTTATGGATGTGACACGTTAGTAGCATCGGGTGGGGGGGGGGGCAATGAGTAAGCGTATGTGACTCCTTTACACTTTTTTTTTATTTGCCCGTAAGCTCCGCTGGAGACGCGAGGCGTTATGACCCCTTATATATACTTCAGGCCTATGACGATCGAAAGACGTTATGTCCGAGGTCCCTGGATCTCCAAGAGAACTACACCCATCCAATTATTTTAGCCAGATAGTCCATACGCATGAAAGTTGTTCTTAAATTGCATAACACATAGACTGGTTAGGCGACCACGTTGGATGTTTTACTTTCAGTACATTATTGACATGCTTTTATGTATCTTGTTTCGTCCCTCTGAGGCCCTGGTCCCTTTTCAGGTAAAAACGATCAGGATTATCCACAGAAGTATGGACCGGGGCCTGACGCATCAGTCTCTGTTGAGGAGGTCTTACCCCCCGAGTACCCATGACTACTTCATAACCAATGGATCTTCTAGCTGCTGTTTCTTTATTTGACATTTTATTTTATATTGAAGTTCTGACCTCCGTACTCGTGACTTTTAGTTATTTATTTTGGTACTTCTTTACTTGTGTCTATGTATGAGATATAGATGCCTGCGACTTGTGTTGACAATATATGTACCACTTGTGAATTATTTATTTATATGACAGCGTATGTGTGTGTTATAATTTTTCAACATATTGGAGTGTCATCTACATACGGCTGTCATGCTACGTATTCCAAGTCCTATGTATTTTGGGACTGGGACGTGACATGTTTAGTCACTACGTATTCCTAGTCCATCAGATATTTTACGATATCAGATATTTACGATATCTGATATCAGATATTTTACAAAACATGTAATTAATTCTTATATGCTTCTCAGATTACAATAGAACTGTGCCATTGTTTTGTACTTGCAACATCTGTATAATGATATTTTCTTCCAGTTATGTGAACCTTCTTCTAAGAGACATCGTTATTAGGACCTGTCAATCGGCCAATTTCATTGTTTTGCAATCGGGACTAAGATTTTGTTTATGTAAGTTTAGGTGACCGTGTTTCCATTATGAACATTTTTATATAATTACTTTCACTTTTGAAGTCAATTATAACTTGGTCATTTTTATAGTCAATTGTAACTTGGTCATTTTTATATAATTACTTTCACTTTTGAAGTCAATTCTAACTTTGTCTGCGTCTTAGTCCAAGCTAGGCCTCCCAAGAAAATTTTGCAAAAAATGGTGACAAAGATAATATTTGTTGTGGGATTTGAACATTGTGTACTATAGTTTTTTTTACTAGACTAACCACTTAAACTAACACACTAACATAAATATACAAGTTAATAAATAAATAATTAACTATTAAAATACTCATATATAGATAATTTGTTCCAAAGTGAAATAGTGGACCATGTAGATTCTACGAACTAAGTCCTAATTTTATGTCAAATCCCGATCCGCTCTGATACAAATATAATTGGCCGTTTTCTTAACATTGGGCTCAATGCTCCAAAACATGGTGCTCATATTTAATAGGGGTGCAACTCGGGCAGGCTAAATCCGAGCCCGATCGGGTAAACCCTTTAATCAGTTGGATTAGGGTTCAAGATACTTGGATTCGGGTTCGAGTTCTGGTTAAAATATTTGAACTCGATCAAAAATTGGGTTGGGATCGGATTCATGTGTCGGGTTATCCGAAGAATCCGAAATCCGACACACACACACACACATGTCCCAGTACCGGAATACAGAGACGGACATGGCCAGCTCCCCCATACAAGGTATAGAACTTCGTACGAATACGTATAATATTTACATATTTTTGAAAGAAAAAATCTCACATGCAACATATTTAATTTACCAAAAAACAGTCACGTTGCTTGCATCAATTATCATTTTGTGAGATGGATGAAAATGTAGACTTATGAATTTGTGTTTAATGAGTTGTTTACTTGTTTATTAGGGATTAAAAAAATACATGCCGAATTTTTAGTGCCGAATTTGTTCATTCAAAACGTACTGAGCACGAATTAAATCTAACTCGAATGTTTCTCGTTTGACAAATATTTGACCGAATTTTTTTAACGTATTTTACTTATACTATTTTGATTTATATTCGTACTTTTGTCATTCCGATTTTTTTCGTTTGCCGAATTGCCTACAAGGGGACTGGATTGGAATAGTATAATGTTTGTGAAGCCCAACAACACTACATTAAGATGTAAATCTAATTTCGTTAAGGTCTGTATTTGAATAGTATAATGTTTTTGAAGCCCAACAATACTTCGTTAGGGGATATAAACCAGTATCTTCTGATAATGTAAATGGTTTAAGAGTAAATACGTGTTTGAGCAATAAAGAGAACAAACTCCATGAGTATATCAAATATTTAAAAGTATTTTATAAGACTCCTCCCATTTAAACTCCAAAAGTTATGTTTTCTTAGTACATGAGATGTGTGTCTACATCATCTTTTTATTAAAAAACAAAAATAATTATAAACATGTTACATAATTCTACATAAATATGTTATTCATATTTTCTACGGTTAGTTTTATTATTTCAGCTATAGTCTTTTATTGCAACGACATAGAGACAAATTATTTTCTTTTTCCTAAGGTCACCAGAAAAAGAGAACCGAAAAAGAATCTGAGAGGTACAATAGAGAAAATAGCAAAAAAACGTGATCCTTTGGTCACAATGAATCTCCACCACAGGCAGGCCAGGCCCAAAGTGCCACTTTAGGGATAAAACTATAAAATATATTATTATTATTATTATTATTATTATTATGTACTAGTAGTTTGGGACATATGTTGTGTGTCCAATTTTCAGTAAAAGAAAAAGAAAAATATATGGGATTATGATCATTTCAGAGATATCTTTTCTTAGATGTTCTAAAGCGGCATCGCACTCGGTCTATACAGAGGTGGTGGGAACGAAACGTATGAAAACAATTTTTATGTGAAATTTCTAACGGGAAAAAAATTACGGGACGATCAAGGTCTAATCCTGATAAGTCTCCACAAATGGAATAAGAAATACACCGAATACTTACAAAATTTTCACTGATCCAAACGGATCACCACTACTATTTGGAATATGAAAACTTGATTACATGTTTTTAAATAACAAAAAAGACGATGAAAAAAATACCTGAATAATCTCTCCTTCTATGCTAATATATTTATTAAAAAAAATAATTTAACGTTGAAACTTTTATTTTCAAATATATTATGCATATGTTTACTAATTTAAACTATTCATTAAAGTTAATAGAGACAACTATGTAGTTACGGAAGGTCCCTTCGGTTTTTCTAAATAGGCTTGCATGTAGGTATAAAACAGAAACATATGATAATACTAATATATACTACTATATAATGGTAAAAGTTCAACTTCGTAGTGAAAACTTTTTTCTTCAAATATACTCTTGCATATATTTACTAATTAAATTATCCACTAAAGATAATATGGACAACTAGATAATTACGATAGCTGTCATTTTGCCTTTTTAAACAATCTTGCATGCATATATATATATATATATATATATATATATATATATATATATATATATATATATATATATACACACACACATGTCAACCGGAATACGGAGACGGACATTGCCAGCTCCCCCATACAAGGTATAGAATGTCGTACGGCGGTCACGGTTGTAACTAGGTAAGGGGTGCATACTACAAGCAAGTCACTTAGGGTAACACAACACATATATTGTCTCAACCAGTCAAGTAAGGACAGTAAACATAGAACATATATGACAAGAAATTGCGTCATAAACGATCAGCCACAATATTCAAGAACCCAGCTGTGCAAAAATAAGAAAGCTGACAGAGTAGCAAAAGTATATGACCATGATCAACTGCAGTCTGATTAATTATAATCATATAAAGAAACTAAATGTCCAGATTTACGGCTAACAAGTGCCGGTGGCTAAACGTCCAAATTGAGTAAAATGAGCAATAACTAGCAGGGAAGAAGAAACCCACTCGTTTTCTTCAACGACCATCCCTCTGGTGCGCGCCATGGTTCAGAAAAAGTACGCTTGATCCTCGGGTGCTGGCGCTAAACCTGGCCATGCAAAATCAGTAGGTTTAGACCCCAAATAGCAAATACCGCAAAGAAAGCACGAATGGAGAAATAAAACCAGGTTATGAAATAGACACACACACACACACACACACACACACACACACACACACACACACACATATATATATATATATATATATATATATATATATATATATATATATATTCTCGTAGTTTCGGTCCATAGCCTACCGTGACACAATAATCTAACCCTACAACTAAATAAGGACAAGGGTTAGACCATCGCACCATGATAGTCCATGTCCCTAGACTATTTGACAGCAGATACAATACACAAACAAGCTTAGTTACATAATTGGTCAATCACTTGTACGGCTTACTAGGTGGAGTCTAGGTTATTGTCACCACGCCATTTCCAGAGCCGGATATTTTTTTTAATTTTAATTTGGGTTAATTTTGTATTATTTATATTTAATTATATTTATATTTAATTGATGGTTGTATTATTTTTTTATTGATTGTTTTAGGGTTTTGGCTAGCCTTGACCCATGTCAGACCCTAGTGGGCCCATGTCCGACCCAGCCCACACCCTTGTGAGACCTATTTTTGGGGTTTAGAATATTTATTATATTTTTAGTGGGTTAGTTGTAGAGATTTGGAGTTAGTTTGAGTGCTTTTGGAACCCGAAACCCAAGTTAGGAGGGCATTTTGGATTTTTGGACTTTATGTAACCCTTTATTAGGTGTTTGGCCGGCCCTCCCCACACTCCCAGACCCACACCCGACCAGCAGCTCTCCCTCCCATTCCACTCTTCTTCTTCCTTTCTTCTTCTTCTCCACTCCTTCTTCTTCTTCCTTTCTACTTTCCACTTCTAGTAAGTACCTATTTCTCTTCCTTCTTCTATTCTCCTTGAATGATAAACCCTAACCCTACATTCTTCCCCAACCTAGGTGGGTAGAGCCCAGATTTGGTGTTGGAGCTTGGATTTGAAGCTTGGAAGCTTAGTTTGGTGGATTTGGAGCTTTTTGGAGACTTTGGCTTGGGATTCCAACTCCCAAGAGGTAAACCCTAATTTTCTCCCTTATAATTACTCTTATATAGTGTAATTAATAGTTTAGAACCTTCCTAGACCCTTAGGCTACCCGTGGGAGGAAGTTGGAACTAGTTTGGTTGAGTTCAGAGACTTTAACACTAGGTTTTGTGTCAATTTCGGGTGGAATTCCAATTTGACCCAATTTTGGCTGATGCCCTAGGTTAGACGGACCTAGATAGATGTTGTCGGGTGTCTTGAGGGTGAGTGCGTGTCTCCGTTCGGACACGGGAAGCCGTGTCGCGGAGAAACGGACGTTTCGGGCGAATTTGAGATTTTCGTCGTCGCCGGTTCTAAGTACGTGCGCGTTTTTGCCACGGACCTAGAATCGACATGATAGCATTTTTTCTAGGATCTAGGCATCGTTTAGGACCAGTGGATAAATTTTGGGCCGATTCCGAGTTGGTTTGGTGTGCGTTTCAGGAGGTTTTCCGAACCGCACACCGCGTGTTCGTCGAAATGACCGAACGGCCATTTCGACTTAGTTTCCTAGTTTCGGGCTTGTGCGCGCGTTGGGTTAGCTTCGGGAAGTGTGTGCTAGAGTTCTCGGGTTATATTTTATATATATATTTGTGTTTGCGCGTGTATGGGACGTTGGGCGTGCGTTGCGTTATGTGTTGTGTGTGTATATATATATATATATATATATATATATATATATATATATATATATATATATATATATATATATATATATGTGTGTGTGTGTGTGTGTGTGTGTGTGTGTTTCTATATATATGTTTATGTTTGTGTATAGTTGTGTGTGTGTTAGTGTGTGTGAGGTTGTGTGTGTGTTAGTGTGTGAGGTAGTGTGTGTGAGAGTGAGTGTGTGAGGGTGTGTGAGAGTGAGAGTGTGTGAGTGAGTGTATATATATATATATATATATATATATATATATATATGTTTGAGTGTGTGTGTGTATATATATATATATATATAGATATATGTATGTGTTTGTATACATGTGTGTGTGTTTATATGTGTGAATATGTGCATATGTGTGTGTGTAAGTATATGTATTAGTGTGTTTATATATATATAGTTGTATATATATATATATATATATATATATATATATATATATATATATATATATATATATATATATATATATATGTATATAGGTGTGTGTGTCTGTGTGTCTTTGTGTGTGTGTTGTCGTGTGTGTGTGAGGGTGCAGCAGTAAAAAGCAGCAGTAGCATTCGCATTTTAAAAGCAGCAGCAGCATTTAAAAAGCAGCATCAGCAGCAGTAAAAAATAGCAGCAGCAGCATATTTAAGCAGCAACAGCAGCAACAATGTAAGTAGCCAGCGCAGCAGCAGCAATCGCATCTAGGTGCGTTGCTTTAGCAGGTAGCGAGGGATGGTAAAATAGATAGATAGTTAGATAGATACATGGATGGATAGATTAATGGATTGATAGATAGAATTTTAGATAGATATATAGATATAGATAAATAGATAGATTGATAGATTGATGACTAGATAGATAGATGGATAAGTAGATAGATACCTAGATATCTAGATAAATACATAGATAGTAGATAGTTAGATAGATAGTTAAATATATAGATAGATAGATAGATAAGTAGATAGATATCTAGGTATATAAATAGATATACCTAGATAGATAAATAAGATAGATAAATATCTAGAGAGATAGATAGATAGATAGATAGATAGATAGATAGATAGATAGATTTATAAATAGATAGCTAGATAGATGGATTGATAGGTAGATGTTAGATAAATAGATGGATAGAATTTTAGATAGATAATTAGATAAATAGATACTAGATGGATACATAGATTGATAGATAGATAGATAGATAGATAGATAGATAGATAGATAGATAGTTATATCTATCTAAGGTATAGATATATATATACCTATAGCTATATATATCTATAGATATCTAGATATATATATACATATATATGAGTTTAGGTAAGGTATGTATATAATTGTGGTTGTGGATATCTATATATATGTGCATAGATACTTAGATATGTATAATATATGATAGATATATATATTCTAGCCTAGATTAGTAGCTAGGAGTATATCTATATACTTAGATAGCTAACTAAATAGCTAGTTAGAGGGGGTATGAGAGAGAGATCCCAATACCTTGAGATATCAAGGTATCTCACAAAGGTATTGAGTTTCGAGCAGGATTTTTGAGCAATAGCCTAGGAATAGTATTGGAGTAATTTTTATATGTATATGTGTATATATTTACGCGTGCTAGCATAGGTTTTAGAGGGTTTAGGCGGGACGTATAGCGTAGGGTGAGGTATCGGATACCGAGGGTATCCCGGTATCTCAAGGAGGCGAGTTTGAGGGTTTACTAGCTTAATGACCTAGTTTTGACCTAGAATTTCAGGGGCACCCTAGTTTGACCTAGAGTTGACCGTAGTTGACTCGGTTGACCGCCAAAGTCAACTTTTGACCTAGATTTGACCCAGGGTTGACTTTTTGGACCCAGAGTTGACTTTTTGACCTAGTGTAAGCACCTGATTTTTCAAAAATATTAAAATTAGGATTTTAACAATTTTCTGGAATTTTCTGGGAATTTTCTGAAATTAAAATCAGGGTTTTCAAATATTACATGATTTTTAATTGATAATAAACAACATTAAAATATTATGTAAATAATATTTTTGAGTGTAAAATGAAAAACTGGACTTAGGGTAATTTTTCTGGAATTGATTGGACCCCGGACCTATTTTTAAAACACCTAAAACTAGTTATTTATTTATTTAATTATTTATTTATTTATTTATTAATTGTTTTATTATTATTATTATTATTATTATTATTATTATTATTATTATTATAATTTAAACCCAGCCCACTGGGCCCGGCCCACCGGGCCCAGCCCCAACCCGGCCCAGTACCCGCCCTAGCGGGTCGGGTCGGATCCGTCAGACCCGACCCGGACCCGCCCGCACCCGCCCGCTCCTCTCTCCCTCACCCACGACCCAGCCCTCCGCTTCCGGCGCCGCCGCCCGCTCCGCCTGCCCACACCCCCACGACCCGGCCACCCCTCCGCCTCCCTCGGCGACGACAACCCCCGGCCACCCTATAAATTCTCCCGTCCCCTCTCCGATCTCCCCCACCGCCTGTAACGCCCCGTTCGTCCCGTTCCCCCTATTCGGGGAGCGCGGCCAAGAAATACTTACGACCGTTCGATCGGGACAGATTGAATCAAGATCCTTTCCTCGTTATGGATTGGTTTCTTCGGAATCAGGTCCCATAATCAATGGATCGTGCCTCAAGGAAGGACTCGGCGGCAGAGTAGAGAGAGGCCTTTCCGTTGTGTTGGTTTTCCTTGCCCGTTTTCGATTTGCCGTTTGGTTGCGTACTTGTTGGTTTTAGGACTTGCGTTTTCTTGAACGGTTTCGATGGACTTCATTGTTTTCGTTCTTAGGATTTCGCATTTCGTATCGAGCCTTGGAGACCGAAGCAGGAGGTATTGATCATCCGTTGGTGCGTGCAGGTGATCGTGTAGACAACGCGCGAGCGGAGTCTTAGGGATCTCTACTTCTTCTTCCTATTCAACAAACGTGTGAGTGGCTCTATTTCGATAAGCACCTTCTTTCCAAGGGCTCCGTTCATAATAAAATTGACTCAGTTGTGCATTCAATCAAACGATACCACTTAAGTAATAAGTTGGATAACAAGATAAGATAAGAAGTAGGCTTGGAACACCCATTGCTTGTCATACAAAACCTTGCATGAATTCATTGATGCATGCATGTTCGTTGGATGTTTAATGGGTTGGTATTTATTGATAGTTCAAAGTGATCTTCAATAAGTTCAAAGTGTTCTTCTATAAACTGCTGCATGTTATTTCATATAACTGTTGGTTGATTGTGATAGTACAGTAAAGCAGTTTCATACATGATGTTCTTTAAATCGCTGGTAAGTAAATCTATGATGTAGAGTTCATAGAAATGGTCATGGGAATTCTTGTGCACAAGGGATCCAGGTTCCTGCGAGCGGTTACCGGGGCACCGGGCCGTTTCGACCCGGGCGGAATCTACTTTCTTAGTCCTGGGAGCGGGGAATTGTAGCGGGGCTAGCTACCCGCGCTGCAAGCGTCGCCGCCAGCCCAGACTAAACCCATGATGGCTAGTAGACAACAAAGAAAGATGTTGTGTATATTTAAACTGTGCAGACTAACTATGTCTTCGTGACAGGGAAGGCTATGGTAAGTTGTACAGGTGGTTCAGACGGTACAGGTAAAGTCACCGAACGGTGACATGTGAAGTTATGTTATTTTGTTCTTGCATACCTGCTAAATGAAATCTGATCTAGGCAAGAATAGAAAGTCACATAAACACATAAATGTTGCATGTTCATTTAAAACTCATCTAAAGAGCTTGGTAAAGTTGAGCAGCTAGCCTTCACCAGTACTTTTCGAAGTACTGACCCTCGTTGTAGCAGGTTCCCCGGCGCAAGGCAACGCGGCGAGGAGCTGAAGCTCTCTCCGGACTTTTGGGATCCTTGGCGGTTCGTGGCCAAGACTTTTGGGGGCTCAAGCTAGAAGCCTTCCCCTCTCTCTCCGTTGCGGGAATAACGCTAAGGCGATGGTGCTTACCCGCACCCAAGGTGTTTTGTGTTTTGAAACTATGTAAAGGGACATAATGTATGGATCGGCTATCTCATTTTGCGTCCAAGTTTGTAAGCCCGTGGGGCATTTTATACTTTTGAGTCAAGCAATGTAACAAGATGTTCATTATAAATAAAAGAGAAACTTTTCTATGCCTCAACCTTGTGTTATCTTATTTGTCTACTCTGTTGCATTGTTTCTAAAGAATATCCTTATGCCTAAGGCCTTGTGCACGCGCGCCCTACGCGTGCACGGCATCGCGCCCCTGGGACGATTATCGGTTAGACGGAATCGGGGCGTGACATATTGGTATCAGAGCATGCTTCAGATCCTTTGATCTCTCAAAAGAAAGTTTCTAAAGAGGACTTTGTTCCTTCCGAGTAGACCCTTGAATTCGCTTGGCCAAAATGAGATGCGTTCCATACAATAAGTCTAAATATTTTGAAAAGTGCGTGGGAATTATACGATTGCTTGGACGGGATTATGATGTGAGGGCTTTTGTCCCAACTCATAGAGGATGTTGTGAGAGAAGACTCGTGTTATAATCGGCAAGTTATATGTCTATATGAAAACACCAAACGAGTAGAGTGCGAGATAAGAATATCGTTCAGACAGTGGTCTATGCACATGGCCTTTTGGCCAAATTGTGTTAAGTATCGTGCACCAAGACCCTTGGTGCTAGTGAGTTGAGTGAGATTTGGGTATTGTTGGGATGAGAATAAAGTTGACTTGGAGGGAAATCGATAGAGACGTTATCGGATTGCCGCTGAGGCGAGTAATGGAAATCGTGTAGGGAATTTTCGGAAATAGTTGGACGGTTATTCATAGCGATAAGTTATGATTTGAAGCATAGTCTGTATAGAGGACTATGAATACAGGTGTGTACGAGTCTAAGATCGCTAAGGCGATAAATAGGGACGGTGTTGGAGTTCTAAGGAACGAATTGGGCATACGAGTGAAGGATGCGAGCGCGAAGGATGCGAGCGCGAATCAGGAGTTATTAGGACGACTCAATTCCTGAGTAGTGTATGCTATAAGTCCCCTGTTCGATTTTGCAAATTTGTGGATATAATGAGTTGTAAAGATTCAAGGAGTATAACTCGAACCCTGAGTGGTGTATTTGTTGGCTTAGGAATGCTTAAACGAAGTCGTGGATTCGGAGAGTTAAGCGAGTCTAGCGACAAGCGACGAGATTGGGTAAAGCCTTAGTAGAAATAAACAGTGCCTAGCAAGTAAACGAACTCGGAGAAAGCATGCGATGTTTAGTTCGAACGGAGTTACAATGAGTTGAATAAGGGATAAGGCTTACATCGAATAGAAATTCAGGGCAATTGGAATCGATATCATGGTCGGAAAAGACTTAGAGGATTGTACGAGCGAGTTTGAGTTGAAACAAGCGAATTACAAAACTTGAGTCGAGATTGAATAATCTGAGATGCGATCGAAGTAAGTGCAATTAGAAATAATGGAGTGAACGAATGAAAGCGTGCATGGAAAATTTGGATTTGAGTAGAATATCGCTCGATAGAGTTCGGTTTGAGTACGAATGCGAGGACTCCATATTTTGGGAGATTCTAGACTATAACAATGGTTGGAAGATAGCTCGGATTGATGCAAGTTGAAAGAATTATGATTTTGATGGATTGAGTTAAGCGGTGATAGATTTGGCTTGGAGTTTGGAAGAACGATCTTGAAATCTAGTTCGGAAAGATAACATTCGAAATCTGTCCCAGCGAGGACGATTATCCTGCGGGAGCATCGGCGTGGTGATTTCACGTACGGTAGGGATAAGCAAACTCAAGAGAACAGGTTCGGTGATTATTCCAAAACGAACTCGATGAATGGAAAGTATCAATGGGATAGACTCGGGTTTGGGAATTGATCTTAGTTGTTTGAGGAATGCTAAGAGTAGACTAAGAAAATGAGTCTAAGGATTTTTCTTGAGGAGTTAGTCTAGAAACGTAAAGTAAGAGATGTTGGACGTTTTCATGAACGGATACGTAGATTGCGCTGGACGACTTAGAGTTCATGATATACATCGATGGTTTATAATGGAATTGTGGCTTAGTGATACGAGCGTAGAAAATGATGGATTGGTGAATCCTATTAAACGAGATGAAAGAGATAGTATGTGCGAATCGATAGGTTAGCCCTGGAACGTGGGCGTATCGTGGGTTCGGTTGAACGAGCGTGTTGGTGTGATAGGATGATCTGTGCTCGATGTTTAGAAATCTGAGTGAAACGAGCTTGGGTAGAATACCCGTGTAAAGGAACAATGGTTTGACCTTAGGGTGTTTGGGGCGAGCGTTGTGCAACACGGTTGCGCGATGAGTCGCAAACTTGAGTTGTACCTATGACTGTGTGTGCTGGCCTAGGGACTAGGCAGACGACCCTATGCCTTGAGTTAAACTGGAGTGGCTGACTTCAGAGTATCGTTCGAGAAGAATGATAGAACTGGGGCAACAAGACTTAGAGTTAGAATTTGGAATTTGGAATATACACTAGCAACGTTCGCGTTGAAACAAACGTAATGCAAGATAGGACTCGGGTGATAATTGATTTGGTTGGATAGGTTATGCGACGGTAAAGGATAAGATGATAGCTGGATCGAACAAGAGTTCGGTCATTCATATAGCAGGACGATCCGCGTTTCGAAAGATTTTCACGAGTAGCTTGTCAGACTTAGCTGTCACTGAGCTTGGTTGAAATACACATATTTGGGGGACGCCTTGAATATGGGTACGATCCAGACTTAGCGATATGCATAACTCGGATGCAGCTGCAAAGGAAAATGTTCGGATTCGTATGGATGAGTATGGCAACTGAAATAGGTTAGCCTCAACCTAAATTTTCATAGAGGAAAGATTGTATCGTTCCTCGTGCTACCGGGATAGTTCTGCGCTAAGGCGCAGTACGAGACTGAGTTTGGGAATGCAATAGTTGAACTAATAGATCGTTCGGATAAAATGATTAAGCACTCGGGCGAACGAAACGAGTAAAAATGAATAGGAAGTTAAGTTCGATTGAGCCAAAGGTGCGAAGGACTTGAGCGTACCCCAGGTAGGCAATTTAGCTCTGCGCTAAGGCGCAATATAGACTGAATCAGAAAACGTTGGTGATTTGGGTGCGAATTTATTTAGCGAGATTGGACGGTGACTCAAAGAGAGTGATGCAAACGAGATTGGAAAATTAGCCCAAATTCAAACCTTTGGTTTAGGCGTAACGACGGGTTTCGATAGGCGACGTCAAGTAATAGGCTCAATTGTGTTGGGTTCCTATGGCGATAATATAACAAGTTGGACAAGTCCACCCAATTATGAGTCGTAAGTGCCCGTTAAGTTATAGAATACCATGTGCTTGGGTAATATAGCCCTGCGCTAGGTGCAGTAGATTTTGAGAAGGAAGTGCAACGATCGAGTTGAGTATAACTCGATAGCATTGAACGATAAAGTCGTTCGATGAGAATTGGCCAACATTGGCATAACGCATGGTGAGAAAATAGAGGATTGTAGTATTGAGACAGTCCTTGAAGGATAAGATGAGATGTATAAAGTGGTCTAGAAGTTATGCGATAGCACGAGTTGCGCTCAGGAAGTCTCGAGGACGGAACTTGTTCTGAGTGGTACATGATGTAACGACCCGCTTCGCTCAACCCGGAGGGCCGATTCAAACGGCACAAGTGTAGCTATTCAATCGCCTTGCTCAGCGAGATGGCTCGTTCGATGCAAAAGAATTCATGTTGGGATCCTCAATGGAGTCAGACTTAGGCTATCAGAAGCGCGTCCGGAGTCTCGCTCGACCGATGCGATACATCGCTAAGGTGAGTGACCCCGATGAACCTGTCTCTACTTAGCTGCACACTAAGAAAATGAATGTTACGTGCTAGTTTACAGGCGATAACCTTTGCATGCTAATAAAAGAGATGAACGCACATAGCTAAGGGGATAACCCCGCTTTATTATCGTATAGAACATGGAAATCTTACTTGCTAGCTGCGTAGTCGACTTAGGTCAGTTGAATCTGCAAGCGGACTTGTCGTACGCGGCGGAGCCTGTCCAAATTTTGGATCGTAAAAAGAAGCAGTTGCGGAACCGAACGTCTCGCTAGTGCGCGTACTGTGGCGAAACCACTTGGTCGAGGAGTCGACCTGGGAACTTGAATCTGGCATGAGGAAAAAATTTCTCTCATTATTCCTTAGTGGTAGGCTCTATTCTTAAGTTTCGGGACGAAACTTCCTATTAGATGGTTATGATGTAACGCCCCGTTCGTCCCGTTCCCCCTATTCGGGGAGCGCGGCCAAGAAATACTTACGACCGTTCGATCGGGACAGATTGAATCAAGATCCTTTCTTCGTTATGGATTGGTTTCTTCGGAATCAGGTCCCATAATCAATGGATCGTGCCTCAAGGAAGGACTCGGCGGCAGAGTAGAGAGAGGCCTTTCCGTTGTGTTGGTTTTCCTTGCCCGTTTTTGATTTGCCGTTTGGTTGCGTACTTGTTGGTTTTAGGACTTGCGTTTTCTTGAACGATTTCGATGGACTTCATTGTTTTCGTTCTTAGGATTTCGCATTTCGTATCGAGCCTTGGAGACCAAAGCAGGAGGTATTGATCATCCGTTGGTGCGTGCAGGTGATCGTGTAGACAACGCGCGAGCGGAGTCTTAGGGATCTCTACTTCTTCTTCCTATTCAACAAACGTGTGAGTGGCTCTATTTCGATAAGCACCTTCTTTCCAAGGGCTCCGTTCATAATAAAATTGACTCAGTTGTGCATTCAATCAAACGATACCACTTAAGTAATAAGTTGGATAACAAGATAAGATAAGAAGTAGGCTTGGAACACCCATTGCTTGTCATACAAAACCTTGCATGAATTCATTGATGCATGCATGTTCGTTGGATGTTTAATGGGTTGGTATTTATTGATAGTTCAAAGTGCTCTTCAATAAGTTCAAAGTGTTCTTCTATAAACTGCTGCATGTTATTTCATATAACTGTTGGTTGATTGTGATAGTACAGTAAAGCAGTTTCATACATGATGTTCTTTAAATCGCTGGTAAGTAAATCTATGATGTAGAGTTCATAGAAATGGTCATGGGAATTCTTGTGCACAAGGGATCCAGGTTCCTGCGAGCGGTTACCGGGGCACCGGGCCGTTTCGACCCGGGCGGAATCTACTTTCTTAGTCCTGGGAGCGGGGAATTGTAGCGGGGCTAGCTACCCGCGCTGCAAGCGTCGCCGCCAGCCCAGACTAAACCCATGATGGCTAGTAGACAACAAAGAAAGATGTTGTGTATATTTAAACTGTGCAGACTAACTATGTCTTCGTGACAGGGAAGGCTATGGTAAGTTGTACAGGTGGTTCAGACGGTACAGGTAAAGTCACCGAACGGTGACATGTGAAGTTATGTTATTTTGTTCTTGCATACCTGCTAAATGAAATCTGATCTAGGCAAGAATAGAAAGTCACATAAACACATAAATGTTGCATGTTCATTTAAAACTCATCTAAAGAGCTTGGTAAAGTTGAGCAGCTAGCCTTCACCAGTACTTTTCGAAGTACTGACCCTCGTTGTAGCAGGTTCCCCGGCGCAAGGCAACGCGGCGAGGAGCTGAAGCTCTCTCCGGACTTTTGGGATCCTTGGCGGTTCGTGGCCAAGACTTTTGGGGGCTCAAGCTAGAAGCCTTCCCCTCTCTCTCCGTTGCGGGAATAACGCTAAGGCGATGGTGCTTACCCGCACCCAAGGTGTTTTGTGTTTTGAAACTATGTAAAGGGACATAATGTATGGATCGGCTATCTCATTTTGCGTCCAAGTTTGTAAGCCCGTGGGGCATTTTATACTTTTGAGTCAAGCAATGTAACAAGATGTTCATTATAAATAAAAGAGAAACTTTTCTATGCCTCAACCTTGTGTTATCTTATTTGTCTACTCTGTTGCATTGTTTCTAAAGAATATCCTTATGCCTAAGGCCTTGTGCACGCGCGCCCTACGCGTGCACGGCATCGCGCCCCTGGGACGATTATCGGTTAGACGGAATCGGGGCGTGACATATTGGTATCAGAGCATGCTTCAGATCCTTTGATCTCTCAAAAGAAAGTTTCTAAAGAGGACTTTGTTCCTTTCTAGGATCCTGTGTCCGACACGAGTCGGACACGTGTCGGACTCAGTCGACCCTGATTTTCGGGTCCCCTTCAGGTGCGTGTATCTTTTTGCTCGTAGCTCTGTTTTTGATTTCGCAAATTACGTTGGGAAGCCTGTATGACCCTCTCGGTGCCCGTACAAACCGTTCGGGGCATCGCGTCCTGTGGTGATCGCACACCGCGATCCAAAAACAGAAAAAACCAGACCCTGTTTCACCCCGGAACTGAGTGCGCCCCGCCAAACGGGACGACTTGGTCGCGTGCGGTCTTCACAGATACGTGCGCATCGTCGATACGGACGTGTGAGATTTCGTGGAAGCTGATTCGGGTGTGCGTGCACACCGAAATCAACGCGTATCCGCGGACATCGCCCCGTATCCGTCTTTTCTGCAATTCGCCCTAACTTCTTGTACACTCGTCAGATCAAGACAAAACTTGCGCCATCGGACTCGTAGCGATACGCTGGTCCTGTGGGTCAAGTTTGGTTCGATTCTGAGAACGTTGACGAAATCGCGTGTCGTGGGCCCCACAGGCCCCGCTCGACGGGCGATTTTGTGTTCGGCTCATCGGAATCCAAATCTGGAAGTTCCGTTGGGTTCGTATCAGCGTTCCTGACCTGTTGACACTAAGTTTGGTGAATTTGGAGACCTTTGACCCGGACACGTTTTTCGGTGCAAAGCGGGCCCACCGGCGGACCCCGTTTTGACCCGAAACTGCCGTTTTTGCCCTTGTCTTCAAATTGGACCCAAGGACAGGCGTTTCTAGCTATTTGATATCTTCTGAGCATGATGGTAATGTCTATTTCAGCATCTGGATTCATCTCTGGAATTTTTCCCCAAGAACCATATTAATCAGATCCAAACAACAGGCAAGTACCTGCACTTCAAGTTTAATCTTTATGTTGTGATAAATAAATTCTCTGCTTTATTAGTACCATTGATGATTACACGTAGAGTTAAAACACTGGATTTCATGTCTTGCTTTTCGTGTCGGGAGGGAGAATACTAGGAGGCATGTAGTTTACCCTTCCCCCTATTGTTGCTAGCTGTTGGTGCGCGACTGTACCATCAGCCTTATACTTGATTATTCCTAGTTGCTAGTCGTCTATGACGGCCTTATTAGCTTTATAAGCCCCTACATGCCAACTATGTATTCTAACTACACAAGTTCACACACAATAGTTCTTGTCTTGTTGCAGTTCCCGTTGTCTTGTCACAGTTACATTTTCCTGTTATTACTGATTTACTCATATTCCTGGTTTATAGAAATTAATCTTGTCTTACTTATATTCCTGGTTTTTAGTGTTAAACTCTTAGTTATTATTATTACTTATTTATGCTTATTCTCAACATGATGCTTAGTCAGTTCTTTTCTACTTGTCACAAATATTTAGTTTAAATCTTGTTGTGCATTGTGTACTTTGCTCCTTTCCTGACTGGATCCGTTGTTTTAGGCGATGATGAGGATTATGCCCCCACCTTTTATGGCCCCTATGAGGCAGCAGGTGATGCAGTTGTGGAGCCTGTTCCCACACAGGAGACTACTTCTGCAGAGTAGTTAGCAGTAGCTATTTTATTTATGCTCTTTATCTTAGTAATCGGGTTTATCCCCGATTTCATTCTGGATTCTGTATTAAACATTTGATCTGTTGTCACATTTATTTCATTTGAAATCTCAGCATTCTTTCCTGTTATTGTCTTGCCTATTTCATTATTTGTGAATGAGCTAGATTAGTTAACTGTGGATATGACCTAGACAGCGTACTACCGCCGACTCTGCGGCGTAGGCTGGACGTACCCACGCACTCGTGCCCGAATTTCCGGGTGCGGGTCGTGACACGTTTTTATGGTGGCCCATCCAGGTCCTATCCTAAAATAGGGTAATACCCTAGGACAGGGTATGGAATAAAATTTGAGGATTCTAGGAAAAGCTCATTCACAGTATAGGGTCCTTATTTCAATTCTTGATATCTTTGCTGCTCAATTTTCCCATCGCCTTTGATTTCCAAGTATTCTATTCTGATCTTCCTATCCCTTAATCTTTCAGAATGGTCCAGACCAGGAACACAGTAGGAGGCACATCAGAACCAGCTGAGCAGAATGTGCCCGAGACTCTTGCACTCCCGCCGCCTCCATCTATTCCGGCAGTTACTCTGGATGGGGCACAGCTACTTGGAGTGTTCCAGGGACTAGTGGAATCCCAGAAGGAACAAACTGCCCTGCTACGGACCAGCCTTTCAGAAGCTCTTCGGACCCAGGAGTCACCACAAAAGAGGCCAGGAAGTGCCAAGGACTTTAAGAACCTTAGACCCCTGGAATTCTATGGAACTGAAGGCATTCTCTATGCCGATGAATGGATAGAAAACGTAGAGCGACTCCTGAAGACTGCTCGGGTCCCTGATGATCTCAAAGTGGAGTCCGCAAGCCTGCAACTGTTCGACATAGCTCGGACCTGGTTCAGAGATGAACCCCAACTATCTGCTCCTGACCTCACCTGGGAAGATTTTAAGAGGCTATTCAAGGAGAAATTCTACCCCGAAGTGGCTCGGGAAGCTCTCGAAAGCCAATTCGAGAGACTGGAACAAGGTAACCTATCTGTTGATGAGTACACCGCTGAATTTAGCAGGTTGAGCCACTTTGCAGAGTACATGGTTCGTACCCCGGAGGACAGAGCCCGTAGATTCAAGAAGGGGCTGTCTCCGGATATTCGCCTTGCTGTCACCACCAGCCGAGCTCGCACCTACGAGGAAATCTTGAGCGTGGCACAAGGCGTTGAGAGAGACATGGGACATAAACTAAAACGGGAAAGAGATACTGGAAGTACAGGACCCAACAAACGCCCTTTTCAACAACAACAACAGCAGAGGGCCCCGCAACAAACTCAGCGTCCTCTCCCTCGAGCCGCAGCACCCCAACACCAAGCTCAAGGACAGAATCAACGAGTTCCCACTTGTGGCTTTTGTCGAAAACAAGGTCACACCTGGCAAGTTTGTAGGAAGAGACTGGGTGCCTGTCTATATTGTAGATCAACAGAACATCAAGTGAGGGACTGCCCCACTGCTCCAGGACGTGGACAAGCTTACGTAATGACCGTGGAGAACGCGCAAACTCTGGAAGCAGCTAATGCGCGTAAGTGTTTCGTAGATACCTTTTCCTAGTATTGTTTTCGTGCCTATTGGTTCGTGACCTCAGCCCCAACCTAGTAATTCTTGAACTTGCTAAATAACCTAGTATGTTTTTAAATTGATAACTGTATAGATTCTTTAGGCTTTTGCTATTGTGCTTATTTTTTGTTATTCTGTGGACTTTAATAATTTTGTGCCTCCTTTTTCATCATCATCTAGCGCACTTAATTTTGCTGAACTCGATTTATGCTGCTATTTTATAGCCTAGTTTTGCAAGCTTACCCTTTATCAGGCTTGTTCATGACACATGTATTATTGAGGCCTGATCAACCCCACTAATACAAAGTGTCTATTCAGAATCAGTGTACTATGGTCTGATCAACCTTAGTGCATTTTGATTCGCACTTCGCACGACTACTTCATGTGGATTGAGATATAAAAGTTGACTAGTATACTTGCCTCTACCAAGCATATCGTATCAGTTACATAACTGAACTAATACGAGCATGCGAACAAATGATTACCAGAATAGAATCTTAATCCATAACCGTCTGACAATTTCTATTAGAATTCCTTAAACGCCTTGATCCCTATACCTCTGTTCTACCACCTCGCCCTTAAACTCTTTATTATTGATCCTCGTCTTCCCTTATTTCGGAAAGACAAAAACCCGTGGTTGGTATAAGTTGATTGTAGTACTAGACATACCCCTCAGACCGGTCGAATTGATGATAACCTCTATGACTAAGGAAATACCATAGGTGGTGTATTTGTATTGCAGACTTGAAGATTCAATACCATGATTTATTAAGTTGAGACCTAGCCTCACTAGTTGTACGGCCTTAGCGGATATATGGGTAAAACTATAAGTTGGGTAGCGACCGCAATGTCCACCTGAGAGAAACCGTGAGGCTGTAATCAAGTGAGTTTAGACAGAGAGAACCCTGCCATAATTTAAATTTCGAGGACGAAATTTTATAAGTTGGGTAGATTGTAAGCACCTGATTTTTTAAAAATATTAAAATTAGGATTTTTAACAATTTTTTGGAATTTTCTGGGAATTTTCTGAAATTAAAATCAGAGTTTTCAAATATTACATGATTTTTAATTGATAATAAACAACATTAAAATATTATGTAAATAATATTTTTGAGTGTAAAATGAAAAACTGGACTTAGGATAATTTTTTTGGAATTTATTGGACCCCGGACCTATTTTTAAAACACCTAAAACTAGTTATTTAATTAATTAATTATTTATTTATTAACTGTTTTATTATTATTATTATTATTATTATTATTATTAATATAATTTAAACCCAGCCCACTGGGCCCGGCCCACCGGGCCCAGCCCCAACCCGGCCCAGTACCCGCCCTAGCGGGTCGGGTCGGATCCGTCAGACCCGACCCGGACCCGCCCGCACCCGCCCGCTCCTCTCTCCCTCACCCACGACCCAGCCCTCCGCTTCCGGCGCCGCCGCCCGCTCCGCCCGGCGCTCCGCCTGCCCACACCCCCACGACCCGGCCACCCCTCCGCCTCCCTCGGCGACGACAACCCCCGGCCACCCTATAAATTCCCCCGTCCCCTCTTCTATCTCCCCCACCGCCGCTGCCAGCTACCCCGACCACCGCTCCGCCGCCAGCCGCCTCGCCGCGTCCAGCCGCCCCGCCTCGACGCCACCACCGCCGCCGCGGAGCGCCGCCCCTCCTCCCTCCTCGCCGGCAGCAGCAGCAGCAGCAGTCGGCAGCAGCACCCGCCGCCCTCCGGCCGCCGTGCCCGCCCTCGCCGGCGCCGCCCAGCCCCCGGCCGGCCTCCCCCGCAGCGGCGCCGCCCTCCTCCGGCCGGCCTCCCCTCGCCGAAGCTCAAAACCCTAACCCTAGGATCCTGTGTCCGACACGAGTCGGACACGTGTCGGACTCAGTCGACCCTGATTTTCGGGTCCCCTTCAGGTGCGTGTATCTTTTTGCTCGTAGCTCTGTTTTCGATTCCGCAAATTGCGTTGGGAAGCCTGTATGACCCTCTCGGTGCCCGGACAAACCGTTCGGGGCATCGCGTCCTGTGGTGATCGCACACCGCGATCCAAAAACAGGAAAAACCAGACCCTGTTTCACCCCGGAACTGAGTGCGCCCCGCCAAACGGGACGACTTGGTCGCGTGCGGTCTTCACAGATACGTGCGCATCGTCGATACGGACGTATGAGATTTCGTGGAAGCTGATTCGGGTGTGCGTGCACACCGGAATCAACGCGTATCCGCGGACATCGCCCCGTATCCGCCTTTTTTGCAATTCGCCCTAACTTCTTGTACACTCGTCAGATCGAGACGAAACTTGCGCCATCGGACTCGTAGCGATACGCTGGTCCTGTGGGTCAAGTTTGGTTCGATTCTGAGAACGTTGACGAAATATCGTGTCGTGGGCCCCACAGGCCCCGCTCGACGGGCGATTTTGTGTTCGGCTCATCGGAATCCAAATCTGGAAGTTCCGTTGGGTTCGTATCAGCGTTCCTGACCTGTTGACACTAAGTTTGGTGAATTTGGAGACCTTTGACCCGGACACATTTTTCGGTGCAAAGCGGGCCTACCGGCGGACCCCGTTTTGACCCGAAACTGCCGTTTTTGCCCTTGTCTCCAAATTGGACCCAAGGACAGGCGTTTCTAGCTATTTGACATCTTCTGAGCATGATGGTAATGTCTATTTCAGCATCTGAACTCATCTCTGGAATTTTTCCCCAAGAACCATATTAATCAGATCCAAACAACAGGCAAGTACCTGCACTTCAAGTTTAATCTTTATGTTGTGATAAATAAATTCTCTGCTTTATTAGTACCATTGATGATTACACGTAGAGTTAGAACACTGGATTTTATGTCTTGCTTTTCGTGTCGGGAGGGAGAATACTAGGAGGCATGTAGTTTACCCTTCCCCCTATTGTTGCTAGCTGTTGGTGCGCGACTGTACCATCAGCCTTATACTTGATTATTCCTAGTTGCTAGTCGTCTATGACGGCCTTATTAGCTTTATAAGCCCCTACATGCCAACTATGTATTCTAACTACACAAGTTCACACACAATAGTTCTTGTCTTGTTGCAGTTCCCGTTGTCTTGTCACAGTTACATTTTCCTGTTATTCCTGATTTACTCATATTCCTGGTTTATAGCAATTAATCTTGTCTTACTTATATTCCTGGTTTTTAGTGTTAAACTCTTAGTTATTATTATTACTTATTTATGCTTATTCTCAACATGATGCTTAGTCAGTTCTTTTCTACTTGTCACAAATATTTAGTTTAAATCTTGTTGTGCATTGTGTACTTTGCTCCTTTCCTGACAGGCATCACTCATGTTTCAGGCTGGACTCATCTTGATTTACGTGTCGGGTCTTGGATTCACTTGTATTAGTCGGGGCGGGAAAATACTCGAGTAGACATGTAAATATTTCCATCTAGAATCATCAAGAATCATCCCCTCTGGTCTAATCTGGAATGATAGCAGCCGCGCACTCAGTGCGCGGTGAGCCGTACTTATCCCTAGCCGTTTACATGTCGAAACAAGTATTTCAAAGACACCGAGTTTATTCTTTCTAGTCTGGACTCTCTTGCATTTCTTAACTTGTCTCACTTACATGTATTTCATGCTGGACTCACTACACGTTCATGTGCACAGACTTACTCTTATTGTAGATTTCTTGTATCTTGCAGTCATTACTATCTTGTTTCTGATATTCCTGCATCTTTACATTTATGCACCAGTGATATATATATTTCTTGTCTCATACTTATTTTATTCTTCTTGCTACTTGCTATAACTGTTTTATAGTTTTTATCATTTAAATGGAACTGCTGTTAGAGATGTACTTGCTCCAGTCCTGACTGGACATATTTTTCCAGAGTATCCGGAGGAGTGGTGTCCAACGTTTTATGGACCTGAGCCTGTCGATGGTTCAGACAGGGACCCTCTAGTTTAGGGGCAATTTCCGGGTTGGTAGCCGGGATCACTAGGACCTTGTTATTGTTTTTATTAGCTTTTAGCAACGGATTTGTCTCCGGTTTTGGGACTGAGACCTCGTATTGTATATTATTTTGGATGTTGTATTATTATTATTGATGTTGTGGTTGTTGTAGTAGTTGTTGTTGGTTAGACTTTATAGCTGTTAGTCTTCTTGTTATCTTATCGTGCTTAGATTCGTGATTGAGTACGTTGTGATTATCGTTATGATATTGCTCCTCCATTTGGAGTTGAGATCTTGACAGGTTTATATATTGTTTGCGTGAGATTGTTAGCAAGATAGTTGACCTAGACAGCATTCTACCGCCGATGCTGCGGCGTAGGCTGGACGTACCCACGACTCATGCCCGATTTTCGGGTGCGGGTCGTGACACGTTTTTGGTGGCGGCCCCATGCAGGTCTCGATTCGCAATTAGTGCGATATCGTGATGGTACAACAACTTAGTTGTACTGCTGCGAGCCTGCTATAGGATATATGATCTAGGATGAGAGTGTACTCAATCACGACTAGGAACAATTTCAATCTAATTATTCTGAAATTGCTTCTTTTGAAATATTACTGTCCTTCTTTGATGATATCGTATCTTGCGCCGTATTGACATCTTTTGATCTGTGTTCAGGATGCCTCCGAAGACACGATCCCATCGTACCGCCCCAGCAGTTGCCACTGAGAGGTCTGCTACCTCTCGTCCAGCTCGTATTCAGGCAGCTGCTACCGCTCCACTCACCACTCCTGCGGTCGAGGGAGCATCTGCTTCTCTTAGGGATCCTCCTTCACATGTCGATCCGAGGACTACCCCAGTCGTTCCGGTGGTTCCTCCACCACTTCCTGCACCAGTAGATGCCGCGCAGTTGTTTGCGTTCTTCAGGGAGATGATGGACGCGCAGCACCGTCAGGTAGATGTGATGAGGCTGGGCATTGAGAACGCCCACTAGGTGGCCATGACAGCAGTGGATATGGTGGCACAGATTCAGCCACAGGCAGATCATATTCAGCATCCGAGGCCGGGTAGTATCATTGACTTCTATAGGATGCGGCCCAAGGAGTTCCTGGGTACAGAGGGAATACTGTACGCGGATGACTGGATAGAGCAGATTGAGGGCATCTTCAGGCCGGCACAAATTCCAGACAACATGCAAATAGAGGCTGTAAACCCCCCTGAATTTTCAAAAATATTAAACTTGGATTTTTCATAATTTTCTGGAATTTTCTGGGAATTTTCTGTAATTAAAATCAAGGTTTTAAATAATTTTAAATTGTTAATAAATAATATTAAAATATCATGGAAATAATATTTTTAGGTATAAAATGAAAAACTGGACTTAGGGTAATTTTTCTGGAATTTTTTGGGCCTCAGACCTATTTTTAAATGCCTAAAAACTATTTACCTATTTATTTATTAACTGATTTATTATTATTATTATTATTATTATTATTTGATCCGGCCCACTGGGCCTGATCCGGCCCAGCCCAGTACCAAGCCCAGCCCCCTCCCCACGACTCGGCTGCCCGGGTTTCCCGCCGCTCCGGCCGGCCACGCGGCGCCCCGCCCGCGCCACGCCCCGCCACGACGCCCCGCTCCTCCCGGCGTCGATCCCCTCTTCCCGCCGCCATCCCCGGCCGACCCAGCGCCCCTCTCCTCTATAAAAGCCCAGCCCGGCCATCCCCTCTCCACCGGAACCGCCACCCTCGCCACCGCGCTGTCCGCCTGAGCCCGCAGCCCCGGCCAGCCTCCAGCGCCGCCGTCCTCCTCCTTTCTCCCCTCCTCGAGCACCGTCTCCGGCGTCCCCGACTCCAGCAGCAGCGGCAGCAACTTCCCCCCCTTCGAGCCGCCTCCGGCCAACTGTTCCCGGCGCGCCGCCGACCACCAGCCGCGTCCCAGCAGCCGACGAACCGCCCCCAGCCTCCCCGGCGTTCCTCCGGCCGGACCGCCGCCGGCAGCCCCAAATCAGAAAACCCTAACCCTAATTCCAATTCTTCGTGTCGTGTCGGACACGACACGGACACGGTTTTTCTCGATTTTTGGGTCCTGTTCAGGTACTCATATCTTTCTCCTCGCTGCCCGGTTTTCAATTCCGTAAATTGCTTTGTGAAGCCTGTATGACCCTCTCGGTGCCCGGACAAACTGCTCGGGGCATCGCGTCCTGTGGTGATCGCACAACGCGATCCAAAAACAGGAAAAACCAGACCCTGTTTTACCCCAGAACTGAGTACGTTCCGCCAAACGGGATGACTTGGTCGCGTGCGGTCTTCACAGATGCGTGCGCGTCGTTGATACGGATGTGTGGGATTTCGCGGAAGCTGATTCGGGTGTGCGTGCAGACCGAAAACAACGCGTATCCGCGAACATCGCCCCGTATCCGACTTTTCTACAATTCACCCTAACTTTGTGTACACACGTCGGATCGAGACGAAACTTGCGCCACCGGACTCGTAGCAATACGCTGGTCCTGTGGGTCAAGTTTGGTTCGATTCTGAAAACATTGACGAAATTGCGTGTCGTGGGCCCCACAGGCTCCGCTCGACGGGCGATTTTGTGATCGGCTCATCGGAATCCAATTCTGGAAGTTCTATTGGGTTCGTATCATCGTTCCTGACCTGTTGACACTAAGTTTGCTGAATTTGGAGACCTTTGACCTTGACACATTTTTTTCGGTGCAAAGCGGGCCCACCGACGGACCCCGTTTTGGCCCGAAATTGCCGTTTTTGCCCTTGTCTCCAAATCGGACTCAAGGACATGCGTTCCTAGCTATTTGACACCTTCTGAGCATGATGGTAATATTTATTTCAGCATCTGGACACATTCCTGGAAATTTCCCCGAGATACAACTATAATTGGATCCAAACAACAGACAAGTACCTGCACTTCAAAGTTTAACCTTTATATTATGATAATTAATTCCCTGCTTTACTAGTACCATTGATGATTACACGTAGTGTTAGAATACTGGATTTCATGTCTTGAATACTGGAGTTCATGTCTTGCTTTTCGTGTCGGGTGGGAGAATACTAGAAGGCATGTAGTTTACCCTTCCCCTGTCCTGACTGTTAGCTGTGGATACACGACTGTACCATCAGCCTGATACTCGATTATTCCTGACTGATAGCCGTCTATGACGGCCTGATTAGCCTTATAAACCCCTACATGCCAACTATGTATTCTAAAGTAACACAAGTTCACACACATAGCTTTCTGTCTGGTTATAGTTCTTGTTGGCTGTTGTAGTTTCATTTCCTGTCTCATATTATTCCTGTTTACTCATATTCCTGTTTATAGTCTTAACTCTTAGTTATTGTTATTTCTTTTATGCATATTCTCAATATGATACTCAGTCAGTTTCTTTTCTAATTGTCATAAATATTTAGTTTAAGCTTGTTGTGCATTGTGTACTTTGCTCCTTTCCTGACTGGATCCGTTGATTTAGGCGATGATGAGGATTTTGCCCCTACCTATTATGGCCCCTATGAGGGAACATATGTCACTTATGAGGAGCCAGTTCCCACCCAGGAGACCACTGCTGCAGAGTAGTTAGCAGTAGCTATTTATTTCTTGCTCTTTTATCTTAGTAATCGGGTTTGTCCCCGATTTCTTTCTGGATTCTGTATTAAACATTTGATATGTTGTCACATTTATTTCATTTGAAATCTCAGCATTCTTTTCCTGTTATTATCTTTGCCTAATTCATTATTTGTGAATGAGCTAGATGTTTTAACTGTGGATATGACCTAGACAGCGTACTACCGCCGACTCTGCGGCGTAGGCTGGACGTACCCACGCACTCGCGCCCGAATTTTCGGGTGCCGGTCGTGACAGAGGCAGCGGGCAGTCAGATGTTCGACCTCGCTTTGACATGGTATTGCACTGATACGAGGATCGCGGCACCAGGGCTTACTTGGGAGGCTTTTAAGAGGCTTTTTAAGGAGAAGTTTTTCCCAGATGTGGCGCTCAGTGCTTTGGAGAGCCAGTTCGAGGCACTCGTCCAGGGGAGCATGATGGTGGACGAGTACGCAGCGGAGTTCTGCCGTCTGGACAGATTCGTGGAGGGCTTGAGTGAGGCAGCCAAGGCGAGAAAGTTTCGCAAGGGCTTAGTCATGGCGGTCAAGTCTTTGACTAGGAGCGACCGCGAGGCGACTTTCGAGCAGATAGTAGGAGATGCTCAGAGAGCAGAGGATGACTTGGAGCTCAATTCCAAGAGAGGCAGGGATGATTCAGGCAGTGCGAGTGGTAGTACGGGACCAGCTAAGCGTCCCTATGTGCAGAAGGCAGAGCTGCAGGGTCAGGATCAGAGGGTGCCCACTTATGCCTACTGCAGGAAGGCGGGACACACTTGGGATGTTTGTAGGAGGAAGCTGAAGGTGTGTTTGTTCTGTGGATCCGCTGCTCACCAGATGCGAGATTGCCCCACTACACCTCCATTGGGTGGAGCACAAGATCAGAGAGTTGGAGCTAGGCCACCTGTGGCACAGCATCATGCTCCGTACCAGCAGAGGGATATACCCCAGCAGGGCAGGGCTTATGCATTGACGATCGAGGAGGCCGATGCTACGGGTGTCGGGTTAGCAGGTCTGTCTCTTTGTTCTTCTTCCTGTCCTTTTCCATTCCTTGTGGTGTGCTTCATTAGTACCTGTTAGACTTTTTGTGTTGTGATAGATAGTGTAGTGACCCTGGTTGAGACTGTGATAACACGACCAGTAGGACCATGATCTTGCATGTTGTTTAGGTAGAATTTCTTGACTGTGATTGTTGAGGGTTTGACCTAGAGGGAGTGCGATTGACTTTAAATTTCGAGGACGAAATTTTTTAAGGAGGATAGGCTTGTCACCACCCCATTTCCAGAGCCGGGTATTTTTTTTTATTTTTTTATTTTAATTTGGGTTAATTGTGTATTATTTATATTTAATTGTATTTATATTTAATTGATGGTTGTATTATTTTTTTATTGATTGTTTTAGGGTTTTGGCTAGCCTGGACCCATGTCAGACCCTAGTGGACCCATGTCCGACCCAGCCCACACCCTTGTGAGACCTATTTTTGGGGTTTAGAATATTTATTATATTTTTAGTGGGTTAGTTGGAGAGATTTGGAGTTAGTTTGAGTGCTTTTGGAACCCGAAACCCAAAACCCAAGTTAGGATGGCATTTTGGACTTTTGGACTTTATGTAACCCTTTATTAGGTGTTTGGCCGGCCCTCCCCACGCTCCCAGACCCACACCCGACCAGCAGCTCTCCCTCCCATTCCACTCTTCTTCTTCATTTCTTCTTCTTCTCCACTCCTTCTTCTTCTTCCTTTCAACTTCCCACTTCTAGTAAGTACCTATTTCTCTTCCTTCTTCTTCTATTCTCCTTGAATGATTAACCCTAACCCTACATTCTTCCCCAACCTAGGTGGGTAGAGCCTAGATTTGGTGTTGGAGCTTGGATTGGAAGCTTGGAAGCTTAGTTTGGTGGATTTGGAGCTTTTTGGAGACTTTTGCTTGGGATTCCAACTTCCAAGAGGTAAACCCTAATTTTCCCCCTTGTAATTACTCTTATATAGTGTAATTAATAGTTTAGAACCTTCCTAGGCCCTTAGGCTACCCGTGGGAGGAAGTTGGAACTAGTTTGGTTGAGTTTAGAGACTTTAACACTAGGTTTTGTGTCAATTTCGGGTGGAATCCGAATTTGGCCCAATTCTGAGGTGACGTATTTCATATTTATTTGTAGGTCGGGATTGTAATTACATTTCCAATTCGCCATTGCAGGAATTGTATCGATTTTGGAACAAAATTAGCAAGACCCCCCCCCCCCCTCCCCGACCGATCGGCAACGATGAGCGAGGCTTTGGAAGCCTACGCCAAGCAGGTAATTCTTTAAGAAATAATATCGGTCGATTTGTTGTAGAACCTTTTATTTGTCTGTCTTCTAATATAGATAATATGTTTAGTTTCGGAAAATGGATCTGGAGGCGAGGATTCATACCTCAGAGCTGAGGAAGCACAAGAAGGATCTGAACAACGAGCTGAACAAACTGAAGAGCAAGATGATGAGGATCGCTAATAGGCTGATGGAACCTCCAACGGTATATGATACCCAAGCATTATTGGTAGCCAATCTATTTTATTAATATATTTAAACCCGTATTTTGATACACATCCACATTTCACTGTTCCTAAGCCCAGGCTCAGCCCACGGTTGTGGATCAAAACCATAGTTTGCAGTATCGGCCGATACCGATACAGTTTGGCATGTCCCTATCCAATATCGACCGATATCCGATACTGACTGATATTGACATTAGAGGTCTCTTTTCCGATCAATTCGACAAGAAAAAAAATTCAATGAAAAAGACCAATTAGTAAGCGTGTAAAAGCATAGTAAGGTTGTAAACGCATATATAAGAGAAAAACTTATCAATCGCATGTAAATCAATCGACAAGGGTGACTCCTATTTCATCCAATTTCAAAAATACTTAGAATTAACACTGGAAATACTTAAAATTATGCATAAATGTATAAAATATATTTTCTAAAATGTTAATAATTTACTAATAGTTATTCGCTTTTCGATACCAAAAAATCCGATACTTCGATCCGAAATCACCTATACTACCGATACTGATACCGATACTTATAGGAATGGTCCGATACCGGTACCGATACTTTGATCCTTGTCAAAACCCACAGCAGCACTGGCATTCTCCATTTTTCCCGCGCTTCGGTTCGTGGACGTCGTCGTCTTGAGGAAGAAGAGCTCCTCGAGAAGACGGCCATGGCGATCCACCGGTGATCGGCCTTCCTCCACCGAGCAGTGTGTCTGACTGTGTCGACGAACGGTGGAGTAGCACTGTGCTCCGCCACGAATTCGAGACGTTCTCAGATCGAAATCAACCGAGGAGTCGTTGTCCTCACCATAGTCAGTTCGTCTCCACCGCACGCCGCTGCTGATTGATCCCCGGTGAGTTATTCGAAATTGGGGATTCTACTCTTCCAATATTGCTAGCCAGGGGTTGCTCTTTTCCAATGATAGCTGGGGATTGCACTCTTCCAATATTGCTAGCCAAGAAATGCTCTTTTCCAGTGCTAACCTGAGATTGCTCTTTTCCAATATTGCTAGCCGGCTGTTGCTCTCTTTCAATATTGCTAGGCTGGCATTGCTTCTTTTCAACATTGCTACCATGGCTTTGATCTCTTTCGGCATTGCTAGCCTGGCCTTGCTTGCCTACAACATTGCTACTCTCAATGTCCAAGAAACGCACCACGACACGTTATATTGTCTGCACGTCCCCTTCGATAAGCTTCCTGCATCAGTTTCCTTGTTGCTTCCTCCGGGTCATTAATAGGCTTGACCATGGCAACTGCCTCCTGCAATGGATATATTTATTATATTTAGCTCTAAAGGATTGCAGTTTATTTTATTAACTGGTAGTGAATAACTTGTATACCTCATTTGATACAACATCCCAGAGCCCATCCCTTGCAAGAATAAGAAATTCAAGGGAATCATCGACAACCTCTTCCTGCATAGCAATATTATTTTGATATCAATCCCTATACGCAAATTGAACATGGTCTGGCTGGATACATTACCTCCTGACCGAAATTATAGCTTGCTTCTATTTGTCAATAGGATTGGGTCCATCTCTTTCAGATTATACTTTTAAGTTTAAGGTCATCGTTTGAGACCCATACACAACTCACAGATATGAATTATGGACATTGGTCAGATCAAAATTGGGTAAGTTCATATTTTAGACAACCTACTTCTGTGAGAGACCTTAGATTTGTCAAGAAACATGTATGGTGACATCATAAGCATCCTTTATATATTACATCTCCTCCGCCGTAGCTAACAAAAACCAACTTCAGCATAACATTACAAATTTCAAGCGTAATGTAGAAACTCCAACCACATAAGTCTGTTAGTAGTTAATATATAAACTTGTATCTAGCCTGTTCATTTAGTGGTAGGATCAAACTCATGTTATTTGATAGTAGGCTGCTTATGTGAGAAGATGGATAGAACCATAGGCTAGGTTAAATATGCTAATCATTAAGACATTGTAGATAATTCATTTGGGGGGCCTGCCATATTCATTCAAATATCTCTGCATAGCCTTGCTTAAAAAGCTGATAAAATTATTAAAGAGAAAACATAATAGAAACATATAAGCATATTAGTAATGTATTAAGATAGATAGCATTCATATATTGATTTCCGGATCCGCAACAACATACTGCTTTAGGAGTCTGTCACCAAATGCACGGGAAACAGCAAGAACACCACCCACTCTCCAAGTTCCTGCAGTTGAATTCATTAGTAGACGGAATTACATTAAATGATTCATTCTAGGAGTGCATACCGGAAGCATAGATTACCTGCCCAAATTACAAATCCTCCTGCATCCTCTATCCTTTGCCTTTCATCGGTTCGATCAGGCTTGTGATCTTGTGAAACCGCTATAGCTGTAACTCCAACAGAATAATCATAAACATCCCGAAACCAAATTGCGGAACAAGCTAAATGATCTTGGAAGTTCATAAATGACTTATGCTAGTAAAGTATTGAAGAGTGTACTTAGATAAAGTTATTGATGTAAAAATTGACACAGAAATAGGTGAAAACAGTAATTAAGACTAAATATATACACTGAACACACACAAACAAACTAATTATATATACCACGCACGAGTGCACATCCACATATTCAGAAATCACTTGCACACATATAGGTGTATGTGCTTTCTCAATACAAAAATAAGAAACCCCATGATCCAGGTAGTTTAAGCAATACAACAAACAGTCTAACAGCCGTGCCTACTTGGACTTCGGCATTCAATAACTATAAGTTTCACATAATGAAAATAATGTTGCACATGTCATTTTCAGAAAAAGAAAAGGACGAGGCATTATTACTGGAAAAAATAGGTTAGTACGTTCAAACAAATGATTGACCAGAATATGACCATCGCAATGTGATGTATGTTCGTCCTTGACCTAGTCTACAACGAATGAGATGATGATACTAGGATTGATACAGATAGATAAAAAAGGATGAAACAATCGAGTGCAAGTCAAACAACCGAGTGCAAGTCCAAATAACGAAATCCTATGTGAACACAGTTGCATAGAATTCGCAAGTGTGACTTATTCTGTATAGTGTTCTACCATTTATTGGACAAAAAGATTAGGCAATAGATGCTAACCAATGCTCTCTAATAAATAACCACCACTATACTTTATTGAAACCTTCTTTCACAACAACTAAGCTTGGTGTAATAAAAGGACTTGCTACTGTCATATACTAGGAAGTGCAGAAACTCCAAAAATTCAAGACATGTATCACATCATGTCGGACACATATTGGACACTGCACGGATACTCCAAAATACACTAGGACACTGCACGGATACTCCATGCAACATATACTGATATACATATAATAAAATCAGGGTGAAAAGGTCCTCACACTGACCACCTATGTTGCTCAGATATTGCAGTGAAGGTGATGCACCAATATATGTCTGATACACTAACAGGCCTTGGATTTTCAAATACCACATGCTGTATACAAGGCATGTCAATGTTAAAAATGCATTAGTACTTAATGAATGTGCTAGTACTAATATGATAAATGTACTATCAAATTTAAATTTCTATATCTACTAAATGTTCTAAATGTCCGAAAAAGCTAAAACTAAGTAGCTAACTAACAAAAAAATCATCCAACATAACATCATAACATGGTAACAAACTAACAAATACAAAATTACAAGCACAAATGAAAAACTAATAATATTCACAATAACATATCAATATAAAAACCTACTAACCCAACCTGAAAACATTTGTTCACCTCTAATATATGATATTTTCATACATCGGGAGGGTATAACATATCTCAACAGTTATTCAAATTTCTCAAAACGGCATATACGATATATATGGCTGATATATCTCGGTTTAGGCCTCAAACCGATGTTGACCGATATCTAATACTGGTCAAAACTATTTCTATGGTGTATGAAATAGTGCCAAACATTTCAATTTTGTTTCTTCTAGTTCTTTAAAGAAGATTGGTTGCAATATAATGCAAAATAAAGAATATTTCAAAAAATGAAAGAAAATAGTAATAGATACCAAAACTTACCATTTCCTCCCCTACATATAACCGCCCTAGAGTCCCCAACATTTGCCACTAGTAAACGATCACCGACAAGAATAGCGATTGAGGCAGTCGACCCAGCATCTTTGTTCCGACTATTCTCAGATTTCAGGAACTCCGAGTCTGTGTGGTTGTACGCATCAGTTGCATAAGATAGGAGACATCATTCAACATTCCATTAAAACCTCAAGTGTTCCATTTAGAACTCGTTAATGGCCTACTCGACTGGGAGAATCCAGTATGAGAGTACTTATGAGGAAAGCCACAGTACAGTCAGGCTTTACAATCCAATTACACAATTTAGGAGTTATGATTTATTGGTCCACTTGATCTGTAGAAGATAATATGAGAACTGATTATTTTTCAGCAGCCATTAACCTTTTTCCTACATGCCCCACACATTCCAACCACATGACTCTTTTAAGTAAAACTATAAAATATTATGCATATTACATAAAGCGAATAGTAATCTACATAAAGTAATGGTAATCTAGCGTGAATGCTTTATAGAACCAGCTCTCTGTTCTGACGTGCATCAAGTATCAATTACTTTTTGATGCTCTTGCACTCTTCTTTCCATACATACGGTTCCAAGTTAGCAAAAATTCATTCTAGGGATGTGAAACTATCCATTTCGAACCAAAATGACCAACAAAGTGAGCAAGTTCGGTTTGAAAGGTTCAGTTTCGGTTTTAATTTGTACTCGATTTTAATTTGTACTCGGTTTCAGTTTTTGGAAGAATCTGAGAGTATGTAACAATCACAGATGTGAATTGCGTGCCTAAGGTGCACCTCAGGCATGAGGTTCATGAGGAGGCCCATCCCTTAACGCCTCAATGTAGATGGAGTGACGCCCCTTCATGGTGCACACACCTCACAGCTCCTCTTAGTGAGGTTCAAGCCCATTTGAAGCGCACCTCATACATATCAAATTATATATGCTAGTTTTAGTATGTTTTCCTAATCATTGAATTTGTTTTGTGTGTAGAAATTACCTTAGATTATCTTTTAATATCCCTTTCATAAGAAAACGGATAAAACAAATAAAAAGATCAAAAACTTCGACCAAAACAAAAAAGGAAAATCATAAAATCCTTCCATCTTTCAAGACTCATCTTCTCACTGCCTGTTCTGAAACCAACTCAATAAAGTGTGTTTTCCCTCTTTCTTCTCCTCTTTACCTTTTCTTCGACCCTCTCCCCCTCTGCTAATTTTGGTTTCAAAAGGAGTACTTTCGCTTAAATGCTAAGTGCTTAATTCCCGTTTCCTTCCAATTAGGATTCATGGTACTACTATATCGCATATAGTTCAACGAACAAAGCATAAACAATTACACAATTTTGAATAGAGCTGTGCATCGCTTCCATGAGGCTCGTGGTTTCACGTAGCACCTCGTGCCTCAGACCTGAACACCATTTGTGCCACCTTGCCCCTTCAATAACTATGGAAACTATTGAAACGAACTAACCGATCACAAATGAGCCAGCCTCTGCCATCCATATTATTTTAGGAAAATACCCTGACACCTCCTTTCCTTCTTACCGCTCACCCTATGCCCCCTTTTATTTATTCCTCTATATCCCCTTGAGGTAGGTTTGCTCATTGCTTTCCTGTACATTTAACTCTTTTCTATTTGATGCTGCTATCTGGTGTGAACTATTTGTAGGATGAGCAGAGATATCAAGTAAAGCCATTAGAGCTCATTGTAGCAAATGAGAGGCGGATGGTTAGTAGTAGTGAGTTTTTGCCTTTTTCAGTATCAGATTATTATCACAATATAACTATCCTATATCTACATTCTTTGTACATATATTTAGATGGCGGAGATACTGGATGAATACGAAGAAGTGAAGACAACGATACGAGATTTGCAAAGTCGCATTGCAAAAGTTGAAATTCAAATTGTCAATGGAGAGAATTTGCACAAAACCTTGCACAATACTGTATTGGTAACTATTTTATTTACTTGTGTAAACTTCTGAAAAGGGTTTTTATCTGAGCAGTATTTACCATGTAGGAACTCAAAGGCTGCAAGTCAATTGAAGATCTGGAAGGAGGGGAGGACACAAGTTGAAAGAAAGCTGAAGCTTGCACAGGTTTAGATCAAGAAAGTAGAGTAGCTCATGTATATAGATTTGTGAATCTAGGAAGCTAGTCCTCCTGTTTGTTTTTACTACTGTTATGAACTTGTTCTTTGTCCAAGATTAATTTGAAGTTAGATATCTCTAGTATGCAACGCTTGCAGATAAATATCTTGAACTATCTTAATAGAAATTTAAATATTATAAATTGAAATAATATTGCAGTAACAAATACAATTTTATCTATTTGGACAAATCCTAATTTTATTTTTTTGTCTATACTTGAAAGCCTAAGTTTTTTAAGTCTAATACCACTAAATTCATCTTCTTTCTTAGTGGGAAAAAAAGAAACTAATCATAACCATATCATGTCCCATCTCATCCAGCGGTTGTCGTTAAATACATCACTATTTTTAATCACTTTATCCAAAAAAAATTATGTAGTTAAGTTTAATTTGTAAATTTTTTTTTTTGATTTACCTTCTCTCTCTTTACACCCTATATTCCTTAATATCTTGAATCAATTAAATAAATTTATCATTAGGCTGAATTGCAACTTGATATCTTCAACTATTCCAGTTTTTGAATTATATACTTAAACTTTTTTACTCAACAGCTTGATACCATTAACTATTGAATATTTTCAACTTGATAAAAATAAAGTCGAAACTAACCTCCCTTCCTCACCCAACACCCTCACCCCATCCTCGCCTCCTCCCCCGCCAGCACTCTCCTGCCCCGCCCTCCTCTCTCTCCGTGTGGCAACATCGGCAACCGCGTGGGTTGGGGGGGGGGGGGGGGGGGGGCGCTGGAAGAGGAGGATAGGCGGAAAATTTTTCGTCTTTTTTATGGTATCAAGTTAATGCATATCAAAGTTTATGATAACAAGTTCAAAAATTGGAATAGTTGAGGGTATCAAATTACAATTCCGCCTTATTATTATATTAACTTAAAATTTGAAAATAAATTAGGGTTTACAATAAATTCTAAAACAGACTCAAAAAAAAGATTTTGTTGAGTTGAAATAAAAAAAATCTTAAACTTGCAAGCCTATTATCTTTGTTTTCGAATCCGCTTACAAAGTAATCTCTCAATTTTTATATATCGAGTGTGTTTATGATTTTAGTGTTGGATTTCAAATTAAACTTTCATTGGTGTTGTTAAAATTTGTTTATACCGCTTTCTGTATTGAGCTTTATTCCGCTAGCGGTACTATAATTTTGGATCTAAATTAAATGATCTATTTGATGGTAACGAAGATATTTTTGTTCGTCTCCGACCACCATATAGCCATAATACATATAGCCATAATAAGATTTGTTGAAAATAATTAAGGGATAAATTGTGTCATACAATTATATAGATTTTGTTTTCAATTAACTATGAGGTCAAATCATTATAGTACAATGAATACTTGACAAGGTACTGCTACCCAAGATGACACATTTAGCAAGTGGTCATTTAAATTCAAGGTGCGTAAAAGTGTGGGCCGGTCCGGAATCCGTCACGGATTTGGTTCGGTCAAATTCGGTCCGAACTGGTCTGGATTCGGTCAATGAATCGGTCCGCTCCGGTCCACTCCTCCCACGGATTCGGACTGGGTCGAATGATCCGACCCGCAAGTCAGGTCTAGCCCGATCAATCCTCCGTTCGGACAGAGTCAAATTACGACGACCCGGTCGAGCCGGCCCGGACCGGCCCGATTCAGCTATTTTTTAAAAAAAATAGCCGTTTGGGGGTATTTTGACCAAAATACCTCCATTTTAGTGGCAAATTTTGTCCGTTTTAAGAGTATTTTGGTCATTTTGCTTGAATTTATTAACATATAAGTTATATCATATAGATTATATATAAAATATATATAAACAAACGTTAAATTATTATTATTTTTAAATCGGGTTGGTCCTGACTCAGACCGGTTCGGTCCAGTCCTTCCCTGACCGGATCATGGGCCCGGCCTAGGTCGAATTTTTTTTTCACAGGGCTGGCCCGCCTCTCCTCTCCTCTCGGGTTGAGCCCGGCCCGAACTGAACCGGGTCAAACCCGGTTGACTCGGGCCGCGGGGCGGCCCAATACACACCATGAATTTAAATAGGTCATGTATTTTTGTAAATATAGTTGTAGAAGTAAAGTGGTAATTTAATTTTTAAAGAAAAAGGTAAAACAGATCAAAGTGTTGGAATAAGTGGGGTTCTCAACCTATATAGAGAACATCCCTGAGTTGAATTCGGTATTCCTACATATAATAGAAATACCTCAATGATATGGATTGAATATTCTTACATAATATAAGAAGAAGAAGAAGAAGAAGAAGGACATTTTACTTTATTTAATTATTAGTATGTGTTCACAGTGACTCTATTCTACACTAGAACCTATATTTAGACAATTATTTCATCAGATACTAATTTTGTATATTTATATTGATAATAATTTAAAAGTTACAAAATAATCATATCATTCGTATGAGAAAATTTGGAAGGAATTTCCCCAAAATACCGATAAACACCCCATGGCTCGGGCTAGACGACCCGACCTAGTTCTTGTACCCAGATCATGGGTCGCTTCATTATATAGTTTGACCAGCCACAGGCCAAGTCCTGATCGGCCCAGCTCAGCCCACTACACATCTTGATCTTGATCTAGAATAGAAGACATGACGACACTACATTTGAAAGCAAGCACAATAAAATAATATTTAGAGAGAGAGAGAGACTGACTGACTGTTGTTTAATTATCATCTTCCTTCTCATGATTCTTAATATTGCTCGGGTCGGATCATCTATATATACTCTTCTCACCATTGTTCTCTTAATTCAATGGTCGGCTTTTCAGACTCGGTCGCCGAAATTAAGAGCATTACAAAGTAGAACATCTATCCTGCCTCTGCATGCTTTACACAAAAAAACACTCAATGTTGCCACAAATTCTGAGTGTCAAGGAAAACAATATGATGCAATATACATACAGTAAACAAACAGTCTACATGAAGCACAACATTAATACATTGTACTTCCATCAAATAAACTTTCATACACCATTATGATGGTATCATGTGCTTGCTTAAACTTTCTAATACATTTGATTTGATTTTATTTTATTTGATTTGATTTGATGGTTAGGACCCAAATGAACGAACAGTCGCCAAGAAGCTATTTTGCATTTACGTTACGTATATCAGGGGTTAAAGAGGTGGATGTCCTAACACCATAGGTTGAATGTTATATTAATTTATTTTCATAGTTTTCTAACATATCTAATTTCTTCCAGAGCACAGAGCAGCAAGTTCAAGGGGTACTAAATCTCCTTGATCTTGCTGGAAGTGAGCGACTTGGTAGAAGTGGCACAATAGGAGATCGGCTAAAGGAAACTCGGGTAGATTTTTATATATAACACAATTATGCGGTTCAATTTTGAATGTCGGGAGTTTTATATAGGTTAACCAAAATAATTTGGGCGCTATTATCCAGGCAATTAACAAAAGTTTATCATCCTTGAGTGATGTTATCTTTGGCATTGCGAAGAAAGAGGATCATGTGCCATATAGAAACTCAAAGCTGACATATCTTCTCCAGGTAATTTAAATTTTAATACCTCAAGTATGATTCTAAATGGCTTTCTAATATCTTATGCTTTATTGTATTTGTCCTTTGACCAAGATTTCAGAATCAAACTGGCATTTGATAATTTATATTTTGCTTATATTTTGTCCCTAATATTTTCCACAAAATATGTATAAATATTTTACCATGATTTCCTTTTCCTTAACATTTTCCTTAACAGCCTTGCCTTGGTGGTGATTCAAAGACCTCGATGTTCGTCAATGTCTCTCCCGAGGCATCGTTAGCAGGAGAGTCAATAAGCTCGCTCCAGTTCGTTGCTCGTTGCGTTCCTGGACGCCATACCCAGATGCGGTCCGTGGACGAGACGAGGACGCCCCACTCAAAACCATCGAAGAACAAGGCTCTATGTCACAGGTAAAGAGCTATTTAGATGAATTTAGTGTGATGAAATGTTTGATAAAATGTTACAATGAACTTGAAGTTATGTTTTCTTGACTAGATGAAGATAAATTGCTACTAGACTATTTTCAGTATAGAAGGCGCATCCTTAATATCCATGTTCTTGTAATAGTTTTGTTAGAGATTGGAGTTATATGATTTGAATATGTGGGGAAGAGAGATGATATTATTGTGTTTATTTGCATGTTCCTTAATATGAATGTCGAGTCTAAACTGTGATAAGCAAAAGTCCTAGAGTTCAAGAAAATTATAATGAGTCGATCTTTGTAATGGGATGTACTATTATATTACGCCAACACTACTTGAGAGGAATGTACTTGTCTATGAAAATTTCAAATATTTAGGACCATCAAGGTTAGGAATCAGAATGTTAGATAAGTATTTTGGTCTTTTAAACATAACTTTTTCAAGACATATCTACTCTAATACAATTGTATCACTATACAATCAAATGTAACAATTATCTTAAAAGATATGTGTTTTGCATAACGTTTTGATTTTGTTGCTTATTTTCAATTTTATTAGGATGAAAAAAAGGGGAAAGTATTTTTTCGTTCTTTCAAAAATGTGGAGAATAAATATTTTTTGTGTTGGAAAATGATATTTGAAGTTGGATTATGATGGCACTTTAAGAAATATTTTTTGTGTTTTAATTTTTTTTTAAAGGACATTTTAACTTCAGTCCGAGGTAAAACTAAAATCTTGTCTCCGTTCTTGTTCAAGCACTTCAAGACACCAAATCTAGCACACAATAAGACCTTTAAATTGGATCATAACCTCCCCAAAGTCAACATCAATTTGAACTGTTGATGAAAACTCCTTTAGATTTGAACCGTTCGCAAATTCCAAATTCAACCTGAGCAAGATGCACTCATGTACCCATGTTCTGTTGAATACCGCCCAAAGATAGTGTGAGTAAGATTTTGGACTCACAAGCCTGTTGGAACTGATTCTCCATTTACCAGTATACTAGTGGTATACCAACAATATGTCGGTTCGATACTCCTAACTCTTTTGAATCCTATATTGCTGCTTCGATTTTTCACTTTGCTTTCAAGCTAAATTTTAAAATGTTGGTGTCATTATTTGCTTGGGATTTGGATGTCCTATTCCGCTAATATAGATATTTTTTTCAAAGTGCAATATATATATTGGCCCATATTTCTTTTATAAATATAATTTGAAAATTAGTAAAACTTTATTTGAATCTTTTTTGTTATTTTTTTTTTGAAAAATAGCAAAACTTTATTTTACTTGACTAATACAACGATGAAATAATCATGGTTAATTTACTTGCTCAAAGTAGGGGTGAGCGTTATTCAGTTTTGGATCGAAAATCGAACCAAATATTGAAAAAAAATCAGTTTTTTTCGGTTTTGAAAATACGAAAATTTATTTATTCGGTTTCGGTCCAAAACAAAAAATTGAATAAAACTTATATAATTATGTAAATAATCTCAATTATATTCATATGTTGCAATTAAAAGTGTGTATATTTTGATAGCAACAATTTTATATAGTGTTTTAAAGTCCAGCTTTGATAATTTAACAACTACTCTAACTTTGAACGCAAATACAACAAATGTGTGTATAAAAATTTATTTTTTAATATCATTTAACCATGATTCTAACTTTCGACCTACCCATTAAACAATAGACCCAACCGAATAAACCGAATAAATCGAATCGTTATTTAGTTCGGTTCGATTTCGGTTTTGGCTAATTTTGATTCAATTTCGGTTTTGGATTTGGATTCCGCTACGTTGCCCGCCCGCCACGTGTCGCCGCCCCATTGGCAGGTCAACCTGTCACGCCCCAGTCCCAAAATACGTAGGACTAGGAGTACGTAACACGCCCAGCCGTATGTATATGAACTCCAATATATGGAAACCATATACACACGTACGCTGTTTATGAATATCCAATCCACCAGTGGTAATATACTGTCACAACAAGTCACATGCAATCTATATCTCATCCACAGCACAAATAGTCAGTAGAAAATAAAGAGCTGGATAATAACTGGATATCAAAGATAGTATCAAGTCTGATAGTCGGGTGGAAACAAATCCACTACAAAACGACTATCCTGAAGTAGCAAAAGATCTCTAAACAACGGTAATAAAATCATAGATACTCCGAGGGTAAGATCTCCTCAGTCTGGTAAGTGGAGTCAGGTCCCGGTCTGTACTCCTGTGGGTACTCCTGCTCGTCCATATCTGAAAAGGGACCAGGTCCTCAGAGGGACATAACAAGATACATAAAAATATGCCAATAAGTACTGAAATATAAACATCCAATGGTTCGCCTAACCGTCTAAGTGAATGCAGTTTGAGAACAACTTTCCACCAAGTGGGCTATCTGGCTAAAATATGGGATTGGCGTGACCCTCTCGGAGAATCAGGAGCCTCAAAGCATGTCGTCTTTTGAACGGCAGAGGCCGCCAGTAATATATAGTGGTCATCATCACCCGTTTCTCCGGTGGAGAATCCGGGCGTACAGGAAAAAGTGCAAAGGAGCCCAAATATTTTACTTATTGTTCTTCCCACCCCATGCTCTAAGCAGGCCATATCCATGACATGATAAATCCTCTAATAACTGCCAGGTCTACTAGCATACAAAGTTTTTATCAGCAGTTACCCCTAACGCACGGCGCTTACGTACAGGAAGCCAACCCGATACGTAGTCTGAGGTCTATATGAGACTCACAAATCGTGTAGCAACTGTGTCACAGTCAATGAACTACGGATGCTCCCTAAAACTGGTGGTCTCATAAATAGGTCCATAATTCTACAAAATAACATCTATATAAGCAGAATTAAACATGTATGTATCAACTGGAATGTAAATAATTTGTACAGTGGCAAGGTATAATTGCCGAGCAAGTTCTGTATAGTGCAATTGTCCACAGTAGTGTTTAAACTTTGGTGTAAGTGGAATTAGATTTTTAGGAGAGTTGTGATATATATAGGAATAAGGAGGCGGTAGAATTTACTTAATGGGTAAGAAACTGTTACCACTGCTGTTTTTCTTTTATTGGTTTAGAGTGCGGTGGAGGAAACTTAGTGGTTAAGAATACTAAAACTATTGCTGCTATTTTCTTTCTTTCCATTGGTTTTGGTTTCGGTTGAGGGTTAATTAGTAATAGTGTTACGGAGCGGTGGAATGAGAAGCTTACACGTATAGAAAAATAAAGCAAAGTTGAGTTTTGCTTCTGCTGTTGATATTTTCTTCTCATAATGGTTATGGTTTGGGTTTTACGCGTAGTGAAAGAAAAAGTTTACGCGGTGTAAAAATAGACGGTGGAATGAGACTGTTGCTGATGTGGTTTACGCGCGGTAAAATATACGCAGAAATGAGTGGTTGCTGTGGTCTGTTTACGCAGGGTGGCTGCTGTTGCTATTTCCTTATTTTATGCGCGGAAGTATGGTTTAACGGGTTGCGGGTTTGATCCAATAGGAAATTCTATTTTCTATTTTTTTTCTTTTTTCTTATTAATAATATCTATCTATATATATATATATATATATATATATATATATATATATATATAGGAATTCTGGAAAGTGTATTGGGGTATACGGATAAGGTAGCAACTGTCCAACGGGTCTCCTACATGGAATAAATTAGGAAAAATTTATAATGGCTCTATAAATCCTCTAAATGCTCAATACCTCATAATAAAATCTATTTCTCTATTTAGATTATCATAAATAATAATAAAATAATAAAAATACGGTTTTCAGAATTAGGGGTTTTACACAACCGACGTGGGACCCGTAGATGCAGGGGGGCAATGGGGTTAGGCTACGCGACGGACGGGCTAGCCTGCTTGCGGGCAACTAAGCATTTTTCTTTGGATTTTTAGTATTTCAGTTTATTCGATTTTGACTATTTCTATTCGGTTGAAATCGAATAAACTGACCGCTCACCTCTAACTCGAAGGATGATCACACGGATCACCACTCTTTATATTATAGAGTTCCTTTTTGCGGTGACAGCAACTTTAACTATTGATCTTGAGAATGGAGTTCATAAAGTACATCATAATTCCTTCAAACACAATGATTTCTAGTTTTGTAAATTTATGGATATATATTGTAGAGAGAAAATAATAGATTTATTTATTTTCAATAAAGGGGGTACATATATATAGGAGGAGGCTAGTCTCCTCCTTATTTTTTATCCGATGTGGGACTAAATAAGTCTCCCATAACTCAACACTCCCCCTCAAGATGGGCAATAGATATTAATCATCCCCATCTTGTTACAAAAGTTATGAAACTCTCTAGGACCTAAACCTTTACTTAAACGATCAGCTAACTGCTCCGCTGATTTCATATAGCTCAAAGTCAAAACTTTTCTATTCAGCTGCTCCTTGATAAAGAACCGATCAATCTCCACATGTTTGGTGCGATCATGCTGAACTGGATTATTTGTAATATCAATTGCTGATTTATTGTCACACAAAAGTTGTAGCGAGTCTCCTCTAAACAAATGCATCTCAGCCAACAAGCTCTTCACCCACATCATCTCGCACAGGCTAACTGCCATAGCCATGTACTTGGCCTCAGCTATAGACTTAGCTACTATATCTTGCTTCTTGTTGCGCCAAGATACAAAATTATCTCCAACAAAAATACAGTAACCTGTAATGGATCTGGGATCGTCCATACATGTCACGCCCCAGTCCCAAAATGACGAGGGACTGAGAAGCGTGGCAATGGCCAGCAGCACGCACCGATGGACAATCCAATTTAATGGATCCATCAGGGCATGCTTAAGCTGTAGTCTAGCAGTAATAAGTTACAAGTCTCAGGTATTACTAATCTCATCCACAGAATAACACAGATTAATTGCCAGAAATAATGCAATGGAAATAAATATGCAATAACAAATAAGGTTGTCTCGGGAAACAAATTCGAGAATTATTCTGTTACAATTAAGAAAAAATAGACAGGAATAGAAATGCTGAAAATGGAAATACTGTGTAGTTGAAGCCGGTGCTCAGGAGAAATCTTCGGCCACTACTTCGTCCTCTGTTCCTTGTTCTGCTCCAAGGAGTGCTCCGGTACCGTACACCTCTGGGTAATTCTCTTCAGCTGTACCTGGGGACATAATCCGGATCCAGGTCCTCAGGGGACAGCAAGGTACAGAAAATACAAGCTAAAATAAATACGGTGCAGCAGATAAAATAATCATCAGGGTAAACTAAGTAACCAACTATGTGATATGCAATATGAGAGCAGCACTAGAACTCAGGCTGAAGCCACTACAAGCTCTGTGTCGGGGAGCCGGTAGCGGCAATAACTATGAACTACACTATGTTATATACTATGTTTTATATATAATATCAGCCTGTAGTCTGTGTGTCTCTCCCCACCCAATGTAATCCCACATCTCATGTCCACGATGCCTCATGTCCATGTCACGCACGATTAAAACTAATGCAACAAGTCTGATAGCTATGAATCAAATGTCTAAGAATGTAAAGTCTATGTCATAAAACTTGCATCCTATACAGAATCACCTTGAATGTCTCAGGAAGACTCTGTCTCATGAAATAGTGTCAAGTGTCCTGGGTTCTGAAGTACTTGATAAGACAAGTGCGAGCATTATCGGGTCTCGATATCCATGTCTATGTGACGTTACACAACTCCGCGTACGGAGTTGGCACCCGACTATGATCGGACACTAAGCACGTCACTCGTTTCCTAGGTTAAGCAGTTAAAACATGTTTACATTTAATTCCACAAGAAATCAAGTAAAATACTATATCAATAATTACTGAGAATTGGCAAGCTTTACTTGTCCATTATTGCATAATTAAATCCAGAAAATAATTAGCGAGCTGCAGGGTTTGGCAAGGTACACTTGCCTGTGGTTCCAGCTATGTTTGCAGTTCTGACTTCGGCGGGAATTGCAGGCGGTACTACGGTTGCTGAAACAAATATCACCATCAGATCCAAAAAATATCAATCAGCTAGAAACGCCTGTCCTTGGGTCCAATTTGGAGACAAGGACAGAAACGGCAGTTTCGGGTCAAAACGGGGTCCACATGCGAGCCCGCTTTGCACCGAAAAATGCGTCCGGGTCAACGGTCTCCAAATTCACCAAACTTAGTGTCAACAGGTCAGGAACGATGATACGAACCCAACGGAACTTCCAGAATTGGATTCCGATGAGCCGATCACAAAATCGCCCATCGAGCGGGACCTGCGGGGCCCACGACACGCGATTTCGTCAACGTTCTCAGAATTGCACCAAACTTGACCCACAGGACCAGCGTATCGCTACGAGTCCGATGGCGCAAGTTTCGTCTCGATCCGACGTGTATACACAAAGTTAGGGCACGTTCCAGAAAGTACGGATACGGGGCGATGTCCGCGGATACGCGTTGATTCCGGTGTGCACGCACACCCGAATCAGCTTCCGCGAAATCCCACACGTCCGTATCGACGAGGCGCACGTATCTGTGAAGACCGCGCACGACCAAGTCGTCCCGTTTGGCGGGGCGTACTCAGTTCCGGGGTGAAACAGGGTCTGAGTTTTTCCTGTTTTTGGATCGCGGTGTGCGATCACCACAGAACACGATGCCCCGAACAGTTTATCCGGACACCGAGAGGGTCATACAGGCTTCGCAACGCAATTTGCGGAATCAAAAACGGAGCTACGAGCAAAAAGATACACGCACCTGAAGGGGACCCGAAAACCAGGGCCAAATCGTGTCCGACACGTGTCCGACTCGTGTCGGACACAGGAACCGAGAATTAGGGTTAGGGTTAGGGCTTGGCCTTGGGGATCCGGCGAGGGGCGGCGGAGACGGCGGAGACGCAGCGGCGAGCGGCGAGGCGTAGCGGCGCAGTGGCGGTGGCGGGTGGCGGTGGTCGTGGCAGTGGCCGAGAGGGGAGGGGGTTTTTAAAGGCGGCAGGGGGAGGCGGTCGTGGCCGTGGGAGGCGGAGGAGGGGCGAGGTGGCCGGGGTCGTGGCGGCGCGCTGGGGACTCGCGGCGGCGCTGGGAGAGTCGCGGCGGCGGCGCTGGCTGCTGCTGTTGCCGCTGCTGCTGGGGAAAGGGGGAAGTCGGCGGCGGTCGGCGGAGACGCAGCGGCGAGGCGTAGCAGCGCAGTGGCGGTGGTCGTGGCAGTGGCCGAGAGGGGAGGGGGGTTTTTAAAGGCGGCAGGGGGAGGCGGTCGTGGCCGTGGGAGGCGGAGGAGGGGCGAGGTGGCCGGGGTCGTGGGCGAGGGTGGCGGGCGGAGCGGCGCCGGACGCGGCCGCCGCTGGAGAACGCGGGGGGGAGACGGGGTCGTGGGTGCAGGCGGGTTGGCGGGTGCGGGTCGGGCGGCGGCGGATCCGACCCGACCCGCTGGGGCGGGTACTGGGCCGGGTTGGGCTGGGCCGGGCCGGCCCAACGGGCCGCGGGCCGGTTGGATTTATTTAAAAAAAAATTAATAATAATAATAATATTAATAATAATAATAAAACATTTAATAAATAATTAATTAAATAAATAGTTTTTAGGTATTTAAAATAGGTTCGGGGTCCGATAAATTCCAGAAAAATTGCCCTAAGTCCAGTTTTTCATTTTACATCCAAAAATATTATTTTCATAATATTTTAATATTGTTTAATATCAATTAAAAATCATTGAATAATTAAAACCCTGTTTTTAAATTACAGAAAAATCCCAGAAAAATTCCAGAAAATTGTGAAAAATCCAGTTTTGAAAATTTTGAAAAAATTAGGGGATTTATAATACAACCCGTCCAATCGGCATCACAGTAGCCTTAAACTCTCAGATGTCCAGAACTTCTGAACCATAACCCCTTTCCTGGGCTTCCTTTAATATACCTAAGAATTCTACGAACTGCCTCCATATGTTGCTCTCTAGGATCATGCATATATCTACTCACCACACTCACGTCATAGGTAATATCAGGTCTCGTATGACATAGATATATGAGCCGACCAACTAATCTTTGATATTGCTCCTTACTCACCGGATCACCACCCTCAGTACACAACTTGTGATTTTGCTCGATATGAGTAGAAGCAACCCTGCAACCCAGCATTCATGTCTCTGAAAGAAGGTCCAGAGCGTACTTTCGCTGAGAAAGTACTATAACCTTTCGTTATCTTACAATTTTAATTCCGAGAAAGTACTTCAACTGTCCAAGATCCTTAACTTAAAATTCTCTCCAAGCATTTTCTTCAGCCGTAGGATCTCCCCAGTATCCTCTCCAGTAATTACAATATCATCAACATAGACTGCAAAAAAAGTGATATGAGTCTTGGAGTGCCTGTAAAACACAATATGATCTCCATTACACTGCATATACCACATACCACAGACTTCAAGCCTGGATCTATTAAACCATGCTCTCGGAGACTGCTTTAGCCCACATAAAGACTTCTTCAATTTGCATACCTTTTCCGTTGCTTGTGAATTAGCAAAGCCTGGTGAAATCTCCATATACATCTCCTCGTGGAGATCCCCGTGCAAAAAGGCGTTCTTGACATCTAGCTGAGGCAGTTGCCAATTGAAGTTGGCAACACATGACACCAACACTCTCATAATGCTCATCTTTGCGACTGGAGCAAATGTCTCGTCATAGTCGATACCATAAGTTTGGCTATAGCCTTTAGCAACCAATCTGGCCTTGTACCTGTCAATCTTGCCATATGGAGTATGCTTAACAGTATAAACCCATTTACATCCAACAACACGCTTTCCAACTGGCAGTGGTACCAACTCTCATGTGTCGTTCTTCTTCAAGGCTTGAAGTTTCTCCTGCATGGCACTCAACCACCTAGGATTTTGCTTAGCTACTTGTCAGTTGTTATGTACAAGCACTGAATCTAATAATGCAAGAAAGGACTTATATGCAGGTGGAGTGGATGCATATGAAATATAATATGCAATTTCAGTATCCCAACTGCCAAACTTAGCTGGAGGTTTTCTAGCATTGACTCTAGAAGTTCTACGAAGCAAGACATGAGAATTAGAAGTATCAGGGGAGAAATTATTACCAGGTGACTCAGGTAGAAGGGCCGAAGAAGGTCCCGGAGAAAAGGAACTTGGGACATCAGCATTTGTGGGTACTAGCATAGGGACATCAGGAGGAAGCTCATGCCGCTCCTACTGCTCATGTTGCTGCTGCTCATGCTACTCCTGATGTTGTTGCTCATGCTCCCTATATACTCTCAGCTCGCCCTGACTGTGGGCTCCCCTTGAGACACCATCACTCATCAGTGACTCAAAAGGACATGGAATCATACCAACCACGATGCCACTCTCATTCTCCCCCTCTCTACTAGCATTAGTAGAGCCATCCCCGAACAAGGAACTTAACTCCGTCTTCTCCCCGTAAAATGGTTCAAACTCTCGGAAGGTCACGTCCATACTGACAAACAACATTATTTCAGTGGGACACCAATATTTGTATCATTTCTGACTTGGTGAGTAGCCCACAAAGATACATTTAACTTCTTGTGGATCCAACTTGCTCATCATCATTTTGTGATCTCGCACAAAATATGTACATCCAAACACTCTGGGAGGAACAATAAAAATATTAAAGCCCAAGAGCATCTCACATGGTGTCTTCATCCCTAATACTCTTGACGGCATTCTGATGATTATATAAGTTGTTGTCATTACAACCTCACTACATAATTTTTTTGGCACATTCATTGTCAGCATCAAAGAATGTGCCACTTCTAGTAGATGCCTGTTCTTGCATTCAGCCACCCCATTCTGAGCATGAGTGTCTGGGGAAGTGGTTTGATGAAGAATTCCCTGACTAGAGATGAAATTAGCAAACTTCTTGTTGGTATACTCGGTCCCATTATTTGTTCTAAGAATATTCACATGTACTCCAAACCGGGTCTTCACATATGCCGAGAAGTCTTAAAAATATTTGTACACCTCAGATTTCTGCTTCATCATGTATATCCAGGTCATACGTGAGTAGCAATCAATAAAGGTAACAGACCATCTTAATCCACTGATAAAAGTAGTAGGACACGGTCCCCAAATATCAGAATGAACAAGTGCAAATGGTTCAAAACTTCGAAGACCAACCATTTTATAAGTAGAACGTATATGCTTTCCAAGTTCACAAGTGTCACGACCCGATCTCCCGCCGGAATCGGCCGTCCCCGCTAGGCACGAATCACCGCGCCAGCGCTCCCGCGGGATGTACGTTTCCATCGGGACGCGATGCCGCGCGAGCCTAGGGTTGCGCCCGCGCAAGGCAAATACCGAAACGGCCGTTGATAACTAGTTCACAGAGTCGTCATAGCGGAAACATAAAATGAACACAAGTATTGAATCCAAATTAAGCTCTTTATTGATATGAAGTAAAGATTACAAGCGGCGCTAAGCCGAGATTACAAATCGCTCATGCTCTCTCTCTCTCTCTTACATTGAATATGCCCTTAGGCTTGGAACCAATACAAACGATCTGGAGCTCGCCGACGCTCTGCCCTGCCCCGCCCCGTGCGGGTCCGGGGCGTGACAACAAGCATTATAAAATAATATTTTTTGTCTACTTTATTCATTATCTCAGGTTCTAACTTATTCAAACTATCAAAAGATAAATGCCCCAATCTGCAGTGTTAGAGCATTGCTTCTATCTCCGGACCTCCACTAGTAGTAGCAGCAAGCATTGCAGCTTTCCTGTCCAGGTACCAAAGGCCATCACGCATGATGCCAGTCATAGCCTCTTCCCCATGGCCTTCTCCTGGAAAGAACACATATCCCGATAAAAAAGAACAGTACAATTCAATTGATCAATGAGAGAGCTAGCGGAAAGTAAGTTGACCAAAAATACAGGAACATACAATACAGATGATTGGATAACAGATGAAGTACAATGGACCGAACCAGTACCCCTGATGGGTTGGGATGTCCCATCAGTAGTATGAACTATCTCGGGATGCATATGCTTGCTCGGATAATATAATGCAAACTCACTAGATGCACCTGTGATATACCAAGATGCACCTGAGTCTATGATCCAACCAGTATGAGATTTTGTGGATGCAAGTGTCTGAACCGGAATACGTTTGCCCATATGAGCAGCGTAACCAGTAAAGTTACCAAGTTAGTAGTATTATCCAGATCCTGAGTGGCCAGTCCCTTGCCCTTAGAACTCTCAACCTAAAGCTTGAACTAACTTAGTTCCTCCAGCTCTATCATCTCAGCTCCAACCATTTTAGTAGTGGTCTCTTCCGTCACAGCTAGGTGAGCAACTCCTCGTCCCTTGCCTCCTTGACCTGCACATCGACCTCTCTGTACTCTGCCTCCTCGTCCATGACTAGAATTGCGGGGTTGAGGGCAGTTTTAATAATTTAGTTATGTTAGTATAATTTAGTATATGGGGGTTAGCTATATATATTAGCTCTATGTATTAGGATTTGAATTACCTTGGGATACCAAGGAAATGTCAAGGTATTGAGGGATACTCAAGGTATTGGGTAATGGGTTGGTTTAGTCTAGTTAGTTACTATAGTAGTTAGTTAGTTATATATGTTTGATTATGTAGATAGTTAGATATGTAAACTAGTATATATATATACGTTATGATTGATAGTTAGTCTCATATACTAATAGGTAGTGTATCTTGATAGTTAGTTATATTAGCTATACATATCTATGTATGTTAGTATTATAGTTAGTTCTATGTTATATTGAGATGTATATATCAGTGTTAGTTATAACTAGTATTAGTTTGGGATTTTATATATCTATTGGTACTAGTTATATGTTGAGTTTTGGGTTACCTCGGGATACCAAGGTATTACCAAGGTATTTGGCCGATACCCAAGGTATTGAGTTTGGGTATCGAGATAGGTTTGATACGCATTGGTGCAAGACCAAGGTATCCTAAAATCCTTATTTTAATATAGTATTAAGTATAATGACTTGTATATATATATATATATATATATATATATATATATATATATATATATATATATATATATATATATATATATATATATCTAAAACACTATTTTCATATAAATGAACTTGCGTATCTTAGGATACGAATTTTTTGAATGCCTTTTAGTATCTTAGCTTGGATTGTATAGCATAGTTTCATAGTGTTTCGACTTAGTGACTTAGTTTTAGACTCTTGCAACCTATATTTCATCGGTTTGACCTAGAAATGGCTTTATGACTTAGAATTGCATCAACTTAACTTATTTTTATTTTAGAACCTTGTATTGATGTAATATACCATATATAGGTTGTGTGATACCAGCTTGGGCATCGAGAGACACACCTTGCTCAGGACTTCAGGCGAGTACTTTTTTTTGATAGTTTTTAATTTATAATATTGTATATATGCATGTTCTAGAATTGTATACTTGATTCCGACACAATAATTTCACGGACTGGTACTATATAGATCCCGTCAGGAGATTTTATCCCCTACCGTGTTCAGCGGGTACTCGTGTACAATGTATATTGGGTATTGATTACATTTTGTGTTCACACACTGCTCGTGTTCAGTATGCTTATTCGTGTACACCCAGTGCTCATGTTCGGTGGTTATGATATTCGTGTACACCCACTGCTCATGTTCAGTGGTTATATTTTGTGTTTGTAGTATCTCGTGATTGAATCTATCGGTATTAGTTGGAGGTAGGAGAGTAGGAGTTGATTATGTGATCAAAGCCCCATTGTTACATCGTGTATGTTCTGGTTACATACCTCACTTTTAATCGTCTTACCTGATCATGTTCACCCAACCCGATCATATAATGAACTTGTATTCTGAGGCACATTAGCTAGTTTAGATTGCAGTTATTTTATCATATTATTGATATTCATATTGTTGTTCTATATTCTCGTACATTACATATATATCTATTATTCATCATTCATATGTTTAGTGATCTTGTATTTCATTTCTATATCTGTTTATATGCTCGATTATGCTATTGAAACTGCTTTCAGAGGTATGTACTTCGCTCCAATCCTGACTGGATATATTTTTAAAGATGATTGACTTATAGTGCAGTGTCCCACATTCTACGGTCCACGGGACGGTGTATGTTTAGAGGATCCTTTGGTCGACCAGGAGGACTTAGTTGCAGAGCCCGAGGAGGTCTAGTTTATTTGTGTTGGACTTGTATTATATTATATTGTTGAGATTCATTGGGTTGTATATTATTTTATTTTATGGTTTATATCTTATTCTTTCCTTCGCTATTCCATTCGTGCTTATCTTCCTTAGTTGTATTGTGATTGAGTTTAGTTATATTGTGAGATACCATTTTGTTCCTCCGTTTGGAGTTGCGATAATTGACATGTACCATATTATATTGTTGAGATGCTAGATAGTTAGAAATGACCCAGACAGTGTTCTACCGTCAATTCTGTGGCATAGGCTGGACGTACCCACGTACTTATGCCCGAATATCCGGGTGCGGGTCGTGACACATTTTTAGTGGTGGCCCATGCAGGTCAGGCTTCACAAGTTGTGTGATATCGTGGAAGTGCGGCAACTTAGTTGTACTACTACGTGCCTGGGATAGGATATCAGACATAGGACACTAGGATGAGAGATGATACTCAATCACAAATTCCTTGAGAGATTCCTGGGACGACCCTTGAGAATCTTATTATAAATTCTAATTCAAATCTTTTTCCTTGTTTTTATCCGTTCTTATTTATTTTTTTATTAAATTTGATTCTTGGTGATCGGTTGTTGAATTTAATTCTTAGTGTTCGTTGTTGAGTTTGATTTCATATCGAGATAAATTTTATGAACTAAATTAAGGGATCATCTGATGACATATGTTGATGAGGAAAGTAAAAAAGGTACAACGTCTGCTTTAGTTATGGAGCCTAGAATTTATCGCAGCCATATTAGCTGGCGTGGCGGAAACGTTGGTACCTGACTTCGGATGTACATATCTTAGTTATGAAATTTAGAATTTCTCGCAGCTATACTAGTCGGCACAACGAGGATTCTAGACGACATGATTATAGAGGTGCATACCTAAGTTATGGAATCTATCGTTTATCGCATCTATGCTTACTGGCGTGACGATAATTCTGAGTGTCATAATTTTGGATAGATGTGTATGATTATCATATTGTATCTTAAATTTGTTCTTAAAGTGTCATCTCAATACTTATCCACTTCTGTTATTATAGGACTTTGATCCATCATTTTTTTTAGCTTAGCAGTAGAGATACTTTCAGTTCTTTAGTCCAGTTCCTTATAGAGCTTTATTTCATTAAGGTTCCTTGTTAGTGTGATAATTGGTGACTTACAATTAGGTCTGTATCTTGAGTATCAGTATTGACTGTTAGGAGTGTGGCTTGTGAGTCTGTAAGTGGTTCTTGGTTGTGTCACGCCCCAGTCCCAGAATACGTAGGATTAGGAATACGTAAGCATGCCAGCCATATGTATATGGTAACTCCAATATATGGATACCATAATACACACGTATACTGTAATATGAATATTAACTCATATGTGGTATATATATTGTCACAAGTCACATGGCATAACTGGATCTCATCCACATAATCAAATAACCAATCAACTATATAACTGAATCAAGTATAAAATGCTTGATAAGAACAAGTAGTTGGGTGGAAATAAATCCACTATCAAACTAGAATATAAGAGAAACCACATAAGTACATCTAATGAACAATGAGACTCGAAGAGAAGACCTCCTCGAAAGAGAGAAGTAGCAAGTCCTGATCCGTGCTCCTGCAAATAGTCAAGATCGTCTACACCTGGAAAGAGACCAGGTCCTCAGAGGGACGTAACAAGATACATAGAAGCATGCCAATTGAATACAGTAAAATATGAATAATAGATAAAAAATATATAAGTATGATGTACTAGACAATCTATATGAAATGCATAATGAGGACAATTATTTCAACGTATGGGTATGTGTAGGATACTCTATCTATTCTCACAACTCACACACACGTCCATAAACATCAGAAGCCGTCATACATCGAGGGTAGTGACCATCGCGACATAAGAAATCGACATACATCGAGGGTAGCGACCAACGCGACACAACTACCATAGTACGTGCTAGTTACTACGGGTTACTAGAGTGGGCAACCCATACGCCTACTGATTGTCCTTCCCTCCCATGATACTATGTGTCAAGTGTGTGTCAACATATATAATATATAATTATGACTGAAAAAAACACATATATAATGAATATATAAAAATATGATAAGCATGCAAAGTACTATAAGTAATTTGGCAAGATATCGTCTGGCAAGAAAGCTGCGAAGTGTAAGCGTCCAAACGTCAAGCACAAGGGATCAGAACTATGGCATCTGAATAAACATCTCCGGATGCTGAAATAAATATTACCAACGTTTCCAGAATAAGCGAGATAGTCAGAAAAGTCTACCCTTTCGTCCAATTTGGACACAGGGACAAAACGGTAATTTTGGGTCAAAGTGGGGTCCACATGTGGCCCACTTTGCACCAAAAAATGTGCCAGAGGTAAAGATTTCTAAATGGGACAAATTATAGGTTAAACAAATCCTAAACGTCGATACAAACTCAAAGGTATATCCAATTTTTGATTCCGGTGAGCCGATCATAAATTCGCCCTTCAAGTCAAACCGTGGGGCCCGTGAATAGGCGGCTTGGTCAACTGTCTCAGAATCGCGTGAAACTTGGGTCACAGGAATAGCGTGATACCATGAATCCAATGGCACAAGTTTTATCGTATTCCGACGAGCGTACACAAAATGAGGTGGTACTTTGTAAAAGTCGCGATACGGAAACTTTTTGTGGATACGGGTTGATTTCGACGCGCACACACGTCCGAATCAACTTCTGCGAAAGCTCACACGTCAAGATATACCATATGCTCATTTCGATGCAATTATTATGCGACGAGGCAGTCCCGTTTGGTGGGGCGCACTCCGTATCACAAAATTTTAGTTTTAAAATATCAAGTTTTTGGTCGTTTTGGAGGTCGAATAATTTAACAATTAAAGCAAACTAATAAAAAGTAAAAGAACAGAAATATTCTCGGTTATATAGAGAAGAAAACCCTTCAATTAGATTTTGAAAATATTAAACTGGTTGATGGCAAATTAGACATGAACATGAGTATTTGGTTCAAAAATTATGGACTATTTTTGGTCAGTTTTTCGGCCATTTTTCGGTAGATTTTTCGACCAATCCAGGGCATGAAAACCCATCCCACTTGAATGAAAATCCAAAAGGGTTAGGTTATGAACGTAAACGGACAAGCCGCTTGAAAAAAGAATGAGAGATGAGAGAGATATCATACCGTAAAGATGGGGCAACGGGGCTGTGCACACCCGCGCGCCCGGCGGACGGCGGCTGTGCGGCGCAGGGGCGGCGGCTGCGGCGGCGCGGGACGGTCGGTCACCGGCCGGCTGAGGTCAGGGGTCGGCGGTGTCGGGGACTAGGGTTAGGGTTAGGGTTTGAGTTGTGAATGGTTTACTTATATATATATATATATATATATATATATATATATATATAGGGAGAGGGAGAGGGGCGCTGGTGTCACGCCCCGATCTCCCGCAGGCAATCGGCCGTTCCCGCTAGGCGGGAATCACCCTCGCCAGCGCTCCCGCGGAACGATTGCTTAACCCATGAACGCATAGGCGATCGGTAACAGGCCATGGTTCATTGGCTGGCGGCAAGAGTTCTAAGCCACAGAGTCACACAGATTGTCCGAGTGCAGCGGAGTCATGAACGCATAGGCGATCGGTAACAGGTTCACTGAGTCAACAAATATAGCGGAAGCATTGAAACAAGTAAAGTAATCTCTTTATTGATATGAACTTGTGTTACAGGCGGCGTATAGCCGAGATTACAAGTCGCTCAAGCCTCTCTCTCTGAAACAGTAAAAGCGTGCCAAGTGGCTACAACTGTGGAATGAATGTACAGGCGATGGTCAGGCGATGTTCACAACTTATGTCTTGTATAAGCGCTTCAGTCCCGGACGCACCGTTGCAAGGCTACAGAGGGAACTCCTGGCCTTAGCACGCACGAAGGAGGCGTCCGCACCGCACGAGGTTCTCCCGCACCCTGCATATCAAACTGGTGGATTATCAGTACATTGAATGCACTGGTGGGGAAGCTACTCGCCCGTTCGACAAATCCAAACACGTAATACAGGTTTCGTGCACAACTATTAAGTTGTCTTTCTAGTTGCCTTAGGATCAGTTTCATACAGATATTGAATAGCCTATCGTGTCGGGCAGTGCGCCGTGCGATGTTAGAGGAAACACGGCGAGACTCACCAACTTACCATCTCCTTCCCTGTCCAAGGCAAACATTGAGGCAAACAGTATAAATTCGAGCAGAGACATGTATAAACATTCAGGAGGCAAGCATATGCAACATGCAAACATGAGAGTCATTGAACGGGACAGTATTTGGTGTGCTCAGTTGTTCTTGATGCAATGACTCGCACGCGGATAGCCGCTAAGCGAGGATGACTTATCTATATGAACATGAGTCGCTGGCATAGCCATAAAGGACTAATCCCAGACGAGAGTGGAACGCAACGAGAGCACACGATGCGCTACGAACCATCTCGCCCGTACACGATGGATTGTACATGAAGTAGTCCAAGGCCAAGATGGAATGCAACAAAGTACACGATGCGCTACAAACCATCTTGTCCGCACACGATGGACTACACACGTGATGTGGTCCCGGAAAAGTGGAATGCAACGTAAGTACACGAGGTGCTACAAACCACTCGCCCGAACACGAGGGACCACACAAGAGTTCCATCCGGATCGGATCGGCCCCAGTGCCCCGGTGATCGTCCGTGGAACTATATCTCGTTTCCGAGTTGTCCGCGACATGCACTTTCTTTTTTGGGTCATTCAATTATCACGAGATACACGAGAACACGAGAACACGCGTGCACTTTGAACAAGAGAACACGAGAACACGAGTGCACGGGAACACGAGTATACGAGTACACGGGATACTTGGATCTTGTTCTTTGTACAATAACTTGTCTTGATGCACTCCCCTGGTTCGGGGCTGCGTGGTGACCTAACGGTCCTGGATACTTGCAGGGTCAATCATACACGGAACGACTACTAAGTAGTCTCCCGGAGTTGGATGAAAACACGGCAACATTCAAGCAGACAAGCATGCGTTTCTAGGTACATAAGCAGGCACGTTGCTCGGGCCCGAAGGTAGTCCGAGAGATGAAACCGTTAAGGGACTTAGCATGCGAGGGTCTGAATATAAGCAGTATTTCCTTTTCCATGTTCTAGCAAGCAATACAAGTTGGGATTATTCCCTTAGCTAGGTGCGTTGGATTTATTAGCATGCAGGGGGTGAATCACCTAGCGACTAGCATAAACATTCCAGATTTTATGTGTGCTGGCTAAGCAAAGACAAGTTCACCGTAGCCACCCACCTTAGCGATGATTCGCCTCGGTAGAGCGATACGTCTGAGCGAGCCTCTGAAAGTCCAAGCCGGATTCCTGTAGGGGCAAGTCTGGATATCCTTTGCTTCTTGATCGAGGCAAAGCGGGTCGGGACAGCTGCACGATTGCCGTTTGAGACGGCAGTCCGCTTGAGCGGAACGGGGTGTTACATCCTACCCAACTTAGAAAAAGTCTCGTCCTCGAGACTTACTAAGGACAAGCAGTAATTTAGGGTTGAGACAATCCTAGACAAGTCGTTTGTACTTGTTTCATTTGGATATTCACTTGCACAAGCTTCGAAATCAGCATATCGCTTAGACTGGATCGTGCGCACTTTCGAAGTGCACTTCTAGCGTGAACACGTCAACCAGCTCAGTGATAGCGAAGTCTTAGCACTCGAGTTTCACCTTTTCTTATGTCTTGGATGGTGCACTAGTTCAAGGCGTCCCTTTAATAGATGCATTCAACCAAACTTAGAGTTAGTGAAAATCGGACAAGCTACTAGCGATACTCCCAAGGGTTCGTACAGGTTGGCACAAAGGCCACTCGCAGCATACAACCAGACAAGCAAGCATAACATTCAAAACGCATTTTGAAAGTATTTAGACTTATTGTTGGAACATCCCATCGAGGCATTGAGAGAGAGCGTGCACATAACCCACGAACGAGCTTTCGAAACAGAGATATCGAATCGAAGTCCAAAGGCATAGAAGCCAGGCTCTGATACCAACATGTCACGCCCCGATCTCCCGCAGGCAATCGACCGTTCCCGCTAGGCGGGAATCACCCTCGCCAGCGCTCCCGCGGAACGATCGCTTAACCCATCCGGGCGTGATGCCGCACGAGCGTGATCCACGCCTGTGCAAGGCCATGGTTCATTGGCTGGCGGCAAGAGTTCTAAGCCACAGAGTCGCACAGATTGTCCGAGTGCAGTGGAGTCATGAACGCATAGGCAATCGGTAACAGGTTCACTGAGTCGACAAATATAGCGGAAGCATTAAAACAAGTAAAGTAATCTCTTTATTGATATAAACTTGTGTTACAGGCGGCGTATAGCCGAGATTACAAGTCGCTCAAGCCTCTCTCTCTGAAACAGTAAAAGCGTGCCAAGTGGCTACAACTGTGGAATGAATGTACAGGCGATGGTCAGGCGATGTTCACAACTTATGTCTTGTATAAGCGCTTCAGTCCCGGACGCACCGTTGCAAGGCTACAGAGGGAACTCCTGGCCTTAGCACGCACGAAGGAGGCGTCCGCACCGCACGAGGTTCTCCCGCACCCTGCATATCAAACTGGTGGATTATCAGTACATTGAATGCACTGGTGGGGAAGCTACTCGCCCGCTCGACAAATCCAAACACGTAATACAGGTTTCGTGCACAACTATTAAGTTGTCTTTCTAGTTGCCTTAGGATCAGTTTCATGCAGATATTGAATAGCCTATCGTGTCGGGCAGTGCGCCGTGCGATGTTAGAGGAAACACGGTAAGACTCACCAACTTACCATCTCCTTCCCTGTCCAAGGCAAACATTGAGGCAAACAGTATAAATTCGAGCAGAGGCATGTATAAACATTCAGGAGGCAAGCATATGCAACATGCAAACATGAGAGTCATTGAACGGGACAGTATTTGGTGTGCTCAGTTGTTCTTGATGCAATGACTCGCACGCGGATAGCTGCTAAGCGAGGATGACTTATCTATATGAACATGAGTCGCTGGCATAGCCATAAAGGACTAATCCCAGACGAGAGTGGAACGCAACGAGAGCACACGATGCGCTACGAACCATCTCGCCCGTACACGATGGATTGTACATGAAGTAGTCCAAGGCCAAGATGGAATGCAACAAAGTACACGATGCGCTACAAACCATCTTGTCCGCACACGATGGACTACACACGTGATGTGGTCCCGGAAAAGTGGAATGCAACGTAAGTACACGAGGTGCTACAAACCACTCGCCCGAACACGAGGGACCACACAAGAGTTCCATCCGGATCGGATCGGCCCCAGTGCCCCGGTGACCGTCCGTGGAACTATACCTCGTTTCCGAGTTGTCCGCGACATGCACTTTCTTTTTTGGGTCATTCAATTATCACGAGATACACGAGAACACGAGAACACGCGTGCACTTTGAACAAGAGAACACGAGAACACGAGTGCACGGGAACACGAGTATACGAGTACACGGGATACTTGGATCTTGTTCTTTGTACAATAACTTGTCTTGATGCACTCCCCTGGTTCGGGGCTGCGTGGTGACCTAACGGTCCTGGATACTTGCAGGGTCAATCATACACGGAACGACTACTAAGTAGTCTCCCGGAGTTGAATGAAAACACGGCAACATTCAAGCAGACAAGCATGCGTTTCTAGGTACATAAGCAGGCACGTTGCTCGGGCCCGAAGGTAGTCCGAGAGATGAAACCGTTAAGGGACTTAGCATGCGAGGGTCTGAATATAAGCAGTATTTCCTTTTCCATGTTCTAGCAAGCAATACAAGTTGGGATTATTCCCTTAGCTAGGTGCGTTGGATTTATTAGCATGCAGGGGGTGAATCACCTAGCGACTAGCATAAACATTCCAGATTTTATGTGTGCTGGCTAAGCAAAGACAAGTTCACCGTAGCCACCCACCTTAGCGATGATTCGCCTCGGTAGAGCGATACGTCTGAGCGAGCCTCTGAAAGTCCAAGCCGGATTCCTGTAGGGGCAAGTCTGGATATCCTTTGCTTCTTGATCGAGGCAAAGCGGGTCGGGACAGCTGCACGATTGCCGTTTGAGACGGCAGTCCGCTTGAGCGGAACGGGGTGTTACATCCTACCCAACTTAGAAAAAGTCTCGTCCTCGAGACTTACTAAGGACAAGCAGTAATTTAGGGTTGAGACAATCCTAGACAAGTCGTTTGTACTTATTTCATTTGGATATTCACTTGCACAAGCTTCGAAATCAGCATATCGCTTAGACTGGATCGTGCGCACTTTCGAAGTGCACTTCTAGCGTGAACACGTCAACCATCTCAGTGATAGCGAAGTCTTAGCACTCGAGTTTCACCTTTTCTTATGTCTTGGATGGTGCACTAGTTCAAGGCGTCCCTTTAATAGATGCATTCAACCAAACTTAGAGTTAGTGAAAATCGGACAAGCTACTAGCGATACTCCCAAGGGTTCGTACAGGTTGGCACAAAGGCCACTCGCAGCATACAACCAGACAAGCAAGCATAACATTCAAAACGCATTTTGAAAGTATTTAGACTTATTGTTGGAATATCCCATCGAGGCATTGAGAGAGAGCGTGCACATAACCCACGAACGAGCTTTCGAAACAGAGATATCGAATCGAAGTCCAAAGGCATAGAAGCCAGGCTCTGATACCAACATGTCACGCCCCGATCTCCCGCAGGCAATCGGCCGTTCCCGCTAGGCGGGAATCACCCTCGCCAGCGCTCCCGCGGAACGATCGCTTAACCCATCCGGGCGTGATGCCGCACGAGCGTGATCCACGCCTGTGCAAGGCCATGGTTCATTGGCTGGCGGCAAGAGTTCTAAGCCACAGAGTCGCACAGATTGTCCGAGTGCAGTGGAGTCATGAACGCATAGGCAATCGGTAACAGGTTCACTGAGTCGACAAATATAGCGGAAGCATTAAAACAAGTAAAGTAATCTCTTTATTGATATAAACTTGTGTTACAGGCGGCGTATAGCCGAGATTACAAGTCGCTCAAGCCTCTCTCTCTGAAACAGTAAAAGCGTGCCAAGTGGCTACAACTGTGGAATGAATGTACAGGCGATGGTCAGGCGATGTTCACAACTTATGTCTTGTATAAGCGCTTCAGTCCCGGACGCACCGTTGCAAGGCTACAGAGGGAACTCCTGGCCTTAGCACGCACGAAGGAGGCGTCCGCACCGCACGAGGTTCTCCCGCACCCTGCATATCAAACTGGTGGATTATCAGTACATTGAATGCACTGGTGGGGAAGCTACTCGCCCGCTCGACAAATCCAAACACGTAATACAGGTTTCGTGCACAACTATTAAGTTGTCTTTCTAGTTGCCTTAGGATCAGTTTCATGCAGATATTGAATAGCCTATCGTGTCGGGCAGTGCGCCGTGCGATGTTAGAGGAAACACGGTGAGACTCACCAACTTACCATCTCCTTCCCTGTCCAAGGCAAACATTGAGGCAAACAGTATAAATTCGAGCAGAGGCATGTATAAACATTCAGGAGGCAAGCATATGCAACATGCAAACATGAGAGTCATTGAACGGGACAGTATTTGGTGTGCTCAGTTGTTCTTGATGCAATGACTCGCACGCGGATAGCCGCTAAGCGAGGATGACTTATCTATATGAACATGAGTCGCTGGCATAGCCATAAAGGACTAATCCCAGACGAGAGTGGAACGCAACGAGAGCACACGATGCGCTACGAACCATCTCGCCCGTACACGATGGATTGTACATGAAGTAGTCCAAGGCCAAGATGGAATGCAACAAAGTATACGATGCGCTACAAACCATCTTGTCCGCACACGATGGACTACACACGTGATGTGGTCCCGGAAAAGTGGAATACAACGTAAGTACACGAGGTGCTACAAACCACTCGCCCGAACACGAGGGACCACACAAGAGTTCCATCCGGATCGGATCGGCCCCAGTGCCCCGGTGACCGTCCGTGGAACTATACCTCGTTTCCGAGTTGTCCGCGACATGCACTTTCTTTTTTGGGTCATTCAATTATCACGAGATACACGAGAACACGAGAACACGCGTGCACTTTGAACAAGAGAACACGAGAACACGAGTGCACGGGAACACGAGTATACGAGTACACGGGATACTTGGATCTTGTTCTTTGTACAATAACTTGTCTTGATGCACTCCCCTGGTTCGGGGCTGCGTGGTGACCTAACGGTCCTGGATACTTGCAGGGTCAATCATACACGGAACGACTACTAAGTAGTCTCCCGGAGTTGGATGAAAACACGGCAACATTCAAGCAGACAAGCATGCGTTTCTAGGTACATAAGCAGGCACGTTGCTCGGGCCCGAAGGTAGTCCGAGAGATGAAACCGTTAAGGGACTTAGCATGCGAGGGTCTGAATATAAGCAGTATTTCCTTTTCCATGTTCTAGCAAGCAATACAAGTTGGGATTATTCCCTTAGCTAGGTGCGTTGGATTTATTAGCATGCAGGGGGTGAATCACCTAGCGACTAGCATAAACATTCCAGATTTTATGTGTGCTGGCTAAGCAAAGACAAGTTCACCGTAGCCACCCACCTTAGCGATGATTCGCCTCGGTAGAGCGATACGTCTGAGCGAGCCTCTGAAAGTCCAAGCCGGATTCCTGTAGGGGCAAGTCTGGATATCCTTTGCTTCTTGATCGAGGCAAAGCGGGTCGGGACAGCTGCACGATTGCCGTTTGAGGTGGCAGTCCGCTTGAGCGGAACGGGGTGTTACAGCTGGGTTCTGGGCCGCGGGTGAGTTGCTGTGAAGGGGGGGGAGGTGATTAGTTTAGCTTTTGGACTTAGTTGCTTTAGGGTTTAAGTTTAGGGGTTTTCTTTTCTTTTATTTTTTTTTTCTTTTTATATTATTATTATTATTATTATTAATATTAATATTACTACTATTACTTATTATTATTATTATTACTATTAGTATTAGTATTAGTATTGTTATTATTATTATTATTATTATTATTATTATTATTATTACTACTATTATTATTATTATTATTTATTCACATATATATTTACATATATAGATGAGATTATTCAAAAAGAACATTTGCACACAGAATAAATTCTAGAAAATCTATCACCCTTTAACAAGACTCAAAAGATGATAAAAATTGTTTTGTGGGATAATTCTAAATGAGTATTTATATAATTAAATTAATAAATTTTATTTTCTAATTAACTATAAAATACTCTAAAAAAGCAATAATTTAATAAAAATTACTTTAAATAAAATTTAAAATTTTAGGGGGCTTACAGGTTGGGCATGTGAGCAATATGCATCAATCTAGATATAACCTATAGCATAGTACCTTGTAGAAATAGTTCTATGATAATGTGTCATTATAGTTAGTATTGGTACTATAGGTAGAAGAGGGAGTAAAGAGTATCAGTGATGGTTCCAGGAGTTAGTATCAGAGTCAGCATGCCAGCTCTGGATAGTCATGAATTCATGTAGTTGAGTGATCCATGTAAAAAATTAAGTATTAAGGAAATTGTGTTAGAAATTAATGGAGCATGATATTCAATTTGGTGGTTGATACTTGGGTGTGTCAACAGTAAAGAAATGTATATGCATAAAGGGTATTAGTGAGTGTGCCATAGAAGGAGGGTATCCATAAGTGTATAAAAGGGTGTGAGGGAATAAGAATATATTGTGCTAAGGTAGCAGGACTTGTATTACAGGTAAAAGTAGAGCATTGATGTGAGTAGATAGGAGTGTACCAGTAGATGACTAGTGATGGGTATATCACCTGATATTGAGGCCAGTGGTGTGTTGGAAGCAATATGTGGAAGAATATCTAGAAATTATATGCAGAATACACAGTGGATGATGAGTGTCAGTGTGAAAGTTCATGAGTTTCAGAAAGTGGAAGCCTGAGTATTAGAAAATTTTAATAGTATGTCGTGGGTTGAGAAATATCAAGATTGGTCATGGAAGATATATAGTGTATCACTGATTAGTGTATCAGTCTGTAAAGGTTTAAGGAGATATATATATATGCATCAATAGAGATATGTAACCATGTGCCTGCTTTTGTGTCACGCCCCAGTCCCAAAATGCCGAGGGACTGGAGAAGCGTGGCAATGGCCAGCAGCACGCACCGATGGACAACCCAATTTAATGGATCCATCAGGGCATGCTTAAGCTGTAGTCTAACAGGAATTAGGGCAATTGTTACAAGTCACGGGTTATTCTAATCTCATCCACAGCAGATAATCACAGATTAAAAGACAGAGTAATGCAAATAGAAATAACTGTCAAATCTCAATAACTTCCTCGGGAAACAATCCGAGAATATGTCTGGTACAACAGATACAAATAGACAGGAAATAAACAACTGGAAATAGAAATAACTGACTACATACGGTCAATGCTCAGGAGAAGTCCTCTGGTGCGAGCTCGTCTTCCGGTCCTGGTACAGCTCCTGGGAGTGCTCCTATACGGTATATCTCTGGATGGATCTCTTCGGCTATACCTGGGGACATAATCCGGATCCAGGTCCTCAGGGGACAACAAGGTACAGAAAATACAAGCCAAAATAGATGCAGTGCAGCAATAAATAAGCAATAGGGTATACTAGATAACCAGCTAAGTGATATGCAACATGAGAGCAGTACAAGAACTCAGGCTGAAACTACTACAAGCTCTGTGTCGGGGAGCCGGTAGCAGTGATATCATGTAGTTGTCCAGCTCGTAGTGAGACTTAAGACGCCGGCATAATATAATATCAACCTGTAGCTTGTGTGTCTCTCCCCACCCAATGTAATCACGCATATCATGACCATAACATTTCATGTCCATGTCAGCGGGATTATAGCTAATGCAACAAGTCATAATGTCTATAAAATATCTCTGTCAAGTCCTGTATCCTATACAGAATCACCATGAATGTCTCAGGAAGACTCTGTCTCATGAATAGTGTCAAGTGTCCTGGGTTCTGGAGTACTTGATAAGACAAGTACCAAGAGTAAGGGTATCGAATGTCCATCTCTAATGACGTACCCAACTCCGCGTACGGGGTTGGCACCCGACTGTGATCGGACACTAAGCACGTCACACGTTTCCTAGGTTAAGCAGTTAAAACAAGTTACATTTAATTTCACAAGAAATCAAGTAAAATACTATGTCAAGAATTACTGAGAATTGGCAAGCTTTACTTGCCCACTAATGCATAATTAAGTCCAGAAAATAAATAGCAAGCTGCAGGGTTTGGCAAGGTACACTTGCCTGTGGTTCCTGTTCCAGTTGCGGTTCTGACTTCAGCTGAAATTGCAGGCGGTACTCCGATTGCTGAAACAAATATCACCATCAGATCCAAAAAATATCAATCAGCTAGAAACGCCTGTCCTTGGGTCCAATTTGGAGACAAGGGCAAAAACGACAGTTTTGGGCCAAAACGGGGTCCACCGGTGGGCCCGCTTTGCACCGAAAAACGCGTCAGGATCAAAGGTCTCCAAATTCACCAAACTTAGTGTCAACAGGTCAGAAACGCTGATACGAACCCAACGGAACTTTCAGAATTGAATTCCGATGAGCCGATCACAAAATCGCCCGTCGAGCGGGGCCTGCGGGGCCCACGACACGCGATTTCGTCAACGTTCTCAGAATCGAACCAAACTTGACCCACAGGACCAGCGTATCGCTACGAGTCCGATGGCGCAAGTTTTGTCTCGATCCGACGTGTGTACACAAAGTTAGGGTGAATTGCAGAAAGTACGGATACGGGGCGATGTCCGCGGATACGCGTTGATTCCGGTGTGCACGCACACCCGAATCAGCTTCTGCGAAATCCCACACGTCCGTATCGACGAGGCGCACGTATCTGTGAAGACCGTGTGCGACCAAGTCGTCCCGTTTGGCGGGGCGTACCTAGTTCCGGGGTGAAACATGGTCTGGGTTTTTCCTGTTTTTGGATCGCGGTGTGCGATCACCACAGGACGCGATGCCCCGAACAGTTTGTCCGGACACCGAGAGGGTCATACAGGCTTCGCAACGCAATTTGCGGAATCGAAAACGGAGCTACGAATAAAAAGTTACACGCACCTGAAGGGGACCCGGGAACCGGGGTCGAACCGTGTCCGACACGTGTCCGACTTGTGTCGGACACAGTGCTGACTCTAGGGTTAGGGTTTTGACCCAGCGGCGGAGACGGCGGCGTGGGCGGCTGGGGCTGTGGCGGAGGGGGCCGGGGCAGCGCGGCGAAGCGCGGCGCGGTGGCTGGGGAGTCGCCGGCGGCCGGAGATGGCGCTGCGGGCTGCCCGAGCGGCTGCTGCTGCCGCTGTCGATCCGGAGGCCGGCGGAGGAGGAGGAGAAGAGGGGGCGGCGCGGTCCGGGCGGTGATCGACTGGGGTGGCGCCGTGGCGGTGGCGGCGGAGAGCGGCGGCGTTCGGCGAGGAGGCGGTGACGGAGCGGGTGACCGGAGGGGGATTTAGGGTTTCTTTTATAGGCTGCGGCGGGTGGTCGTGGGGCCGAGGGAGGCGGCCTGGGCGGAGTCGTGGCCGCGGGGGAGGCGGGGCTCGCGGGGACGTGGCCAGCGGGCGGAGCGGCAGGCGGCGCGGCCGGCGGGTCCGGCGGAAAACACGGGCAGTGGGGGGCTGGGCGAACGGGTCTGCCGGGTCGGATTCGGGTCGGGTTCGGTCTGGCGGACCCGACCCGACCCGCTAGGGCTGGGCTCGGGTGGGGCTGGGCCGGGCCGGCCCAACGGGCCGCGGGCCGAAAAATAGAAATAAAAAAAAAAAATAATAATAATAATATCAGTAAATAATTAATTAATAATTAATTAATTAAATAAGTAAATACTTTTTAGGCATTTAAAAATAGGTTCGGGGCCCAATAAATTCCAGGAAAATTGCCCTAAGTCCAGTTTTTTATTTTACATCCAAAAATATTATTTTCATAATATTTTAATACTGTTTAATATCAATTAAAAATTATTGAATAATTAAAATCCTGTTTTTAAATTACAGAAAATTCCCAGAAAATTCCAGAAAATTGTGAAAAATACAGTTTTTAAAATTTTGAAAATTCAGGGGGTTTACATTTTGAGAGTGAAGTGAAACATGTGTATTATAGAATTTAATAAGTAGAGCATTGTATGCAAGTGATTATGAGTTCTAGTGAGTATGATAAGATGATCTAATGATAAACTAGTGTCCTAGAATATTAAGGACATATGTGATGTAGTTAGGAAGCTAGTGTTACTATATCAAGAGTACTAGTATTTTTATATCAGGGATTAGTTGAGTAATGTGCTAGTAACAGTAAGTACCTTGTGTGATAATATTAGATTGATGTATCAGTTAATATGGATAGAAAAATATTTGGAAGTAATAGTGCGAGTAATCCAGGCAATAGAGGAGAGAGACAATTTATTTATAGAAGTAATTTTAGTAGGTATAGTATCTTACTAATTTTGAGTATAGAGGTCGTATGTATCAGGGAATAGTACGAGGGGTATAAGGAAACCAGTGAGATATCATGACGTTGTAATGGCTAGAAGGTAATTGTGTATTTATTGTGATACTAATGTATAGATGAGAACCTTGGGTGATTAACAAGTATTAGAGAATGAGTTACACCAAGTATCAGATAGAAAGAATATCCTAGTAACAAGAGCCGGAGTATCTCAAGTATTATGAAAGTTTAGGCACGAGCATTTCAGTATAATAATATAGAGAAAACATGAGTAAACTTGGTATGAGAATGTCATCTAAAAAGTATATAAGAGCTGGTGCCTTATGTAGACAGTAACAAGATTTGAGTAAGACATCATATTAGGAGTATTTAAGTTGGAGAAGGGTGTGCTAATAAAACATATGATTGAAAAAGTATACAAGTATTCCTTGCAAGAGAATGGTTGAGAAATTTTGGTTATTACAAGAATTGAAACAGATAAAGAAGATAGTATCTTAGCAGTATTTTGTATAGTATCCTAGGTAGCAAGTGCCAGTGAGTTAAGCATGTCCATGACCTAGAACTATAGTATATCACTAGTATTTGGTAACCCGTAGTATTAAAAATATTTTGACTAGGTTGATGATTAGTGAATATTTAGTGTGATGGAATAGGCCACATGTGGCATAACAAATTACCTAGCACCAGTAGAGGAAGACACCCCAGCAAGGCAGAGACTGAAATTCATAATAATTAGAAACTATATCCAAGCATGATTTCTCTTCCAGCAGAATGGTAGAATTGTATGTTATATGATAGGACTATTTTAGACTGTGATTGATGGGAGTTTGACAATTGTATAAATTTATATGAATGGCCCAAGAAAGAGGGGTGAGAGTTTTAATTTCGAGGACGGAATTTTTCTAAGGTGGGTAGGATTGTCACCCTCTCATTTTTATTTAAGGGTAGTTTGGCAATTGACATGGGTAATATTTATTTTAGGATTAATTGTATTTAATATTATGCATGCATGCATGATTTATTTATTTATTGTATTATTTATTGATTGTTAGTTGTAGTTGTGTAGTGGACCTAACCCATTTATTGGTTGCATGAACCCAACATTTAGATTAGTTTAGATTGAGCCCATTAAATTAGACCCATGGAATAGGAGGATGGATTAATTAGTGAAACCATTAGACTATAACCTTCTCCCTTAATTAATTTCTTTATGAGAGGACCCAAGGGGTGTTTTGGATATTTTATATTTCTTGGGAGAGGGTTTATGACCAGCCATTAGAGGAGGAGAGAGAGTGTCTCTCATTTTATTTTTCCATTTCCAAATAGATCTAGATTCTCCCTTTTCCAATTCCTTCATTCCCTCACAACTCCTCACCAAATTTTCATCCAAATTTCTTCCCTATTCATCAATTGAGGCTACTACAACAATGGTCTGCAAGAAGAAAACAAGGATCGAGAAGGAGGAGGCCAAGATCTAGAAAGAGGCTATTTTTCATTTTGGGATTTTTTTTAATTGGGAATCCAATAGGTACATTTCAGTTTTTTCACTTCTACTAGACTCTAAATCTAAGATTTAACCATGAGAAACTAACCCACATGTATAGGCTACCCATAGGAATTGGTTTTAGGTTCATAGGACACCTATAGTGGAAGTTATGTGCAATTTGGTGCCAATTTTTGGGAAATTCCAAGATTGGCACATGCAGTGGTTGTCATTGGGTCTAATAGATCTAATTGACATTTGATTGCTTGTTTGTGACTAGTGTCGTATCCACAATTGGATACGTGTAGGCCGTATCTCGTCAATTTGACGAAACTGGTTGATTTTGGGGGTTTATCTCCAACGCGTGACCTTGTGCATATCACATTGTGACACAGATACGTGGATATTCTAATTAATATACGTATTGTTCAGAATTAGTATTTTAGACTTGTTTGTGTCCTCCGGGATGCGTTTGGTTGTGTGTTGGAGCCGTATCGCAAGCGTATCATAGAGAAAGTATGATACGAGTGCGGTGCACTCCACGTGTTTGTTGTTTAGTCATTTTTGCTATACGTGCATGTGTAATTATATATATAGATGATAATTAAGTGATAAATATATGTATATGTTAGTGTATTTGAGTTTGGGTTTATGTGTGTGTGTGTATATATATATATATATATATATATATATATATATATATATATATATATATATATGTGTGTGTGTGTGTGTGTGTGTGTGTGTGTGTGTGTGTGTGTGTGTTATATAGTTATATATATATATGTATAGAGTAACATAGGTATGTGTATTAGAGTTTATATGTGTATATGCTTGTGTGTGTTTGTGACTATGTGTGTAAGTGTATATATATATATATATATATATATAGTTGAATATGTGAGTGTAGATGTGTTTGTGTTTATGTGTGAGTGTAAATATATATATTTAGAGTGTTGTGTGTGAGGGGTGTTATATGTATCTATGCATATAGATAGCTAGATATCTATATGTATGTATATATATATGTACTTATATATGTAAATGTTTATGAGTTTTTGTATATGGAGAAGTATATATGTATGCTTAGATGTGTTTAAGTGTATGTGTTTGTGTGTGTACACTGTGTGTGTGTATTAGTGGTCGTGTTGTGTTTGTTGTGGGTGTGTGTGTGTGTGTGTGAGAGAGAGAGAGAGAGAGGGGCGATCGCTGCGTGCACAGCAGCGCAGTGTGCGGGCTGCAGCAGCAGTTGCGGTACAACATCGTGCGGTTGCGGCGCAGCCCACAGCAGCAGGCAGCAGTAATGTGCGGTTGCGGCGCAGCAGCGTGCAGCGCAGCGCGAGGTACAGCGTGCAGTGCGCCGCGGTGCAGTTCGTGTATTTAGTCAGTTATATATATATATATATATATATATATATATATATATATATATATATATATATATATATATATATATATACTTGTTAGATATGTAGTAAGTTATTATGTAGGTATATGTATCTATGTATTGGTATGTATTATATGTTAGTAGTTAATATTTTTAATAGTTGAGTTATGTTAGTATAATTTAGTATATGGGGGTTAGCTATATATATTAGCTATATGTATTATGATTTGAATTACCTTGGGATACCAAGGAAATGTCAAGGTATTGAGGGATACTCGAGGTATTGGGTAATGGGTTGGTTTAGTCTAGTTAGTTACTATAGTAGTTATGATTATGTAGATAGTTAGATATGTAAACTAGTATATATATATATATATATATATATATATATATATATATATATATATATATATATATATATATATGTGTGTGTGTGTGTGTGTGTGTGTTTGTGTGTGTGTGTGTTTGTGTTATGATTGATAGTTAGTCTCGTATACTAATAGGTAGTGTATCTTGATAATTAGTTATATTAGTTATATATATCTATGTATGTTAGTATTATAGTTAGTTCTATGTTATATTGAGATGTATATATTAGTGTTAGTTATAACTAGTATTAGTTTGGGATTTTATATATCTATTGGTATTAGTTATATGTTGAGTTTTGGTTTACCTCAGGATACCAAGGTATTACCAAGGTATTGGACCGATACCCAAGATATTGAGTTTGGGTATCGAGATAGGTTTGATACACATTGGTGCAAGGCTAAGGTATCCTAAATTTCTTGTTTTAATATAGTATTAAGTATAATGACTTTTATATATATATATATATATATATATATATATATATATATATATATATATATATCTAAAACACTATTTTCATATAAATAAACTTGAGTATCTTTGGATACGGCTTTTTGAATACCTTTTAGTATCTTAGCTTGGATTGTATAGCATATTTTCATAGTGTTTTGACTTAGTGACATAGTTGTAGACTCTTGCAACCTATATTTCATCGGTTTGACCTAGAAATGGCTTTATGACTTAGAATTGCATCAGTTTAACTTATTTCCATTTTATAACCTTGTATTAATGCAATATATCATATATAGGTTGTGTGACACCAACTTGGGCATAGAGAGACACACATTGCTTAGGACTTCAGGCGAGTATATTTCTCTAATAGTTTTTAATTCATAATATTGTATATATGCATGTTCTAGAATTGTATACTTGATCCTGACACAGTGATTTTACGGACTAGTACCATATGGATCCCGTCAGGAGATGTTATCCCATACCGTGTTCAGCGGGTACTCGTGCACATTGTATCTCATAGTGTATATTAGGTATTGATTATATTTCGTGTTCACACACTGCTCGTGTTCAGTGTGCTTATTTGTGTACACCCACTACTCGTATTCGGTGGTTATGATATTCGTGTACACCCACTGCTCATGTTCAGTGGTTATATTTCGTGTTCGTAGCGTGTCGTGATTGGATCCATCGGTATTAGTTGGGGGTGGAAGAGTAGGAGTTGATTGTGTGATCAAAGCCCCATTGTTACATCGTATACATTCTGGTTACATATCTCACTTGTAATCGTCTTACCTGATCATGTTCACTCAACCCGATCACATAATGAACTTGTATTCTGAGGCACATTAGCTAGTTTAGATTGCAGTTATTTTATCATATTGTTGATATTCATATTATTGTTCTATATTCTCGTCATTACCTGTATATCTATTGTTCATCATTCATATGTTTAGTGATCTTGTATTTTATTTTTATATCTGTTTATATGCTCGATTATGCTATTGAAACTGTTTTTATAGGTATGTACTAAGCTCCAATCCTGACTGGATATATTTTTCCATATGATTGGCTTATAGTGCAGTGTCCCACATTCTACAGTCCACAGGACGGTGTATCTTTAGAGGATCCTTTGGCAGACCAGGAGGACTTAGTTGCCGAGCCCGAGGAGGTATAGTTTATTTGTGTTGGACTTGTATTATATTATATTATTGAGATTCATTGGGTTGTATATTATTTCAGTTTGTGGTTTATATCTTATTCTTTCCTTCGCTATTCCATTCGTGCTTATCTTCCTTAGCTGCATTGTGATTGAGTTTAGTTATATTGTGAGATACCATTTTGTTCCTCCGTTTAGAGTTGAGATGATTGACAGGTACCATATTATATTGTTGAGATGCTAGTTAGTTAGAAATGACCCAAACATCGTTCTACCTCCGATTATGCGGCGCTGGACGTACCCACGTACTTGTGCCCGAATATCCGGGTTCGGGTCATGACATCGTCCTCTCAAGTTTGATGTCATTGGGCAGCAATACTATCTTCTTTATCACTTGCGACGGTTCTGGTGCAGGCATAACTGACCTACTGGATGATGTCTCCTCTAATTTGGCCTGAAATATCTTGGCCACCCCCTCCAGTATCTCTTTCAACTCCTGACTAGTCACAGATGTTCCCATCTCCACAGTTGCACACATGGACGAGGTCAAACGCAGCTCAAACACGTGTCATGCGCCTATATACGATCATGACTTTCTCCATCTATCTGTACACCCCCAAACTCATGCGGAATGAGAAATGCACGATATATAGAACTTGCCGGAACAAGGGCTAAAAATAGAGACTTGTGCAAATCTTCCCAGGAAGTATGCTCTCTAATATCAGAATCCACGTTTAGATCAAAATCAGAGGATCACACAAGAGTTCCTCTCTAATTATCCACGATCCAATGACGGGTTTGACGACACGTTTATAGCATTCATTGTAAGCCCCTGATTTTTTCAAATTATTAAATCTTGGATTTTTTCCAATTTTCTGGAATTTTCTGGGAATTTTCTGTAATTAAAATCAAGGTTTTCAATTAATAAATGATTTTTAATTGGCATTAAATAATATTAAAATATCAAGAAAATAATATTTTTGGGTGTAAAATGAAAAACTAAACTTAGGGTATTTTTTCTGGAATTTTTTGGACCCCGAACCTATTTTTAAATACCTAAAAACTATTTAACCTATTTATTTATTTATTTATTTATTTATTATTATTATTATTATTATTATTTTCTTTACCTGAGCCCAGCCCGTTGGGCCCAGCCCATTCAGCCCGCGGCCCGTTGACCTAACGGGTCGGGTCGGGTCCGCCTGAACCCGACCCGCCCGGACCCGACCCGGCTCCCCTCTTCCCCAGTCCCCGTGCCCGCGTCGCCCGGCGCTCCGCGCGGCGCTCCGCCCGGCGCTCCGACCGCCTCGCGACGCCACGCCACCCCTCTCGACCGCCTTTCTCGGCCTGCCGCAGCTCCGCCTCGCCTATTAAACCCTCCTCCTCCGGTCTCCCCCTCAGCCACCGGATCTCCACCCACCGGAACCCTAACCGTCCGGCGACCCCTCCCCGAGCGCAGCCGACGCCCTCCGCCGCCGCTGCCCAGCCGCCGGAGTCGCCCCTCCTTCCTCCTCCCCTCGTCAGTCCAGCAGCAGCGGGCCAGAGCTCCGGCCAGCCTCGGCCCGCCGCCCCCGGCGCCTGCCGCTCGCCGCCGACCAGCCAGCCGCCGTGCAGCCCTGCCCCGGCCTGCCTCGCCGTCCTCCGGCCGCCTGAGTGAAACCCTAACCCTAGCCCAAATTTGAATTCTCGTGTCCGACACGTGTCGGACACGTTTCAGACCCTGGTTTTCGGGTCCCCTTCAGGTGCGTGTAACTTTCGCCTCGTAGCTCTGTTTTCGATTCTGCAAATTGCGTTGTGAAGCCTGTATGACCCTCTCGGTGTCCGGACAAACTGTTCGGGACATCGCGTCCTGTGGTGATCGCACACCGCGATCCAAAAACAGGAAAAACCAGACCTGATTCACCCCGGAACTGAGTACGCCCCGCCAAACAGGACGACTTGGTCGCGTGCGGTCTTCACAGATACGTGCGCATCATCGATACGGACGTGTGAGTTTTCATGGAAGCTAATTCGGGTGTGCGTGCACACCGGAATCAACGCGTATCCACGGACATCGCCCCGTATCCGCCTTTTCTGTAATTCACCCTAACTTTGTACACACACGTCGGATCGAGACGAAACTTGCGCCATCGGACTCGTAGCGATACGCTGGTCCTGTGGGTCAAGTTTGGTTCGATTCTGAAAACGTTGACGAAATTGCGTGTCGTGGGCCCCACAGACCCCGCTCGACGGGCGATTTTGTGTTCGGCTCATCGGAATCCAAATCTGGAAGTTCCGTTGGGTTCGTATCACCATTCCTGACCTGTTGACACTAAGTTTGGTGAATTTGGAGACCTTTGACCCGGACACATTTTTCGGTGCAAAGCGGGCCCACCGGCGGACCCCGTTTTGACCCGAAACTGCCGTTTTTGCCCTTGTCTCCAAATTGGACCCAAGGATAGGCGTTTCTAGCTATTTGACATCTTCTGAGCGTGATGGTAATGTCTATTTCAGCTTTTGGACTCATCTCTGGAATTTTCCCCCGAGAGCCAATATTAATCAGATCCAAACAACAGGCAAGTACCTGCACTTCAAGTTTATTCTTTATATTGTGATAATTAATTCCCTGCTCTACTAGCACCATTGGATGATTACACGTAGTGTTAGAACACTGGATTTTCATGTCTTGAATATTGGAGTTCATGTCTTGTTTTTCGTGTCAGGTGGGAGAATACTAAGGAGGCATGGAGTTTACCCTTTCCCCTGTATTGTCTAATAGCTGTTGGTACACGACTGTCCATCAGCCGGATCTCGATTATATTGTCTAATAGCCGTCTATGACGGCCGGATTAGCCTTAAAAACCTCTACATGCCAACTATGTATTCTAAAAACAAACACAAGTTCACACAGATAGTTTCTGGTCATGTTATACTTCTTGCTGGCTGTTGTAGTTTCATTTCCTGTTTCATTTATTTCTGTTTTCTCATATACCTGCTTACAACTTTAACTCTGAGATAATGATGTTCTGTTATGCAGTTTCTTAACTTGATATTCAATATTTAATTGTCATAAATATTTAGTTTAACCTTGTTGTGCACTGTGTACTTTGCTCCTTTCCTGACTGGATCTGTTGATTTAGGCGATGATGAGGATCTTGCCCCTACTTATTATGGTCCCTATGAGGGGACTGATGTTACCTATGAGGAGCCAGAACCCACCCAGGAGACCCCTGCTGCAGAGTAGCTAGTAGTAGCTATCTTTCTTTTATATTCTTATCTCATTTATCGGGTTTGTCCCCGACTTCATTCTGAACTTCTGTACTAAACATTTGAATCTGTTGTCGCATTTATTTCAGTTGCAATCTTAAGTTTCAATTCTCATTATTATCTCGCCTATGTTATTTGTGAATGAGCTAGTTAGTAAATTTGGATTTGACCTAGACAGCGTACTACCGCCGATTCTGCGGCGTAGGCTGGACGTACCCACGCACTCGTGCCCGAATTTCCGGGTGCGGGTCGTGACATTCATAAGTGCTATCTCACGATCAGTCATAATCACCTTTGGTAAGCATGATTGATCCACTAATCCTTTAAGCGTACTAAGAACCCATCTATAATGTCCTCCCGTTCGGCCTCCAAATAAACACATGCCACAGAAAATGTAATATTTGTGGATGTGACCCCTACCACTTCCAAAAGTGGCATCATATACCTGTTAGTCTTGTAGGTACAATTCATCAATAAAGCATCGGGAAAAGCACGCAACAAATCCACACTAGTCGGATGAGCATAAAAAAGATCATTCACCCTATCGATTTGCTCACATCTCCTATCCAGATAGTAGTACTTTTCCGACTCCATCTTTTCCAACAAGTATTGCATTTGAGATAGGCCTCCATGCTCGACAACTCTATGCTTTTGCCGAGCATTGTAAGATTTGTAAATTGTCTTCAATGTCGCCCCATTCTCATTAAAAGATTCTTTCAACGTGGTCAATATATCTTTTGGCCTTGTATTGTTCTTCGACAAGTTTTTGACAAGTTGATCTTCAACATGTGTTAGTCGACCGACATATGAGTGTCCAACCAAATTCCGTTCCATTGGGTGATTATATCAGCCGTATATAACCGTCAATGACCATTGTCCTATGTCATTGAATTGCACTCCTTTCAATTGAAACGAACATTCACATTTCTTCGTGCCCATAAGCCTTTCGTGTCTTGGCTTCTTGTCATTGTTCGCCAAATTTGCTTGAGCAACTCTTGTCTTAGGAGGCCGATATTTACCACCGCACTCACAAGCCAAAATTACCCGAGCTCGCCTTCCACCATCCCCGTTATCCGATCGTTTAACCAAAACGACCATATTATGACGGCTTCCTACCGTATATGCCCAACTCACCAACAATTCACGATTGTCAAATATCTCATCCGTCCGAAATTCTTTTGAGAAATCAAGTTGTTCATACATGGAATGGTTAATAATGTTCATTTCAGTATCATTAGGAGTGTTTTCTGTAAAAAAAAAGACCTACAACTTAATAAGTTGAAAAAAAAAAGAAAAAAGAAAAAACACAATGTTCGACCAGCATTAGTCTGGCATAGCTCTTATGTTCGACAAATACAGGTCGGACACTAACCGACAGACAATCATTGTTTGAACTATACATGTCATGTTCGACCTCTTCCAGTTGAACTGTTACTAAAATGTTCGGACAATACAGATAGAACAGACAGTGGTCCGTTATACCAGTATTGGTCGTGCTCATCGCGATTTTTTTTTTCCAACATTTCTCATACACTACTTCAAACCGATAAATTACGTAAAGAGAGAACGTACATTGTGTATTTGAAGTTGACTTTCTTCCTCCGTGATGCCTTCTTCACAATTTCAATGTAGGATTTTTGGGTTAGAGAACGTGAAAATTAAAGAAGGAAGAAGAAGATGACTAGTGTGTAGGAGGGAGGTTGGTGGGATGTGCTTAGTAGGTCATGTGTGTATATGGGTCTTTTAACATGAATCTATTTTTCAACTTAAGTTATATGAGATGTGCTTAGTAGGTCATGGGATGTGGATAGCCGGGTGGATTTTTTTTTTTTTTCTTCCCAAAGTTTCTCTCTTTCCAAAGTTTGTGTCAACGGGTTATCGGGTCAGTTACGGAGTGCAAAAGGGTTATCGGGTCCGTATCCACGCCACCATCAGGGAAGAAGAAAAACCCAGGAAAAACCCTAATTCAGAGGAAACACTAGAAACCCTAAAAAAAAACCTAGCTTCACTAGAAACCCTAAAAAACCTAGCTTCAAAGAAGAGATTTTGGAATCTCTGTTACATTTCCTCGCCGATCATTTCTCCAGGAGCAGCGATGAGGAAGAAGGTCGACGACCGCATCCGTACTCTAATAGAGAATGGCGTCAAGCTGAGGCACCGATCGATGTTCGTTATAGTTGGCGATAAGTCTCGAGATCAGGTGTTTTTTTCATTCATTCCCTTGCAAGAAAGATTCAATCTTTATGCACCATTCTAGCTTAGATTCTTGTTATCGATGCATTTTACTACTATACGACGCGAATTTGACGATTTTGGTGTGCCCTATTGTATTTTGGAGTGTCCATGTTGTGTCCGATACGGCACGACATGGTACATAGCAGTTTTTTTGGAGTGTCCCTGTTATTATAGGATAAGGATAAATTTGTGTTGATTACTCGAGCTTCGATTATTGTTATCAATGAATTTTACTCGGGTCTTGGATAGGTTCTGTGCCGGCACGAATAGGATGACATGTTGCGATGAGGATACACCGGCATCTTTTGGAGTGCCCTAGTGTATTTAGATATTCCATGCCGTGTTTGAAACAGTGCAATTATTTGGAGTGTATGTGCTTCATAGGATTCTGATTAACACATGGGATGTTGCACGGACACGACACTGTTGTTTTTAATTCTTCCAATAAAAAAAATGGAAGTTTTTGCACAACAACTCAAATTCTCATTATCAGTGTATTTACTCGAAGCATTGATTGATTCTGGTTATGTTGTATGGACAAGGATCCGACACGATTTATACAAGGTGACATAATGATTTTGATGTGTCATTAGAGTGTCCATCTGATGTCCGAAACATGTCAAATACGAAGCAACACGGACATGTCAATGGTTTTTGGAGTGTCTTTGCTTCTTAGGATTCTGGCTATTATAGGAGAATGACGAATTGTCTCCATTAATGTAGAGAAGATAAATTTGAGACGAGAGATTTGAGAAAATAAGAAAAGATCCATGCTAATAACTATTATTGATGTTGTTCTTCCTTGCTGATTGGACTTACATTTTGTGTACAGATTGTGAATCTCCACTATATGCTGACGAAATCGGTAGTAAAATCCCGGCCTACTGTCTTGTGGTGCTACAAGGAGAAGCTCGAGTTTAGCAGGTGTCTGCTCATTGCCCTAATTTAGTTCACCATTTATCTCTTTAACTTTGTATCTTGATTTTTCATTTGATTGTATTTCGGTAATAACTGAATAATACTTTTGCATTGGTGTTAGTGCCTTTGATCTTTGTTATTTCACATTTTTGTTTGGTATATCTATGAATGACTATTCATTATAGTAGCAAAGGTGATGGCAAGATCTTTGGTAGTCTAGCTTTATCACTTAATTAACCTTTGTCCATCTATACATCTATCACAGAATTCAGTATGATCAACATCCATCTAAATAACAATCAAAGTAACTATTTACTTGATGGATGTACAGAACAGTATCTCTTCCGTTTTCTTAATGTATTGGGCTATTGCAAGTAGATTGAAGCAAATCAAATATTTATAATTGCGGAACACCGCCTAATTTTTGAATGTCCATCTATACATCTATCACAGAATTCAGTATGATCGACGATTCAACATCCATCTAAATAACAATCAAATTAATTATTTACTTGATGGATTTATAGAACAGCTATTTGTTTTGTTTTCTTAACGTATTGGGTTATTGCAAGTAGATTGGAGCAAATCAAATATTTATAACCTGTGCAATGTGGAACACAACCTAATTTTTGAGTGGGTCAATTACATAAAATTATAGTTATTGCACTTACCTATTTCTGAAACCAAACCAACTTATGCCTCACCAGCACAGGCTGTCGTTCCAGATTTGAGAGTAATTTGTTCTTTCCTTTTTCTTGTTTGACTTTTGCTTGTGCTGTTCTTGAATATTGCGTTGCGAGTCCCAAGCCTGGACAAAGAAGGATTACGTTAGCTAGCTGACATCCAGCTAAAACTTTCAATCAAAACGAAATGAATCCTTCTATAAAACACATTAAGGCATCCCTCAGCTGCTAATGTTAGAGAGCACTTTGTCTTTAATACTTAATAGAGCAGATTGGAAGAAGAGGATTTAAATTGGAAGAAAAGGATTTAAATAGCTTTCACTATTATCAATAACGGCTTTGTTGAACCTCCTGTTTGTTCTTGTATGAATTTTCATGAGTATACTTTATAGTTGCTACGTTGCTATCAAATGTACCTGTGGGTTGGTCGAGTCGTTGTTAAAATCTTCTGTAATCAGACTAAGGGGCTTTGTTGTTTTCAGTCACAAGAAAAAACGTGCAAAGCAGACAAAGAAATTGATGCAAAGGGGACTGTTGGACCCTGAGAAAGCGGATCCCTTTTTACTTTTTCTTGAAAGTGGAAACATAACATACTGTCAGTACAAGGAGTCGGAAAGAATTCTTGGGAATACCTTTGGAATGTGTGTCTTACAGGTTTGATGTCTTAAGTTAGCAGTTTTATTGATATTATGGTTATTGAGGTCATCTTTTTTTACATTTATTTCTTCAATTATTCATACTGGGTGATTTTCTAAATGTAGGACTTTGAGGCACTGAATCCAAATCTCCTAGCAAGAACTATTGAGACAGTGGAGGGTGGTGGCTTGGTAGTCTTGTTATTGCGGTCACTATCGTCACTAACTAGTCTCTGTACAATGGTCATGGTATGTGTCCTTTTTTACAGAAGTATATGATCTACCTACTAAATCAAAACTGTTCTGGGCTTGCACTTTACTAAATCATAGTATGGAGCTCATCTCAATTTAATTTTTGGGTTATATCACGCTTAAGCTAAGCATTGTATGACAAACTATGACTCTTCATTGTCTTCAATCGTGCGAAACTTCAGCACTTCTCACCTCTGTTAAACTAGAATTTGATATATTGCATGTTGGCATTTTATAGACTCTTTCACACACTTTACTTTTTGCTTATAGCCTTATATGGACATCTTTAGTATCTGATTGTAGCTATTCCAGTTCTCTCTCATTGTGAATCTGCCGTCAACAGCATGCTACATTTGAGGAGGATGAATGATAGTATCTTAGATAAATGAGGAGGATGAATGATAGGATCAGATAAATGAGGAGGAAGAACCATACTAGGCCTAAGATTTAGGTTGGGGATGTATTGATAGTTGCTATTGTTACATAGGAGTTGACCCTTTAACTAAGAAGGATGGAATAAAAGGATTTGTGAAGCTGACCCGAAAGTTTCAGATGAAGGCTTCCTTAGTTTGGTGTAATATTACAAAGAGAGACTAAGAATGAAGGTAATTTTCTACATTTCCAAGTGGATAAATTATTCTTGAACTTATCTGTTAAAGGAAGCTTCCAATTCTTAGTGGAATCTTCCATTTCTTTTAGTGGAAACCTAGATGCTTTATTAAAAAAAGGTACCTATATCAAAGAAATATATCAAGCATTATATATCATAATGCCCACTACAATTTTCTTGGATAAAGGCTTTGCTGTTTTATTATATCATCACCATTTTCATTGTCATCGAAATTCCATATCCCTCAAAAAGATACAAAATTCATTTCAAAGAAAACATACAAGCAACATCAGCGGAACACAAGTAATGCTTCATCTGCAAACTGAAAGATACAGCCCTTGTTGTAGGCATAAGAAACCAGGTCTTTAATCAAAACATACTTTGTAGCTTTCCCACTTATCCTATAAGCAATTTAGTAACTAATAGGAAAATAGAGGAGGAAAAGAAGTTCCTATTTCTCAGGCCATTTTTACAAACAGAACACTTACCTTTTCCACCATTAACCATAATAGACAATCTAACAGTGCATATACACATTTTATCCAGGAAATCCACTTCTTACTGAAGCCATGAAAGTTTATAGTAGTAAGGTGGAAAACTCAAATAAACATTACAACGAGGTTCTTTCAAACTCTAACTTTAACAAAAAAAATCAACTTTCTTTATGGAAACAAACGTCACTTATCTCATTAGCTCAAGCGAAAATGTGTAAAATAGATCTTTTATAATAAGCTATTGGATAATAATGACCAAATACAATTTCTTTAACCTATTTGTGGTTTTAATATGTCTTAGGGATATGTATAACAAAGTAGTTTAGAAATGATGATATGCTTTCTTTGATTACTATCTTAAAGTTATTATACTTCTTCAATGACAAACAAAATGATAATAATGTTTTCTTGAAAATGAAATTTGTATGTTTGTGAGGGATATGGTGAAAAAGAAATAAAAAAAAACATACAAAATCCATTTCAAAGAGAACATAATATATTTTAGGACGATGCATTCTAATATCAGGTACGGACCGTAAAAGTAAGTATTATCAGTTAAGAAATTTTAAATAAAAATATGTATAATAGAGCTGCAGTCTTAATCTATTACTAAGACATCAGGATCATTTTTTGTTATTGAAGATGACTCTCCTTTAGACATATGTAGCACTTAGTCACTGTAACCTTTAAATGTTTTTAAGATTTGGATAGCTTTTAAAGGGAATGGTTCATTGATAAAGCAGACCAGGGTTTGTGATATGATAATTTCACCTTTTGACAATGCTGCACTAGGCATTTGAATGTTACTTTTAACAATTCATGTTTGCGGTACCTAACATCCATTTTATTCTTTTCATCTTAAGTGCCACTTACCTAAATGTAATGACCATGACCAGATACTTGGCATTGTTCTCTTGTTTAACTAGTAATGGATTACTTAAGTTTTCCACTTCCATATTTGTCAAGCATAATTTTTGCTGGTCTCAGGATGTACATGAAAGGTTTCGGACAGAGTCTCATTCTCAAGCTGTTGCCCGGTTCAATGAACGTTTTCTGTTATCTATTGCCTCATGTAGAGCATGTGCAGTTATGGACGATGAACTAAACATTTTACCTATATCATCTCACATAAGATCGTTACAACCTGTGGCAATCACGGAGGTAAAATTCTCAACTTTTACTGTAAGATTTGTCTATTAACATCATCGTCTGTCTAAAACTTTTACTTAAATTAGTTACTTGGGTATTTAGGCTCGGAGAGTTATGTTGCTTCATTTTCTAGATTAGTGGAGAACATTTTGTTTTGTCTTTGTAATGTGGCCATCAGAAAGGTATTAGTCAGTGTACTTTTATATATTTATCTATTCATTCTCCTTCGTTTATAAAGGATCCAGAGGGGCTGTCAGAAAGCGTGAGGGACCTAAAGAGTCTTAAAGAGCAATTTCATGATGATTTTCCTGTTGGTCCCTTGATTGGAAAGTGTTGTACTGTGGATCAGGTACTTGTTGAAACTTGAAACTTTATTTGAATCCTTGTCATAATGTTTGTGTAGACAGTTAACCATGGAATTTCCTTATCACGAATAAGCTAGTAGATAAATTTTCTACCCTGTAGGGAAACGCCGTTGTTGCGTTTCTTGATGCAGTCCTTGATAAGACGTTAAGAAGCACTGTTGCTTTGATTGCTGCTCGAGGACGTGGCAAATCAGCTGCACTGGGTCTTGCAGTTGCAGGAGCAATTGCTGCTGGGTATTAATTTGAACTTTTGAACCATTAGTGCTTCTAATATTTTCTTTTCACGAGATTCTTATATTTTAGTGTTTTACAAAGTAGCCACTGTACGCAGATATTCAAACATATTTGTCACTGCACCCAGCCCGGATAACCTCAAAACCCTTTTCGACTTTGTCTGCAAGGGATTTAGTGCATTGGAATATAAGGTCTGTGTTTATTTCTTTATTTAGTTCACTTGGCTTTTATCCTTGACTAATTGGTCACCTTCAATTTGCGTTTAGTGTATAGTTTCCTGGTTTTGTTACTTGTTAACCCCTGCAAAATCATCCATGTCATTGGTACTCATTATACTGCTCTCAAGTAAATTTACCTTGTTGATGTTTGGATCACCTCTTTATAATTTATAGTATTTTATTGATACAAAGTGTTGTTGCACCAACTTTGCTGAAATATGCTCATCAATTTAATATCAGAACTATTTTATGAAAATATTTTTAAAATGTAATTCTTGATCAAAACGGTTTAAGACCCCTTTTGTGAGAAAATGGTTTAAGACCCTTTTGTTGTAGACTTCCAACTAAACTTTTGGAAATTATACAATGGAGAAGGGCTATAATATGGATGTTTTCATTGAAATAAGGGGATTTGCCTCACCTTTCCTTTAGAAAATAATAGAGATTGATGCACTATACTAATGGACTAGAATTGTTCATGTATTCTACGCTCTTGGCATGGTTAGGTGTATCATGTGGTTTATAAACATGTTTTATGATATTTTTGATTGGAATTGACAATTGGTTTTAGTGAACTAGTGGTATGCGGGAAGTTATTGAGCTTCTTATGATTTTCTCATTGTTGTCGTCCTATGATTACTTCACCTTTTTCTTTTGTGCGTCTGTGTGGCGGAAATGATTAATGTTTGAGCCTATTAGGCAATTGCATCTCTTCAAGGGTAGCAATCACTCTTTTATCTGATATTGTTCACCTTTCTTTAGAGAATGTCTGCTTATCTGCAAACTGATGAGACCACTTCTCTTGGTTGGGAGTCCAACAACTTCCATGTGTACGTGCATGGTATATATATATATATATATATATATATATATATATATATATATATATATATATATATGCCAAGCCTTCTCCATTATAATAGGAGAAATAAAAAATCTCCACAAAGGATTTGACAATCTGTATGACCACTGCCTGTTGACCTGATGTCACCCCGTTATGTTGGCATCAAATTCTTAGCCAAGGTAGGAGAGTGCATGATGTTGGGTTGTATCTCGCATCTGGTTGTGCATTCAAGTTTGGTGATGACATAAACAAAATTGTATATAAAATTTAGTCCCACATCATATAAAAAGTGGGAGCATTAAGTATAGATAATTGGAATTTGTCTTGGACTTAACAAGGGATTTTATTTTTAAGTCATATGAGCCTATAGTCCAATATCATACCCTATGAATCTAACTCAAGTTTGGGTCACACCGCATTTTCGTAACAAATAGGTATCAGAGCCCAAGTTACAAGTCAGACTAATTGGACGTTTTAGTTGCTTTGGGATGGGTTGTATTCACACGTGTCTGGTATGTGTAATAATCAAAACCTAGTTGGCTCGTACTAGGTGAAGCATCCGAGTTCAACATCAAACTGGTATCAGAGCCTTGTTTGAAGGTTTGGGGGAAAAGTGGGACCGGTGGCAACAAAAGGAGTGACAAGTTTAATGGAAATAATTTGGTTTCTAGCGGATGCAGTTGGAAAATTATTTATGTTCGAAGAAGATGCATCAACCTCGCATGGGAGAAAAACTAGAGATGTCGAATGCTGATGGGGAGTTTTTGGATAGACAAGCCCTGAAAGTCATTCATTTGATGATTTTGAAGAACGTTGCATACAATCTCAAGGTGCAATGTAGGCCGCGTCCGGGCTAATTGGGCTCGATGTAGACAAAGTTTGACCGAGTTCTAGTCGGACATGGTCTGCCCAGCCGGGTCAAGAATATTGGTCCGAGCCGTAACCAAATCCCTAAACCTAGCTCGGCCCATAACTCGGTTTGAGCCGGGTAGGTTCCAAGCCGACCGGATTTATTGAAAAAAGGCCTTGGTCCACTATTTAAAAAACTAATAAAAATAGTGAAGAAAAAAAAATAAAAATAGTAGAGAATAAAAAGAAAGAATCATTAAGAAAAATGAATAAAATTTATTAATTGAGAAAAATTCAATATATGCTATTCTTGTTAGACAGGTGTTTAACAAACATTGTTTGTTGATATGATTTGTGTTTTGTGTTTATGTTCTCAACCTTCCTCTGTTTGTTGCTATCATGGGTTGACTTCTCTGATAGCCTTGTACCCAATGCAGCTGCGGCTGTTGAGGTTGCGGACCATGCGTTGCTGGTTGTTGTTCATTATCTATTGTCTTTAGGTTGAATAGTGAAGTAGTTATTTCACCGAAGGGAACACAAGATTGATTGGAAGTATTAGAAAAAGAAAGAAATTTTGTTCCGGTAAATTTATATGATTTAATTCCTATTTATAGACATTTTTTGGTTGCCAAATGACCATAGACGCTCTTGTAATATAGCTTTTATAGAGATATTTTGGTCATTTTTAGCCAAATGGCCAAAATATTCCTAAATATCGTTGATAAACGGCCAAATTAAAGGGGTATTCCAAAATACCCCCCCTCCAAATGTAATGTAGTCAAAGGCGTGCCTCGGAGTAAGGTGTAGCAACTGCGTCTTGTACCTCACTAGACGAGGCACCTTTCCTTGGACCCACAAGGTATACTTCGCAGCAAGGCGCCAACAAGTAAAGACTGTATTTGCACTTTATTTTGTCTCTATGTGCTCATCTGGCAGAAAATAATAGTGATATGAGTATTGGTGGTGATGATGGTGATGATGATTTGATGGAGTTTGATGAAGATGAATAATTGTTCTATTGGTTCTGCTTTTATTTTAGAATTTGTGTTCCTTTCATTTTGTTACTTCTTGTTATAGAACACAATTTTTTTTAGTTCTGTAGATTGCTACTGCTACTATGCTAGTTCACTTGTTTATTTTAGCATATTTTTATTGGTTTTAATATGTTATTTGGTTTTATTTCTTATATTATTAATTTATTTATGTATTTTTTTTGCGTCTCATTTCGTTTGGGTGCACGTCTTAAGTGCGTCTTGCGCCTAGAGCGATATGGACCCTTTGTATCTCGAGTGCGTCTTGCGCCTTTGAGTATCTTGAAAAGACCATACTTACCTTATAATATGGCTAGGGGGGGTTATTTGTTAATGTATATTTTTTTTGGGGGGGGGGGGGGTTAAAATGGTAAGATACCCCCAACGTTATATTTGTAAAGGGTGGCGGGACCTAAAGGCAGAGGGGTGGGGGATTGTCTTGGGCCGGTCCTCTGACCGGACTTTGTTCGGGTAAGTCGGGGATTAGTAAGAGGGAGTAAACTTGGTTCGACCCACTTGGGGGAGTCGGCCGACTTGGGTTTGGGGAATGGAAACCAAGCTCGACTCGTTGGAATAGTGGGTTGGGTAGGTCATGGACTTTGACCTGGCCTAGGTCGGCCCAACCCGGGTATGACCAAACCAGCCCCGGTCCAGTTTGCAAGCCTGCCCCATATTGTACCTTGAGTACAATATTAAGACGAGAAGACTATGATTGGACTGATGAAGACATTGCCAAGTATGTATGAGAAACCATCTACCCCAAATAAGGTATATCTTATGTGTCGTCTATTTAATCTAAATATCGCAAAACAGGGAGATTTTCAAATCATATGAACGAGAGTAACTCGATTACAAGTTAACTAAGTTCTGGGTATTGACTTCAATGATGAAGTTTGTGTCTTGGTTCTATTTCCTCTTTGTTGGATAGTAGTAGTTCCTTCGGATCAAAGAAGTTAAAGTTTAATATAGTTTGAGATCTGATTCTAAGCGAAAAAAATTCACAAGAATGAGACAGAAGAGACCTCAGGATCTGCCTTGAGCATCGAAGATAGAGCAAGATCAAATAAGCGTGGTGGTAAAGAAAAAGGGAGATCAAATCATCATGATGCTGAAGACAACGGAAGATCAAACAATCATGGTGGAGAAGACAAGGTAGTATTAATCTACGAGGAGTCAATCGAGAGGTGGCCCTAGTTACTCGTAGTGTTACAAGAGAGGACACATAAGAAGAGACTGCAAGTTTAGAAAGAGTAACAATGAGAACCAAGATTCCTTCGATTCTGCAATTACGTGTGAAAATACAGAAGCCTCATTTGGAGTATGGACAATCCAATAGAATCGTCGATATTTGATTCTTGAGAATTGTTTCATGCTACCTTACAAAAACAATTTATGAGAAATTATGTCTCTGGCAACTTTGGAAGGGTGCTTCTTGTTGATGATGAGCCCTTGTGGATATTGTGGGAAAAGGTGATGTCCATTTGAAGACCTCTAACGGAGCTATATGGAAGCTGCATAATCTGAGATATGTTTCAGGTCGGAAAAAAAATCTGATCTCCATTGGACAACTTGATGATGAAGGGTTACTTTTGTAGGCGGGTCTTCGAAGATCAGTAAAGGTTCAATGGTCATAGTATGTGGAAATAAATATGACGCTCTCTATATGACTAGAGATGTCAAAGAGATGATGACACTAACGGATACAAGTTCAGACAAAGTTATGGCACCATAGATTGGGACGCATGAGCGAGAAAGGGTGTAAGTGTTAGCATCAAGACAAACTGTATGGCTAAAAGACCGTAGATGTCGACTTCTTTGAAGATTGTCTTTGGTAAGCAGAAGAAGGCGAGGTTCACTAAATTTGGGAGAGCATTGAAGACGAGAAAGCTGAAGCTTTTACACAGAACCATGGGGGACTTTCCCTGTATCATTTCTTGGAGGATCATGCCACTAGGTTACATTAATATATGATGCAACTTGAAAGGTATGGATCATTGGATCTACTTCTCTGAAAAATAAATTTGATGTGTTTGCTTGTTCGTAAAGTAGAAGGTTCTGGTTGAGAACGAGCTGAGTGAGAAATTGAAGTGCTTGAGGCCCGATAATGGTGGAGAATATGGAGCAAAGAGTTCAAATAATTCCGTACAGAAAACAATATCAGAATGAAGAATGTTCGAGGAACACCCGAACATAATGGTGTTAAAGAGCGGTTCAAACGAACCCTTAATGAGTGCGTGAGAAGCAAAAGATTACATACCGGCCTGTCGAAAACTTTTTGGGCAGACACAATTAGTAAATTTCCTACTTGATCAACCGAGGACCATCCATTCCATTGAAAGAGAGTGCCACAGGAAGCATGGAGAGGAAAGGAGTAAATTGTGAATCTTATGTGCTAGAAGATTATGATAATAAAGATAAATTAGACCTCGGAGTCTATGAGATATTTTTTCATTGGGTACAATTTCCATGAGTTTGGTTTCCGCTTCTGGGATGCTAAAAATATGCAAATCTTAAGGACAAGAATATAGTATTCAATGAAAGAGATATATATAACGATATGCATGATGTAGAATCTAACACTGTAGAAAACAAGCTAAACAACGAGAACAAATTGAGTGGGAAGATATTTTTTGAAGATATTATTGGTGAGAGGACGCATGAGAATGTTGATGTAGAGATAGGTCATACCATACCTATAATTGAACTCAGAAGATTAAAGAAAATATCTCGACCGCCCCGAGCGATGGTCTCTATCTTCGCACTATTCGTTGCTGTTCGAGGGAGGGCAATTTAAGTTGAAGACAAGTTGGATTTGGAGTCAACTACGAAAGATGAGAGGATCGTCGCTTCAGAAGAATCATATATAGACCTTGACGTACCATAAGGCAAGAGAGCATTGGAGAACAAGTAGATTTATCGAGTCAAAGAGGAGGTTGAAGTAGTAAAAGATTCAAAGCAAATGTTGGTCGTGAAAGGCTTTCGACAAAGGTATTGACTATACCGAAATCTTCGCACTCATTGTCAAGATAAGTACAATCATATTAGTCTTGAGTATTGTTGCATTTGAAGATCTATATCTAGAGTAGTTTGATGTGAAAACAACTTTATTTACGACAGCTTGAAGAAAAATATATGAAGCATCCAAAAGATTTTTCGACGTCATGTAAGGAAAACCTTGTATGCAAGATGAATAAAGCTTGTATGGCTTAAAGCATGCTCCTAGACAATGGTCTAGAAATTCGATACCTTTATGTGCAGTCGTATATTTAAGAGATGATATGAATCATTGCTGCAATTTTAAGTGTGTTGACAATTCCTATATTATATTGTTATTGTGTAGATGATACGTTCGTTCCATGATCCAATATACATGAGATAACAAATTGAAGTTGGAATTGTCGAAGGATTTTGCAATAAAGGATCTAGGAGCCGCAAAGCAGATTCTTGGGATGAAGATTGTTCGAGACATGTCAGCTGGTGCATTGACATTATCATAGGCTGGGTATATATTGAAAAAAAGAAGTTTTGAACAAATTTAGAATGCAAAATTCAAAGCACGTTAGTACTCATTTGACGAGTCACTTTCGATTCTCAAAGGAGCAATCACCCAACACCGAGGAAGAGCGAGGATGCATGTCGAAAGTCCCATATGCATCGTCTGTTGGTAGCCTTATGTATTCTATGGTTTGTACCATATCCTATAGTGCACATGTAGTGAGAGCTGTAAGACGATACATGTCTAATCCAGGAAAGTGTGGAGGCTGTCAAGTGTATCTTCCGATAAACAAAGTAGGGATAGAGGACTTTACTACAAAAGAGGAAGTTTACTTTCCAAGGATTTGTTTGATGCAGATTTGGGAGAAGATATTGATAGTAGGAGTACCACGTGATATGTTTATAATTGGGTGGAACTGCCGTAAGTTGGATTCCCAATTGTAGAAGATTGCATCACTTTATACTACCGAAGTTGAGTACATGACACTCAAGGAAACGAACAATTAGATGATATGGGTGAATAGTTTCTTAAAAGAGTTGGACATAAGGCAATGCAATAATGCTATTTTCTTCGACAATAAGAGCGCATGTCATCTTGCAAAGAATACTAGTTTTTATGAACGTGGTATCGTCGATGAAAAAAAGTAATCACAAGACACAAGATTTAACGTGCTTCGAAGATGTCTTCTCCTGCGTCGCCTGTCGCACACAAAGTATTTTATTATTTAGAGAGTCACAATTACAAGAGATTGATGTCGCATTTTCGTAACAAATAGGTATCAGAGCCCAAGTTACAAGTCAGACTAATTGGACGTTTTAGTTGCTTTGGGATGGGTTGTGTATTCAAACGTGTCTGGTATGTGTAATAATCAAAACCTAGTTGGCTCGTACTAGGTGAAGCGTCCGCGTTCCACATCAAACTGGTATCAGAGCCTTGTTTGAAGGTTTGTGGGAAAAGTGGGACCGATGGCAACAAAAGGAGTGACAAGTTTGATGGAAATAATTTGGTTTCTAGCGGATGTAGTTTGAAAATTATTTATGTTCGAAGAAGATGCATCAACCTCGCATGGGAGAAAAACTAGAGATGTCGAATGCTGATGGAGAGTTTTTGGATAGACAAGCCCTGAGAGTCATTCGTTCGATGATTTTGAAGAACGTTGCATACAATCTCAATGTGCAATGTAGGTCGCGTCCAGGCTAATTGGGCTCGATGTAGACAAAGTTTGACCGAGTTCTAGTCGGACATGTCCAGCCGGGTCAAGAATATTGGTCCGTGCCGTGACCAAATCCCTAAACCTAGCTCGGCCCAGAACTCGGTTTAAGCTAGGTAGGTTCCAAGCCGACCGAATTTATTAAAAAAAGGCCTTGGTTCACTATTTAAAAAACTAATAAAAATAGTGAAGAAAAAAAAATAAAAATAGTAGAGAATAAAAAGAAAGAATCATTAAGAAAAATGAATAAAATTTATTAATTGAGAAAAATTCAATATATGCTATTCTTGTTAGACATGTGTTTAACAAACATTGTTTGTTGATATGATTTGTGTTTTGTGTTTATGTTCTCAACATTCCTTTGTTTCTTGCTATCATGGGTTGACTTCTCTGATAGCCTTGTACCACATGCAGCTGCGGCTGTTGAGGTTGCGGACCATGCGTTGCTGTGGTTGTTGTTCATTATCTATTGTCTTTAGGTTGGATAATGAAGTAGTTATTTCACCGAAGGGAACACAAGATTGATTGGAAGTATTAGAAAAAGAAAGAAATTTTGTTCTGGTAAATTTATATGATTTAATCCCTATTTATAGACATTTTTTAGTTGCCAAATGACCATAGACGCTCTTGTAATATAGCTTTTATAGAGATATTTTGGTCATTTTTAGCCAAATGGCCAAAATATTCCTAAATATCGTTGATAAACGGCCAAATTAAAGGGGTATTCCAAAATACCCCCCCCCCCCTCCAAATGTAATGTAGTCAAAGACGTGCCTCGGAGCAAGGTGTACTAACTGCGTCTTGTACCTCACTAGACGAGGCACCTTTCCTTTGACCCACAAGATATACTTCGCAGCAAGGCGCCAACAAGTAAAGACTCTGTATTTGCACTTTATTTTGTCTCTATGTGCTCATCTGCCAGAAAATAATAGTGATATGAGTATTGGTGGTATGATGGTGATGATGATTTGATGGAGTTTGATGAAGACGAATAATTGTTCTATTGGTTCTGCGTTTATTTTAGTATTTGTGTTCCTTTCATTTTGTTACTTCTTGTTATAGAACACAATTTTTTTAGTTCTGTAGATTGCTACAGCTACTATGCTAGTTTTCTTGTTTATTTTAGCATGTTTTTATTGGTTTTAATATGATATTTGATTTTATTTCTTATATTATTAATTTATTTATGTTTTTTTTTGCGTCTCATTTCGTTCGGGTGCACGTCTTAAGTGCGTCTTGCGCCTCTAGCGATATGGACCATTTGTATCTCGAGTGCGTCTTGCGCCTTTGAGTACCTTGAAAAGACCATACTTACCTTATAATATGGCCGGGGGGGGGGGGGGGGGGTTATTTGTTAATGTATATTTTTTATTTGGGGGGGAAGGCGGGGGGTTGAAATGGTAAGATACCCCCAACGTTATATTTGTAAAGGGTGGCGGGACCCAAAGGCAGAGGGAGGGGGGATTGTCTTGGGCCGGTCCTCTGACCGGACTTTGTTCGGGTAAGTCGGGGATCAGTAAGAGGGAGTAAACTCGGTTCGACCGAGTTGGGGGAGTCGGCCGACTCGGGTTTGGGGAATGGAAACCAAGCTCGACCCGTTGGAATAGTGGGCTGGGTAGGTCATGGACTTTGACCTGGCCTAGGTCGGCCAAACCCGTGTATGACCAAACCAGCCCCGGTCCAATTTGCAAGCCTACCCCATATTGTAGCTTGAGTACAATATTAAGACGAGAAGACTGATTGAACTGATGAAGACATTGTCAAGTATGTATGAGAAACCATCTACCCCAAATTAGGTATATCTTATGTGTCGTCTATTTAATCTAAATATCGCAAAACAGGGAGATTTTCAAATCATATGAACGAGAATAACTCGATTACAAGTTTAGTTCTGGGTATTGACTTCAATGATGAAGTTTGTGTCTTGGTTCTATTTCCTCTTTGCTGGATAATAGTAGTTCATTCAGATCAAAGAAGTTGAAGTTTACTATAGTTTGAGATCTGATTCTAAGCGAAAAATTTCACAAGAATGAGATAGAAGAGACCTCAGGATCTGCCTTGAGCATCGAAGATAGAGCAAGATCAAATAATCGTGGCGGTAAAGAAAAAGGGAGATCAAATCATCATGATGCTGAAGACAACGGAAGATCAAACAATCATGGTGGAGAAGACAAGGTAGTATGAATCTACGAGGAGTCAATCGAGAGGTGGCCCTAGTCACTCGTAGTGTTACAAGAGAGGACACATAAGAAGAGACTGCAAGTTTAGAAAGAGTAACAATGAGAACCAAGATTCCGTCAATTCTGCAATTATGCGTGAAAATACAGAAGCCTCATTTGAAGTGTGGACAATCCAATAGAATCGTCGATATTTGATTCTTGAGAATTGTTTCATGCTACCTTACAAAAACAATTTATGAGAAATTACGTCTCTGGCAACTTTGGAAGGGTGCTTCTTGTTGATGATGAGCCCTTGGATATTGTGGGAAAAGGTGATGTCCATTTGAAGACCTCTAACGGAGCTATATGGAAGCTGCATAATCTGAGATATGTTTCAGGTCGGAAAAAAAATCTGATCTCCATTGGACAACTTGATGATGAAGGGTTACTTTTGTAGGCGGATCTTCGAAGATCAGTAAAGGTTCAATGGTCATAGTACGTAGAAATAAATATGACGCTCTCTTTATGACTAGAGATGTCAAAGAGATGATGACACTAACGGATACAAGTTCAGACAAAGTTATGGCACCATAGATTGGGACGCATGAGCGAGAAAGGGTGTAAGTGTTAGCATCAAGACAAACTGTATGGCTAAAAGACCGTAGATGTCGACTTCTTTGAAGATTGTCTTTGGTAAGCAGAAGAAGGCGAGGTTCACTAAATTTGGGAGAGCATTGAAGACGAGAAAGCTGGAGCTTTTACACAGAACCATGGGGGACTTTCCCTGTATCATTTCTTGGAGGATCTTGCCACTAGGTTACATTAATGTATGATGCAACTTGAAAGGTATGGATCATTGGATCTACTTCTCTGAAAAATAAATTTGATGTGTTTGCTTGTTCGTAAAGTAGAAGGTTCTGGTTGAGAACGAGCTGAGTGAGAAATTGAAGTGCTTGAGACCCGATAATGGTGGAGAATATGGAGCAAAGAGTTAAAATAATTCTGTACAGAAAACAATATCAGAATGAAGAATGTTCGAGGAACACCCGAACATAATGGTGTTAAAGAGCGGTTCAAACGAACCCTTAATGAGTGCATCAGAAGCATAAGATTACATATCGGCCTGTCGAAAACTTTTTGGGCAGACGCAATTAGTAAATTTCCTACTTGATCAACCGAGGACCATCCATTCCATTGAAAGAGAAAGTGCCACAGGAAGCATGGAGAGGAAAGGAGTAAATTGTGAATCTTATGTGCCAGAAGATTATGATAATAAAGATAAATTAGACCTCGGAGTCTATGAGATATTTTTTCATTGGGTACAATGTCCATGAGTTTGGTTTCCGCTTCTGGGATGCTAAAAATATGCAAATCTTAAGGACAAGAATATAGTATTCAATGAAAGAGTTATATATAATGATATGCATGATGTAGAATCTAACACTGCAAAAAACAAGCTAGACAACGGGAACAAATTGAGTGGGAAGATATTTTTTGAAGATATTATTGGTGAGAGGACGCATGAGAATGTTGATGTAGAGATGGGTCCTACCATACCTATAATTGAACTCAGAAGATTAAAGAAAATATCTCGACCGCCCTGAGCAATAGTCTCTATCTTCGCACTATTCGTTGTTGTTCAAGGGAGGGCAATTTAAGTTGAAGACAAGTTGGATTTGGAGTCAACTACGAAAGATGCGAGGATCGTCGCTTCAGAAGAATCATATATAGACCTTGACGTACCATAAGGCAAGAGAGCATTGCAGAACAAGTAGATTTATTGAGTCAAAGAGGAGGTTGAAGTAGTAAAAGATTCAAAGCAAATGTTGGTCGTGAAAGGCTTTCGACAAAGGTATTGAGTATACTGAAATCTTCTCACCCATTGTCAAGATAAGTACAATCATATTAGTCTTGAGTATTGTTGCATTTGAAGATCTATATCTAGAGTAGTTTGATGTGAAAACAACTTTATTTACGACGGCTTGAAGAAAAATATATGAAGCACCCAAAAGATTTTTCGACGTCATGTAAGGAAAACCTTGTATGCAAGATGAATAAAAGCTTGTATGGCTTAAAGCATGCTCCTAGACAATGGTCTAGAAATTCGATATCTTTATGTGCAGTCGTATATTTAAGAGATGATATGAATCATTGCTGCAATTTTAAGTGTGTTGACAATTCCTATATTATATTGTTATTGTGTAGATGATACGTTCGTTGCATGATCCAATATACATGAGATATACAAATTGAAGTTGGAATTATCGAAGGAGTTTGCAATAAAGGATCTAGGAGCCGCAAAGCAGATTCTTGGGATGGAGATTGTTCGAGACATGTCAGCTGGTGCATTGACATTATCATAGGCTGGGTATATATTGAAAAAAGAAGTTTTGAACAAATTTAGAATGCAAAATTCAAAGCACATTAGTACTCATTTGGCGAGTCACTTTCGATTCTCAAAGGAGCAATCACCCAACACCGAGGAATGGCGAGGATGCATGTCGAAAGTCCCATATGCATCGTCTGTTGGTAGCCTTATGTATTCTATGGTTTGTACTATATCCTATAGTGCACATGTAGTGAGAGCTGTAAGACGATACATGTCTAATCCAGGAAAGCGTGGAGGCTGTCAAGTGTATGTTCCGATAAACAAAGTTGGGATAGAGGACTTTACTACAAAAGAGAAAGTTTACTTTCCAAGGATTTTTTGATGCAGATTTGGGAGAAGATATTGATAGTAGGAGTACCACGTGATATGTTTATAATTGGGTGGAACTGCCGTAAGTTGGATTCCCAATTGCAGAAGATTGCATCACTTTCTACTACTGAAGTTGAGTACATGACACTCAAGGAAACGAACAATTAGATGATATGGGTGAAGAGTTTCTTAAAAGAGTTGGACATAAGTCAAAGCAACAATGCTCTTTTCTTCGATAATAAGAGCGCATTTCATCTTGCAAAGAATACTAGTTTTTATGAACGTGGTATCGTCGATGAAAAAGAGTAATCACAAGACACAAGATTTAACGTGCTTCGAAGATGTCTACTCCTGCGTCGCCTGTCGCACACAAAGTATTTTATTATTTAGAGAGTCACAATTACAAGAGATTGATGTCGTATTTATAACAATAGATTAGGGCGAACCACCAACTTTAATATATTTACGGAACTATGCCTACTATTTGATGTACGTACCAAACTCATTCTGCTCTTGTACGACCATTGTTTTCAATATATTAACCGAACTATCCCTATCAAATTTGGGACTGGATGTATAGTAGAAAATTTGATCAAAGTTCCACAATTTCTAACACATGAGAGGGTCATGCCATGAAACCTATGCATTCATTTGGTATGTAGGTACACATACCTTTTGGATATGTATTTTAAGCTCATATAACCAAGGAACAAACTTAAAATTTTTCTTGACTATGAAAGAATATAGACGAAGAGGATAGAGGATACAATTTTCTATAAGGCATTCAAAATACGACCATTTTAAAATTCTTTTATACATACGACATGGATACAATTATCTATACACATAAAATAAATACCGATACATATTCTATATATTATATCTTAATAATATTTATACATTAGATATGTTGTCGTTGTGAAAAACACGCTTAAGCGACGCTTAAGCGAGATTTGGCATTTGGGTGCATATCTTAACGATTTTTTGCCTCAGAACAGAAATCAACGCTTAAGCATCACTTAGTAGCGCCTCGCCTTAGGCGCCTCACTTAACGAATTTTTTGAATTTTTTTTTTTATAAACCGATCCGAAACTTTTGTTATTTACATAGTTGGATAGTTGAAAAACTTTAAGTAGGAACTTTAGAGAGTTTTATGTTTGATGGTATTTTGACGACTATGTAGTATGTAAGCATTATGTGGCTTGTAGTTTGCATTTTGATTCTAGTATTTATAGTGTTACTTTGCTTGCTTGGTATTGTTATTCATGCATATACTAGTAGGATTGTATGAAAAAATATTGAAATTTATGTGTATATAGAGTATTTTACATGTATGAGGAAAAAAAAAAAATTGAGGTGCCAACTAAGCGTCGCTTAAGCGCTATTAAGTGAGGCGACGGCCTCGTCGCCTCGCCTCGGCTCACGCTTAATATAACATAGTACATTATATGCTAATAATATCTATATTAAAGCATGTTTTACATGGTAACTAGTTTATGAAAAGTTCCATATATGATTAATTGGTGACAAATGTTACTTTTGTTGTATCTCAATTATGTTTGGCACAATCACGATCATGAAAAATCACTTTTAACTATGGTTGCATCCCTTTGGAGCCTAGACATGGACGAGCCATATCCAACATGAGTGTCGAGGAAGTATCATGTCCAATTCCTGACGTATACGGAATACAAACACGAATATGGTTGTCCCAAGGAGATCTGTGCAACACATACAGCGCCTCCACACCGTATCCTTGGCCTATATTTTTTTTTGAACCCCCGTATCCATATCCATATATGTATTCATGTAAACTAGACTTTAAGTAATCTATTTTTGCAGTTAATGGAAAATGGGGGCATATTGGGTACGAGCAGTAAGTGAATCAGGATGTTACCTCGAAAGCATGTACAAACTTATGAACTGGTTTTTGAATCCCCTCAATTTCTTGGACCAATAATTTCTTTCTGTTAGTTTAAGTGTGTACTAAAATCTATTTATTGTTACATTCTTTAGTTTTATGGCCATAATTTTCTGTGCATTCATGTAAATATGACAATGCAATATATTATACTTGCAGGAACATTTACACTATGATTTAGTGAAGAGTGCAGATCCAGATTTTAAGAAATCAACAATTCAGATCAATGTGTACAAGCAACATCGGCAGACAATTCAGGTATGTGACATGACGATCTGCCAAATGATATATTTTTAATGACTCGATAATGAAGATTGCAGTTATATATTTTAACTGGACATAAAATGTGGACGGGTGGACAAAATGATTCTAAATTTCAAGCTGATACCCTAAAAAAGAAAATAGTCAGCAAGAATAACTGCTTGTAGCAACTTGATTCTGTTTTTCTTACTCTCAGTATCTAAAGCCACATGATCATGGGAAGCTTTCTCAAGTAGAGCTTCTTGTAATTGACGAAGCTGCTGCAATTCCATTGCCTATTGTCAAGTCCTTGCTTGGACCTTATCTTGTGTTCCTTTCATCTACCGTCAATGGGTTAGAGCTTTTTACCTGCATCTTCTTGTCATTCCATGGAACTATTTCTTATCTTTAGTAGGGAGATGATCTCATGTTTAATAGTTCAGTATTCTATTCTTCCCTGATGCATAGAATTATGCGGAAACTGGATCCTCATTGTTAAATTTTTAATCAACTGTAGTAGATATAACGTTCATCTCAACATTTTCATGATTGTTCCTTGTACAGCTACGAAGGCACCGGACGTTCCTTGTCACTAAAACTTCTTCAACAGTTGGAATCACAAAGCCAGATGTCTGCTGAGGGCTCTCAGTCTGGTAAGAGTTATACTGAGGTGTTACTTTGTTGCTCAGATTCTGCTATGTGTTAGACTGACTTCTTTATGAAGCCCCTCATTTCTCAAAATTTATAAGGGTATCCCAAGATGTATATCCTATTCAATTTTGTATACTGCATATATTATGACTGCATGTGTGTGTGGATGTGTGGATAACCTTGTGATGTAGTGAAAATAGTATATGTATCTTTCTACAAATCAGAGTAGCTTAGCATAAGTGAATATGTTGAGGTTGGCTCGCCGAAATGCACCAATGGAGGGTGGCAAATTCTGAAACGAAGCGGGGATAACCGATGACGCATAAACGGACGTTATAGGTGTTCGAATCCACGGACTTTCTCGAATCGACGAGATTGAAATCCACAAGTAATTTAGAGAAGAATTCTCAAGTTAAAAAGTAGTATTTTTTGAGTTGCGATTAAAACTAGTACAACAAAGTCATTATACAGGCTTTATAAAATTTGGAGAAGAACTCTAATCCTAATCCTAAATAAAAGCTCACTAGATCTAAAACTAAGAAAGAAATATCTTAGTCAAATTAAAGTTAAAGATTTGACCGAATTTGCTAGATTTGGTAAATGCATAACTTACCAAAAACAAATCCTTGACTAAGCCTAAAACATGATTTGTAAAACCATATCCAAATTTGGCAATATATGAACTCCCTTGAAACAGACTAGACTTGTCAACCAATTGGTCAAGGTTGCGCTCCTACATCAAACTCTCCTTGCTAGACTGAACTTGTCCTCAAGTTATTGTCTGAAAATTGAACTCGACATGTCAAAATGAATAGATACTTAGAGTAGATGAGTCCTCAATTTGTCTTCTTCAGCTTGTAGATCGATTGTACCTATCCACACAAATACATATTTAGAATATATATGGGCCTTTGAAAGTCGATGCTTATCTCGATGCTTATCCTTTAAGTATCCAAATCCATAAAGTAACTAGATCTTGATCTTAAATCTTCTCGCGAGTTCATCACCTGATAAATGGAGGTAGGAATTACATCAACAAGCAGTTACAATGTACTCGACCCAAGTAATTGTTTATTAATAAAGTAATGATACGAGCAGCCCATAATAGGTACATATATAACACGAAAGAAGCGCACAATAATCAATAAAATACAACGCTTTAGTTGCTAGAAGCGAGAATAAGGTCTTCAGTGTCTCCGAAAATGGATACTCGCATAATAAAGTAGACATGGAACCGCACTCAAAAGAAGTCTTTGACAATAATCAACTGTCGAAATCGTGGCATATCAAAAGAACTCGGAACCGTGGCAGATCAAAAGAATCCATAAGGAAATGTCAATATGGTCGGATCACGGAATAGAAAGGTTGGAATACAAGGTACTATAACAATCTCACGTGTAGCTCGGGGTAACGTCAAAGATAGCACTGGTGGGATGATGTCATTTCTTTGCTCTTGGAAGATAACAACTCCTCTTGAAGGGCAAAAGGTGAAAGGTGACTAGTGATTTTCTTCAATGTCTACCGAAGGTTCCTTAATAGTCCTCAACTTGATCTCATTTGATGCATTGCTATCCTCGATTAGAGTCAACTTTTCCTCTACTAAAGAAACTTCGGGTAGATCCGACTCAATCAATAGTAAAAAGACATCATGTTACAACTGTAGTCGACATAGACTGATATGTTGGATTCCTCGCATTGGCTAATCGATCTTCTTTATGATCGGTTACTCAATTGTTCTATGAGTAGAGTATCATGTAGTTGTTGTATCAACTCTTGAATCAACTGATTTGTCTTTTGAAGTTGTTGATGGGTCGATCTTCTTTAGTGCCTTTATAAGAACGATGAAGGTAACTTGCTCATAACCGAACGAAAAAAATGGTCTCGAATCAAGTGTCGCATCTTCTTCCTTGAATCTATAGGAAACTTCCATTGGAATACACAAGAGTCTTTAAATTTAGTCCACTATAATAATACTTTTCCCTTGAGTTGGATTCAACAAACTTAATTGGTGCCACAAACAAATTTTTAGAAAACTGAATGTAGCTCTATCACAAAGATAAAATCGAAAGTCTCGTGTACTCGCATACATCCATCAAAGGACGGAATAACCATCATCGTCTTGCTTGATTGAGCGTTGAGATTTTTTACTTGGGAACTCTAGTTATTGAAAACGGCCATCCGAAGAGAGGGATTGGGAAATTTAGGATTTACTTTGGTGCAAGCTAGGTTTGATATGTGAATTTTGAGTTAAAATAGGATGGCTGGGAAAATAAAACTCGTCTGAGATAATTTTGGTTAAGTTAAAGGGGTTAAGTAGAAACAACTTATGTATTCAAACTGTAAAGGGTTTAAGTGGAAACGGCTTATGTACTCAAACTGTAAAGGGTTTGGGATTTAAGTCTAACGGGTATGTGTTGTAGGTTTGAATCAAAATGACTTCAGGTTTAGAGAAAGAAACCGGTTCAATTTGGAAATTGGATTTGGATTTTAGGTTTTAAAGGGGGGGGGGGATGATCTCTGTGGAAAGGGGAAGGGACCCGTTAGCAACCAGAGTGGATGATCGAAAACGAAAGGACTTGCGGCTAAATATAGGACTGTTGTTGGCGGCTTATTGGGGTGACTCAAGGTGGATATATAGGGTGACTCGAGGTGGCAATCAACATCTGGACGAGTGCAGAAGGAGTGCCGAATGCTGCTAGTTGATAGAGATAGCTAGAAAGGAGTTACCGAAAAGGAGTTGGGGGCGCTGGTCGGAGAGGGTGAGAGAGATCTTGGGAGGACTCGGGGAGGGTTGGTGAGGCACATCTCGCTGGTTAGGGAAGGCAAGGTGTCAAGACGTGAAGAATGGGGAAGGGTCAACGTCGCGGACGAGCATTGGATGCGTGAACCGGTGATCGCCGCGACCGATTTTGAGGCCACGAACGCAAGCGATGAAATCAAGGTATGGAGAACACCTAGGAAGCTCGTTGATGGCACAAATGATGTTGAGGCACATGCTCGACAAGGTCTCGGACGTGGGAACGACATAGACTCCGGAATGTCTGGGTGTGGGTGTGAGAACGACATGACGATTATAGCGGTAATGGCGAGGAACTTCAAGGCGACAAGTAGGATTTTATTTGCAAATGATGAGATGACGTTGGTGGTGGACGGAGATGATTGGAGCGAAAGACGGTGATAGTGGTGGACATAGATGATTGAAAGTTGGTGTCGATGATGTGGACATCGTCGACGGAACCGAGTCGAAGCTCTGATACCACCTAATCTAGGAAAATGATATAGGTATCTTTGTACAATTCAGAGTAGACTGCCGAAAACTGATTTGTCAAGAATGATTCGTTAAAACTTTCCGATGGAGGGTGGTATAACGTCGAAGCGAAGCGAAATTAAACAACGATTTCGAAACAGACATTATATTTGTTCATTCACGAACGATATCCAAATCTACGAATTTTTCCGAATCCACGAGACTAGAATCAATCGGTAATTTGAAGAGCCATTCTCAATTAAAGATAGTAATATTATTGAATCTTTTTTTGTGGAATGTCGGAGATGGTGAGGGCGATAAATATTGATGGTGGTGAGCATAGGCGATTGGGATGATGGTGGCTTCAGAAAGATAGATAGGTCAATATCGGACATCAAAGACGAGTACAAATCATAAATGGTGTAGTTAGTTTGTATGGATATGATGATCATGAGGATGGTTATGGAAGAGCGATAAGAACGATATTGAGACTCGAACTCAGTGTCGACGGTGTGAAGATCATCGATGGAACAGAGCCGAAGCTGTGATGCCACCTGATGTAGCAAAAATAGTATCTGTATCCTTCCTATATTTCAGAGTAGTTTGGTATAAGCGAATTTGTCAAGGTTGACTTGTCAAAACGTGCATATGTAGGGTAGTACAACATCAAAGCGAATAACCAATGTTGTCGAAAGAGATGTTGTAGGGTGTTCTAATCCTTGATTTTTCTCAAATCTACGAGACTGGAATCCACTAGTAATTTAAAGAGAATTTCTCTAAGTTAAAAAGTAATATTATTAGAGTAGATTAAAACTAGTACAATGCTTTACACAACTTGGAGAAAAATAAATCTAATGCTCATCCTAAATAAAAGGCTACTAAATATAATTCTAAAAGAAAAAAATCTTAGTCAAATCAATATCAAATCATTTGACCAGATTTGTTATTTGTTACATGTATACCAAAAGCAAATTCTTAAAAAAGTTTTGTAAAATCGTATCCAAATTTGGCAATATGCGGGCTCTCTTGGAACGGATTATGTCATGTCCCGATCGTAAAGTCGTCACTGGGTGTGATGTCGTACAAGCCTAAGTTGCGCTTATAAAAGGCACAGACTTGCACATTAACAAAATAGTCTGAATTGAGACAAAAACAGTGAATAATTAATGCAGAAAACCAAAGACAATAACACAATTTCTTTTATTCATAACTTACAGCGAAAACAAAGGCTTTCAATAGACAACAAAACATGCCAATTTGGCTTACAACTTTTGAACAAGAAAGAATTACAATAACTTCGTTCCATACATTACATCTGTTTATAGAAGACAACGATGCACCTTCTGATCTCATGCTTCAAAAGGATGAGAGTCTTCTACCGTCTGAAAAAGTCTAGCAAAATATCCAGTACCTATGGAGGTGGGGTCAGTACATTGGAATGTACTGGTGAGTGACAAAACTACCCTGAACTGAAAGCAGAAACTAAGTAATCATGTGAGAAACCATTTCTTTTAATAAGGTAATTTTTCTATCTTTTTACCTACTTCCAATTAATGTTAATACTCAATCAAAAGCATACTTCTTTTCGGTACTTAATCAAAATCAAAAAAGCATACTTTTTCTTTCATTTATTCAAGCATCATAGACTATTTTAAGAACAATGTCTATTCCTTTCTACTATTACCAAACATAGCATTTTTCATTAACCACAATCATTTTTATGGACATGATAGCAACATTTCACTTAATACAAAGTCTTTCTTATGGACAATTCTTAATAAGAAACATAAAACAATAGAAACAACACTTATACAGTGATTCTTACCCACTGTATAAGTGTTAGGCCCTGCAACAAACAAGAATTGGAAAAATTTGCATATACAATTTCTATAATTTTTCTGTTCGTCCCTGCATCAAACTGTTAGGCCAGTAAGAATATTATCCCTAGCATATGACCTAACTACATGATGGTCCATAGGTGAGTTCCCATAATTAGAAGTTGGGACGTACAAGCTCATCTTTCTAATAGACATGATATCTCCTGATCACGAGGTGTACAAGCCTCATGGTGTCCCATCTCTCCTAGTCCGATACGATTTCGGTGTCCTGACAATCGTTCGAGAGATTAAACCTTGTGCACAAGTTGTCCAAGACCAATGCATGATATGCAACTTCTATCAAATAAAACAATGTGAAGTAGTATCTAAATGACAAGTACAATATTTCTTTTTATCTTTCTTTCAAACCATAGAGCCGTAACTCTGTTCTTCTTTTCATTTATTCTGACGGTCATGTCGTGTTCTTCATTTCTTTTACAAAAACATACTTTCTCAGCAACCACTTTCATTTAACAATGTCTCATATTCATCTCTATATACAAAATACATTTCAAGGCTAAAATATAATTCTTTCAATTCTATCAACAATCTATAATCTATACATGCAATTCTTTTCTTTTAAGATCATTCGATAAGGAGTCTATGCAATCATTCTAACTTTCTTTAACAAGCATGGCAACACTTCTTTCAATTATATTAAAAGTTTATATTTCATGCATGTAATTCTCTTATTAAGAGCATACATATTTCATGTACCTATCATTCTAGTGATTACGGGCTTTATTCTTAGAAGCTTAGCATATATCCATTCTCTATGGGTTTATTATTAATCGTTAAAGAATCAGAAAGCGAAGTCTTGCACACTCACCTCCTTCCTGCCCCAACAAGAAAGCTCTTACTGAAAGATTTTCTCTTACTTGAGCTAGCAATCCGACATCAATAGCAATATAATGCCACCGCTAGAAGCGGAGCATTACACGGTTGGACGGGTCAACCAATTGGTCAATTTTGACCGGTTGCACTCCTGCATCACCTTGTCACAAGTTTTAACTATCTTTGAGAAAATTTTATCATGCAAACCTTAAAATTCATCTTTGCTTAGTTAATAAATTGCATCACTAACTTGTCATTAATCCTCAATCATCCCCTACCTCCAAGTGATCGAGGGGCCTAAATACCATCCTAGCTGTATTCTGTCATGCCTATTACTTCATTTTTTTTGGTGAAGAAAGAGGTTTCAACAGATTAATGATAAGTGTAACTCTTCCTTGGATATATCAAAAGACAAAAGATAGATGGTTGCATTACAGGTTGCAGTTTGACGTTTTTTGTAAAATTTGAAAAAGTGAATAAAATTGTCTGCAAAGAATGAATGAACTTGACACATTTGGCCCTTATGGGGAAAGATTGGTAGAGTGGGAATGACAAGACTGAAAGAAGTAGGTTAATTCCTGTTCCTGTTCCTGTTTTATGGACACATTGCATGAATTGCACTAAAATAATGAAACTAGTCCTAGCAAATATGGTGAAAGTTAGAGATTGGATGGATGCGGACTTGCAATTAGGATAGTTTGAATTACTACTATCCTAGAATGTGATTTACAACTACCCATCTTGCATGAGGGGATTCTTTTTGCTAATCACTATATCATTATCATTGATTTACCTGGTAACTTGTTTTAATCCCTATCATGACTGGATTTTTATACGAGTTTTTGGTGTATCCTTCAATAGCCGAGCATGTATACTGTTTTTTTTAATCTTTAGAGAGTAAATTGTTCGATGTTCAGAATGGAATATTATTTCTCAAATGCACTATCTTTGGGAATCAAAAAATATTTATTGTCATGTGCAATAATTGTTTTTCTAATTGTTCGTCCCCAAAAAATTGGGTAAGCATTATTTATTGTTTTATCTTTCTTAATTGTGAAGTTGACTTCCAATTACTTGGATGATAGGAAGACTGTTCAAGAAGATAGAATTGAATGAATCCATCAGATATGCTCCAGGCGACCCAATTGAATCTTGGCTTAATGGTCTGCTTTGCTTGGATGTTGCGAGCCATATTCCAAATATTAGTAGGTTAGCATTCTATTGCGGGAGAGAGGTCTACATATCACTGCATCACTATCCTATTGTACCTAACTGTTTCTTTTTTATTTATAGACTGCCTCATCCAAGTGAATGTGATCTCTATTATGTCAATCGAGATACACTTTTCTCCTACCATAAAGAGAGTGAAATCTTTTTACAGGTAATATGTCTGCAGTTAATAATTGTATTAATATGCTTTAAATTGTTAACATATATATATTTGCATGTTTGCTTTAATTATGGTACTCAGCTGTGTTTGTAACTTTATTACTGGTTGCATTGATCTTATTACGTGGTGTTAGCTTAAGATATGGTATTGCTGTATTGTTTGTTTTAATCTTTTAATGTTCATTTTGTTTGTTTTTTGTAGAGGATGATGGCCCTTTATGTGGCATCACATTACAAAAATTCACCTAATGACTTACAATTGATGGCAGATGCTCCTTCACATCACTTGTTTGTGTTACTTGGTATGACCTCTCTCCGTCTCTCTATACCACACCAAGAATAATGTTTTTGCATCTCCTTTTTGTTTGTTAATAGAAACTTCTTCACTCATTTTCTTTTGGTATGCAGGTCCTGTCGATGAATCCAAAAATCACCTTCCTGATATTCTCTGTGTCATTCAGGTTTGGCTTTGTTGGCTTTGGTATATTTGGTTTCTTTAATTCAAATTTATTTAATAGAACTACATCTCTTGTTTCTCTTCTTGTTTCTCTTCCTAGTGACAAACACCAGATGTATTTATAAGCAAATCTATTGGTATTAGTTTTCTTAGTTGATTTGTTACAGCAATTATATGTGCTTTATTGCATCATCTGCCACATTACGATAAATAGAGCTGTTACTTTGTCCGTGATTCTTGCCCTACTAATGATGAATCAATTTTTTGTGTGCTGGGATGTGTTGACCCAAGCATTACTTAGTATGTCCAATTTCAAAATTAATACCTAAGAATATATCTGTCCATGCCCTATTTTACATAAATCAGTCCCTTTGACCTACCTGAATCCGATTATAATTTACAGATAGGTGAATTTGGGTTTTGGAGCAATTTTCTAGGGTTTCATTGGAATGCTTGAAACTGACCTGGACGTTGTGTTAAATGGTCGGGTATGGATCTATAAAGGACCGAATTTGACCCTAGCCTTACATGGGTTAGGGTTCATGGTTGGGATGCAATCAGAGTGGCTGCTAGGAACGACAAACTATCTGACAATTGGTGCTTGTGTCCGTGTTTCGTGTCGGACACATCGTACACGAAACATATACTCCAAATACACTAGGGCGCACCATGATGAACCCCATGCCCGTATCATGTTTTGTCGTATTTGTATCCGTGCAACATTGTTGGCCACATTGTGGGTATGTTTACTAACATGTTCATACTTGTTTCTTAACTCTAATATTTATGCAAAGTTGCAAATACAAATAATGTTCCGAGATAAAATAGATACCTATATTTGACAAAATCGGATACCAATACAGATTGTAGAAAACAAACCGTTATATAAAACAGATAGATCATGAAAGAAAGTATCAAAGTACACATACAAATCAACTAAATATGAGACTATCATGAAGTCAAGTTGGAATTTGGAAATACCTGAATTTATTTTAGATGCGGGTCGATATAAAATATTAAATTGTTTGTGTACTAGGATACTATTCTAAGTTGGCCAAAACATAGTTAAGTCTATTTTAGACGCTAAGGTCCAGGATAAACTTGTAACAAGTGTGTGTTATTCACACACAGAGTGACTGGAGAAGAAATACATGTTGTGGCTTAACATATTTTCTGCCATTAAGTGTTATGAAGAAGTATACTGTTATGATGCCACATACCATACCTAGTAGTGAACTCAACCATCACGCACAGCCACCCATACTGAGACTCTCCCACCCTCTTTCCTATTCTTGTATTCCCCTTAATTTAGTAGGCCGGTGTGATTTTGTATTTTGATGAGTATCGCGTAAAATTTAATATGTTTACCCACTTTAGTGTAGTTTTAGATGATATCAATATTTTTTGTTGTTGCCATTAGTAATCCAAAACTTCCAAACCAACTTACCAGTTTGTGTGTGAACTATAGTGTCTGGTTTACCTGCTCGGTTCGTAAGATCGATTTGTAGGAGCCCGTGTTTTTTGATACACTAATTTGTTTAGGCTTGATGAGTGCTAAAAAAACACTAATTTGTTTAGGCTTGATTAGTGCTGGTTGATATTTATGTTTAGAATTATAATCTAGTATTGGGTGTTTCTACTTTTTAATATTCCAGGATGTAAAGAAGTAACAATCTTATGCTCCAACTTCTTTTCAATTTTCATTACTTAACCATACCTTCTCTTGTATTATTTATCACTTTCCTTTTGTTCTACTTGTAATATACATATGTAGAGTTGTGTATCATATCAATTTTGTACAGGTATGTCTGGAAGGGCAAATATCGCGGAAATCTGCTCTGAAAAGTTTAAGTCAGGGGCAGTCACCTTTCGGTGATCAGATACCTTGGAAGTTCTGTGAACAATTCCAAGACACCGTATTCCCCAGTCTTTCAGGTGTTCGAATCGTGCGCATTGCTGTCCACCCCAGTGCCTTGAGGGTAAATTTCTTGAATCTTCCCAGTCTTTCACATATTTAGGAAGTTTTGTTTCTGCAAGTTCTTTCTATTATGTTTTGCAGCTTGGCTATGGCTCAGCTGCAGTGGAGCTTCTAGCAAGGTTTGTTCTTTTGCTGGTTTCATTGTACTTCTCCATTTCCGTGCTTTCAGTAATGTGACCATTTTCTAGTTAAAAATGTAAATCGAACGTCAATTGATATACTATGCATATATTTTGAAAAGCCTTGATTGACATAGCTATAGAACTTAATAAAAGATCACAAATAATGGTAAGTCTGTGTTTATATGAGAGCATAAAGCACCATCATATCTGGTACAAACAGAAAAGGAGACCCAAGGTAACTCATTAAAGTTCTTGTATGTTAGTACGAAAATATGAAGAGAAATAGCCACATACTATATATTTTGAAAAAGCGTTTATTGACATAGCTACAGAACTTAATAAAAGATAGCAAATAATGATAAGTTGTCAGTTGGCCATTTCTCTTCATATTTTCGTTCTAACAGACAATAACTTTATTGAGTTACCTTGAATCTCCTTTTCTGTTTGTACCAAGATCTGATGGTGCTTTACACTCTCACATAAACACAGACACCCCAAAAATTGATGTTCTGTGTCAAACATGAGATGGAGACTCTAAAATTACACTAGACCATGCAAATATTGATGTATTGTTGTACTGTCCTTGCAACATAGAGGCTTCTCTTTTGATTAAGTTATTGTTTACTGATATGGCTATGCAACTCTTTTTACTCCAAACATAGTAATAAGATCAGAAGACTGATATATTTACTAGGCATCATGGAAGAACTTCTCGGGCTTTGATAGGGTGATGTTGGATAAAAGTTGAAGACTGGGAGTTAAGTTATTACAAAAAGCAAAAAAAGGAGGGAGGTTTGCGACACTTTGGCTTACATTTGATACTTCACTTTTAGTAGCAGCTTCAAGACAAATCTCCCGAGAACGTCATAGTTATTGTTATATTCTTTTTCTTGCTGAGTAATCTGGGCATCGGTACTCGTTCATTTTAGGGCCCAAGGCTTCCTTACTTTGTAAATGTGTAGGTTTTGTGAAGCATTCTTAAGAAATGTAGGACCAAAAATAACTAAATAGCTTGTAAAAGTCAAATGACGACCTTAGGTGGATGCATCATGAGCAGTATGATTTTGATTAGTGAACTAATGTATAATACAACAAGAGCAAACACAAAGCTTGATCCTAAAATTTTGATACAGTGAAATACTACACCGGTAGCCAACAATGATATTCTACACCTGAAACACCATATTGTCTATGCCATTCCTGAATGAAGTAATAAGTTGTATACCATTGGTTACTTGTTTGAAGCATAACATGGGTACGATATTAACATGTTTATATGGCAAGTTTTATCAATTAGGACATCATACAACAGGACCTGAGTAGGCATAAGTATGGTTACCTTTATTTTCACATTCATTTGCATATACATATGCTAATTAGTTCCTGACTTATTTACAACATTATTTTTTGTTTATTAACAAGGGAAACAAAATTTTGATAAAATCACAATCGTTATTAATTATGGCCCTATTAATCAGGCATCATTGCATCTTCTCTGTTAAATGACAACATCAAATTACAAGTGTTGGGTTCAATGATATTTGTTTACAAATTCCTAACAAATGGATCAAGTGTTCTCTTTTTTTAGTATATTTCTGTAACTGTTAAGAGATCTAGTTGATGCATGGCTTAAAAATATACATACCACATGATTTGTTTTTTGGCAAATATATTCTTGAATGTCTGACTATAGTGTGCGGTGTGGATCATCTATGGGATGGCTCACCAATTGGTATAAACTGTGATCATATCTAGGTTAGTTCGGTGTCTCCTTCTATCCCTTTTCACATACACAGACATAGGGAGGGCTTCTAATCAGAAGGCATTTGACATCCCTAATTAAGGAAGAAGGGGAACACCAGAAAAGGCAGGAGCAATGTTATCTTGAACCCATAAATGGTCTGTGGAACAAGAAACTAGAACGTGGAACACCACTTAATGTGCAATGTTGTATGATAGGGGTAAGCTTCTTGGAACACGACAGATTATAAGATGTGGTTCCAGAATGTGGCATGCCTAGCAATCATGTGTTTATTTGTGAGTTTGTATCTAAGAGCAATTTCACATTTACGTGATGTAAGCATCACTCAGTTCAAGTGACATACACAAACTTTAGGATTAGGACTTCAGATCAGCTCAAGTGACGTGCATAAACATAGGATTAGGACTTCAGATTTCTTCTTTTCTCACTATGGAATGTTTGGATCCATTATATTTACCGATCCAGAATGAAAGGGTTCCACCTTTGGGAATGAAACTTCCAAAAGTGAAAATGATACTGATGTTGAGTTTTCTGGTAATTTGAGGCAGGAGAAAGTATGCGGAGAGGGAAAAAGCCAAGTTGGAAAGTTAAGTATCTCCGTTGACTTTACCTAAAGGAAGCGTATCTCAAGTAACCTTATCATTTCCTATAACAGTGATGTAGAAAAGATACATGGCTTCATCATAGCCGCCTAGATGAACTAATTTGACTAGGTTGTGATATGGCGTTAATGGAAAGTCCTTCCAATTAAATGGCTATCCCAAGTAGGTTAAAGTCTACCCTTATCATAAGGGTCTGTTGGTTTACGGTCATGTCTATTGAACATTGCATGATGTAATATTTCTCTCTAAGCATCCCCTACTTTGAATGTTTCTGGATGGGTTCTTATTTCATGCTGTTATTATTGCAGTTTCATCTGTACATTGCATTTGAATGATTTCTATTTCACTACATTAAACTGTGCTCACGAGCATGCCACTATTGGAAGCTTCTGCATCATCTTAGAACTACCATGGTGTAGACACCTACAAAAGATACTGTTTATGTATAGTTAATAAATGTCTTATATATTTTAAATCGTTGATTCCTGTGCAAGCTTGTTGCCGTTTTCCCTTGCTTGTTGCCGTTTTCCCTTGGTTGAATGTGGTATGGGTTCAACATATTCCATCAGCTATTTCTGCTGAGGGGCTGGATATTTTTGGATTTTTCAGGTACTATGAGGGACAAATGTCAAATTTCACTGAAGAAGATGCAGAGGAGAATCAGGAGATTGAGGAGACTGAAGTTAAAGTTACAGAAGCTGCAGAGAAGGTATAGACTTTGACCAATATCTGGCTGGTTCTAGTGATTCTATGATAGAACCATAGTTTGTAGTATCGACCGATCTGATACGGCCAATACTGATATGGTTTGGCATGTCCCGACCCAATACCGCAGATACCGATCCGATTTGGCATGTCCCGATCCGATACTGACCGATATTAACATTGGGGGTCTCTTTTTCGGTCAATTCGACATAGAAAATTGAACGAAAAAGACCAATCAACAAGGGTGTAAAAGCATAGTAAGGTTGTAAAAACATGTAAAAAGAAGAAAACTTAGCTATCGCATGTAAACCAATCGGCAAGGGTGACTATTATTTCATTCAATTTCAAAACTACTAAGAAACAACACTGGAAATACTTAAAATTATGCCTAAATGTATAAAATATATTTTCTAAAATGTTAATAATTTATTAATAATTATTTGATTTCCAATAAAAAAAATCTGATACTCCGATCCGGAACCGCTGATACCATCAATCTCGATACTCATAGGAATGGTCCGAGACCGATACTGCGAACCTTGGATAGAACATGTTCATGGTATCTGAACATGTGCCTTTTAATCTTTTTGAAAGCTCATGTTGTCAAAATTTTCTTTCACCTGGACATTTAGGCCTTCAGCTACCAGTGTGTGCATTATATCCCATTTCTTCCAATACTAAGGTTGTGCTTGGATTTTCCTATCTGAATTGTTTTTTTACATTATTTTATATGGTAAGTCACGAATATTTCCACCTTAAGATTTTCTTAAAGGAGTTGTTTGGTTGTAGATGTTGGGAGTACATTATGCCATATAGAATTTTCTACATCATATAGAAATTTCAAATTGTAGGACTTTTAGAAGTCTATGGGTTCTCTTAAACTCTATTTGACACATAATTTTTACATTTGCTAATTTTTGTTTCAATAGAGTATTGAAAAACACACTATATATTCAAAAGCAGATAATGCTATTTTTTGGTCTTTAACAAGTAGAGCATTAATTTATTCTTTGGCTTATTGTGATGCGTTCACATCTCAAATTTGCTTATCTTGTTAAACATGTCCTTGAGTTTTGAGAAGATGCATGTTTCTTCCTTGCGTGATTATGACTGAATAGAACATTCCTTCTCATTCACAGTTTCATTATCTCGTTTTCACATTTGAAGTCCTTTTTCCATGTCTAGCGTAGCTTGTGAATTTTTATTGAATCGTGTATGGGAGATTCTTTTGAGATTGTCATTCCTTCACTATTTGGCGTAATGTGTCATGGAGATGAGTGCAATTCCCTATAGCAAATTGCATCATTTTTATCTCTTCATTTGGACTCTTTTTAGTTTAGGGGGACTTGGAAGGTGCTCCTTGGTTACCTACCAACTGGCCACCTAGGTTTTATGACATGGCCCTCTCATGCTCATAGCTACCTTTGCTAGGAATTTTGTATCAACGAATAGGGTTCACGTCATTTCGACAGCCGGTCATAGAACTTTGTCAAATCTCATATGGAGCCTACGCTCCATAGTCGACCCCTTTCTATTGGGGGAAGGCTTGATGAGGTTGAGTGTAGCTTGTGAAACATATGCTTGGATTTTAAGCTGATGTCAGCATTCTTGTACCATTATCTCATTCTTGTCATAATCACTATCCAAAGTCTTTTCCCCTTAAAATGGTGCGGCCTATGGAGAGCACCTCAAATTTGGAAAGATTCACGAAGAAATAGACAAGCTTTTGAAGCACTTGTCAACCTGATTGAAGCTACAGAATCAATAACAATCATTTTGTTAAATATAAATGGCCAACTGGACAATCTTTAGTTAAATTTATGATACAGAGGCAATAACACTCATTTTGTCGTGACATGTTTTTCGCCTAAGAAGTCAGTTTTTTTAAATTTTCAATTCTATGGCACTATATGCTTGCAGGTTTCTTTATTAGAAGAAAATATAACTCCCAAGGCAAATCTCCCTCCTCTTCTCGTTCATCTTCATGAGCGGCGCCCTGAAAAGCTCCATTATCTTGGTGTCTCTTTTGGACTGACCCGTGATCTTTTTCGCTTTTGGAGGAAGCATAATTTTGTTCCATTCTACATTGGCCAAATTCCTGTTAGTATATTACAAAACTTAATTGCTGATTTTTTTCTTTTAATCTTTTATATAAAGTGGCTCATGGAATTTCTTTTCTGACCTTTTACTGTTTGATGAAAAAGAATAATGTCACTGGTGAACACTCTTGCATGGTCTTGAGGCCATTGAACAATGATGAGATTGAAACTGATGGGTCTGCTCAATATGGCTTTCTTACTCCATTTTATCAAGGTTTGTTGCAACCTCTTAGTATCCATAAACTTGGGTTGCCTCTAAATTGATGAGGTTTTAAGAGAATATATATGAAATGTCCAGATTTCAGGAAAAGATTTAGCCGACTTTTGGGTACCTCTTTCCAGACACTTGATTACAAGCTTGCAATGAGGTTAGTTGATGAAGTCTATACATTTCCGGCAAACAACTTTCAACTTGTACTAATTTTCTATTGATTGGATTTGATAGCATTTTGGCATCCAAGATAAATTTTAGTGAGGATGATCCCAAGGAAGAAAATTCGGAGTCATTGTTGGACCTATTGTCGCCATATGATATGAAGCGTCTAGAGGCATATACGAATAGTTCTGTTGATTTTCCTATGGTAAGATAACAGATGATGCTTCTAGAGATGGTATATATGTTACTGTATTTCTTGAGACATCTTTTGTTTTGGGCTTTTCTCTTTACATTTCCATCATTCTAATCCAACTATAAATGTAACTTAATCATGATTGGCAACTTATCGTTTTCTCGATGGGCCATTTTTGATTGGTTAATGGATGCGTGCAATGCATTTTATAGGTTCTAGATCTTGTACCTACACTTGCACATCAGTATTTCCAAGAGAAGCTTCCGGTCACACTATCTCCGGTTCAAGCTTCAATCTTATTCTGCATGGGACTGCAGAACCGAGATATTACATATATCAAGGTAAGCTTATTGTTCTTTCTTTTTAGTAAATAAATAAAGCTTATTCCACGGTAATTTTTTAGTGATAATTACTATAGTGACTAGCGATGTTGGTATGGTAGTGTACATTGTCATGCTACTGACTGTAGACAACATTATTTGCCAACTTCTCAGAAAGAGACGAAGTTAGAGAGGGAGCAGATAATGTCCTCATTCAGGAAAGTCATGAAAAAGCTGTACAATTATCTGTACAGTATAGCAGCCAAGGAGATTGACACCACAACTCCTCGGCTCAAGGAAGTAAGTAGAAATCCATTAGTTTCATTTTAAAATTCTGTACCGTTTAAGTTGCTGTCTCACTCATATTGCTAACTATCATGAAATATGTAACAATATTCTCACTTTTATCTCGTTTACTGTCCAAATATCTACAATAAACATAACTGTTTTTAGTCCTTGTTATCTGCTAAATTTGATGTAACAAATTAAGAGCAGTGTCCCCATGCAAAAGGTGTTGATAGTTCAAAAATAGAAGCCAAGGAAAGTTGGACACCAAAAGGTTAATAAAAGACTATTATGCATTATCATTCAAATACGCATGTGGTTTCCTCGTCTTCTACTATAGGGCCTGTATTTTATGTAATGTTGAGAAAGGAATTAAGCTGCCAGAAGATTAAGGAGAAAACGTAGCTTGCTTATGAGATTTCTCAAACTTTTGTCCTTCCAAACATAAGTTTGTACTGATTGATCCGTGTCTGATCTTTTCTTTGGAGATTGGCGATTTGGAAATGCAATTGTTCTGCATGCTTAGAGTGGATAGTCCATTAGTAATTTTATGCTAGTGAAAACCAATATCATGTATGCTCTTCACTGCTTACATACAATTATCTTTTGGAACTTGTAACATTGCTTGTTTATCTGCCAGGCTAGTAGTTTGGCTCCACATAGTATATCAGTCGACGATGATCTCAATGAAGCTGCTAGAGAGGTCATGGTGAGCACATATATTTCACAGGGCGATTTATAGTATCTTTTCTTTCTTTCTCTGTGTTCTTGCTAAGCTTCCGTCCTTAATAGGAAAAAATGAAAGCTGAGAATGAAGTGGCTTTGAACCCAGAATACCTTCAGCAATATGCAATTGTCGCTAAAGAAGATGCCTTTGAGAAGGCTCTACAGAATGGAGCAAAGGTGTCAGCAGGTGGCCTTATAAGTGTAAAATCCAGTCGTTCCAAGCAAGAGAAGCAAGAAAAGGACAAGGACGGAAGTAGGAGTAAGAGGAAGGGAAAAAGTGATGGTGAAAGATCTCGATCAAACAAAAAGAGGAAATAATCTTAAAGTTGCCAATGACGGGAAAAATTGGGAAAGAAATCACCAAATTTTGTAGCTATTATATCTACACCAAATTTTGCATTTGAATTCAAATTATGATGTAATTTCTTTACCTAATCCTAATGCATTTCTTAAGTTAAAGCCCACATTTGTACACTTAATGAATTGATCTGTCATGTGATCTTTTGTGGTTTTCTTTTCTTTTATAAGATGGTACAGATACAATTGGATCAGTGTACAACAATGAATTAATGGAATACACTGAGATTTCTGAAAATGTAAAGGTGCTTAAAAAATTAAGAAAACATGTATCTGCCTGCATAAATGTCAAATGCTCAACAATGATGAAACTAGGATGATGTAGGTAATGTCATGATTGCCACTGTTGATGTTGTTGCTGAAGTCTCTTCCTGATCATTATAACTTTGCATCTTTAGAAGATGATGTTGCTTGCATCTTTAGACTTACTGATTCAAGGCCTGGATAATAGTACGATGCCAAGTTGAAACCTTTTTTTTAGGTTCTCAGAATTCTTTTCAGAAATCTAAAGTGTTGCTAGTTGTATACTACTACAGGGGTGTATTTTGCAATAGATTTTTCTTCTTTTGTAAAAGATTTTAGTTGAGTACCATCCTAGAATCAACATTGTTAACCCGTGACAGTAGACACAAAACTGAACTCTTCGCCAGACATCTTGTTGAAAGTGATTACTTTGAGATACCAAAACACAATGACAGAAGGACTCGAGTTAATTCCATAACATCTTGAAAGGAAGCTTCATGTCAGTATATGCTGAATGGCGATCATTATTATTTTTCTTCCATTTTATTTTTGCAAGAATGCAATAAATCAGTAAATCAAAGCCCACAATATGTTATTATGTCAAAGTGGCATTACGTTTTCATTGGTTAAACAAAGGGAACACGGCTAGTATCTTGAAAAAAAATGGACTAGTTTCTAAGATCTAATCCTGATTGTGGAGTTTTTTACACTTTTGTATAAATAGACCAGACGCAGGAGCCAATCAAACTACTGGTTTGCATGTCCGAGAAGCCGAAGGTTTGGGTTCGGGAAGGCTCTCGTGCTGAAGTAGTCTGCGAGAACCCGTGCTCGCTTCGACCTGTGCTACTCGGAGTTGGGATTCAAGTCGCTCAAGGAGTCGGATCAGAATGAACCCATATTCTTCAATTCTTCTTTCGTACACAAATTCCTTTTGTAAATAAAAAAATAAATAGATAGGACGCTTGTTCCCTGTTATCAAGCTACATTTCAAAGTACCATTTGTTGTCTGTAGTATTCACTGGTTTGTACCTCTACTTTATTGGATATTAAATTTTGCTTTCATCTCACTATCCACTAGTTTCTACATAAATTTGTCTAGAAACTAATAATACTTGCTCGATACATGTTTTTCATTAGAAACTGTTCCAAACTTGGATGACTTTTCTAATTTGGCCATGCTGCTGGGTTTTGTAATTCTCTTCACACATTTTTGTAACTCTTGCTACTTTTCTTAATGGCTCGAGACTTGAAAATGATAAAATTACAGAGACCCTTTCTACATTCATTTGTGAACAAAAACCAAGTCCACATCCACTAAATTTTTCTTCTAGAGAGAGCAATCTTTACAGTACAAGAAATACAAGAAGGAATAGCTACTCTTTACTAATCTACAAAATTTGCCTTCCTCCTCACAAACTATCAGCTTTTTACTCACACCCTTTTGCGCTCCAAACCAGAAATACTCCTCAAAAGTAGCTTAGAATAAGCATCCCGTGCCACATTTCTCGCACAAGTCGCTTTAACCCATGCGGGCTCCTGTCAATAAAGCGACCAAAAAAACTTCAAAGATGTTTTTTTTTTCCAACATGGGCTTAATATAATTGCATTCTAATTAAGCATACAAATGTTTTTGTAACAACTCACGTGTCCAAGGAAATTGCAGCAAAAGAAGCATGTAAAGTAAAAGGGGTTACCTCAGGCACAAAGTGAGAAAAACCAAATTTGATCAGCAGGAGAATATGCTCCATTATAAAGATTGCTGCAAGCCCAGGCTCAATCCTCCACTTACCCTCTTGATCATACAAGCAAACCAAAAGTACGCAGTTTGTGCAGATCGCCATGACAATTAGAAACTACAACATGATAACGAACTCAGCAGATTAGTTATGGATTGTTAAAAGTTCCACAGAACTGAAACTAAGCAAAGGTCCAATAGAATCAGGAAAGAATCAATGACAACTGGAAATATTGTAAAACTGGTCACAACATAGTAATCCTGTCTCCCATTGCAGTTGTCTCCGAATATGTTTCTTTTTTCTTGAGTCTTTTATACTGATTATTTATGACCAACAACTGAGAAGGCCTTTAATGATGAGAAGGAGAAGATAGTTTAAATATGCAGTAAAAATGGCATCTACTTTCAAACAAGTACAAGTTAATAATATGAATTAGCAAGCATACATATAACCATGTCATGACAATGGACAGGCAAATAAACCTATATTCGTTAAGCAAAAAGTTGATAAGTGACTCAGGATAAAAGTTAGGATTGGTAAATAAGTACACGAAACTAATAACTCCAGTAAAAGGCAAATCTAGCAAATGTCATCTCTAATAGGTATACTGGCAGGGAGGGACGAATAACATGCAAGCTGAATTATTGGCTGCTCTAAATCCCAAAAAGAGGACATAACATCTGAAGAAAATATATTGGCTAAAGGTTTTTGGTTAGTCTGAAAAAAGAACTCAGTTGCTAAAAGCTGCAATTCAGGAAATCAGGGAACACACTTCAGGTTCACGTTAGTTTGCAAAATAGTGAATTAATCTTAATAGTGAAATATCTTCCAATATACTAACATCAATAGAGACCAATGGTGGAAACCAATGAAATTCTCTAGTATGTACACTAATAAACGGTTAAAAATGCTGATACGCAGTCAGGAGCAGAAAGATCAGAGGAGCTGGGCAACGGCTTAAATCAAGGATGTAGTACCTTTTCAGACCTTTCCTACAAGTATAGTTTTGTCGGTTTTGGTAGTTTTGAATCAGTCAGTTTCGGTGGTTTAGGTATCAATATTGATATTGGCTGATACTTAAAATCTTGCGCTTGAATAAGCTCAAACACTAGCGTGTCACATAGGGGCACTCCTAATTGATGGAAATTAAAAACAGCAACACAACTGAAAACACTAGTATACTGAAACCATTGATTGCTCAATGCCACAATGTTTTCCCATTCAAGAGATCTACACTAGTATACTGAAACCATTGATTGCTCAATGCCACAATGTTTTCCCATTCAAGAGATCTTCTCGAAGTAGAACAGTAGAACAAGATGGGTTTCATAACGTGAAAGAAAATTAGCCATAACAAGATACCAAGTTGCAGAAGTTCCTTTATCTTATCTTTAGGATTAAACTTAAGTACTCTCTTGGCCACCTATTGGTTACTGGATGAAATTATCTCAGTACTCTGGAAGCTTTGGAGGTTAACCTGCATGAGCTAACAAGATCCTGGATGGTACTAGTAAATGCTGTACACAAATTTCACAGGTACCTGCAGATTGGAGATTCCCAATATTTCTGAGCTTCTCACCCAAATAATACATAGTACTCAATCACTATGGGTTGCCACTTCTCCAACAAGTCTAGGATTGGAAGTGTGACCATGAGGACAAATATGCTGCAGATTAGAAATTTGGGGCTACAAATGGTTGCGACAAATGAATACATTCTCCGACTAGTTCAGAGGGAGCACTCTACTATGCCGTTTTGCAGATGAATTTAAAAACAGAAAAGGAACACCGACTCTGAAGAGTGAAGGATAATGAGAGCAACTATGCTAATGTAAAGCCTATATAAGAAGTTTGGACATATGACAAAGTTTATAGATCAGACACCATAAAGTAGGACAAGGTTTGCCACTTACAGTTAACATTGATGTCTTTCTAATTAGTCTCGACATAATAATAATATTGTACAAATGATAAAAGAGTAGAAGTATTTGCATGAGTGTCGCAGAGCACATGCTATAGCACAATTAGGCTCAAGTGTGCAGTTCTTTATTGTGATATTCAATAAACATATGGGGAAGGAAATGTAGCAGATGTATTACTGAACATTTGAAATATCCGAAACTAATTTATATATCTATAAGATCAGGTGTTTGATAAGAAAGTAATTGTATATTATTTATTGTTTTATTTTTGGTGTGAAACTGTGTTATGTTAATTTCCAACACACCTGAAATATGTTCAGCCAAGCTCCAATTGGGGAAGGAAATGTAGCTAATGTATTACTGAACATTTGAAATATCCGAAACTAATTTATATATAAAAAATCATGTGTTTGATAAAAGTATTTGTGTATTATTTATTGTTTTATTTTTGGTGTGAAACTGTGTTATGTTAAATCCCAACACACCTGAAATATGTTCAGCCAAGCTCCAATTGTTGCCGCTGCACGAGGGATTGGCCTCTTCAACATAACAAGTAGCTTTAGTGCATCTGTTCTAATTTCAGTCACATTGTTCTGCATTGTTTGACGAGGACAAGCATCTTTAACTTAAGTATATGTACTATCTAATTCCATATTTGTTTTCAGATATCTAAACCTCAACCTGATATAATAAATCATGAAACTTACCAAAACTGCAAAACAGAACAAAAGAGGGAAAGCACACGCGAACATCATAATCATTCCAAACTGAAGTGCCACCTCCAGGAAATCTGCACCAAAGCCAAAATATTTAATTTCTGCTTCACTAAAATGTACTCCAATTTCAAGAGGGGTATAGCAAATTAGAGCCATTACCATCGAATAGGCCATCTTCAAACTCCTCTCCTATGCTTGCTGAATAAGTAGGTTTCAAGTACTCTTTCTCAACTCTGGTAGCCAGTTGCATTGATTTTCTTACTGATGATCCCTTCACATGTTCTTTCTTGCTTCATAAAACATTTATGATGCATCATAACCTTTTGGCAAGCAGAAGATACACTAAATACCATTCTTGTATTAATAATAAAGAAATAACTTGTATACAACTGGGAACTTACTGAATAGCTTTATACTTTTTGTAGCTGTACTTTAGGTAAGGGATGGAGTTCTCCACCAAATTCTCCAGTACCTGAAAATCAGCTATAGCTGAAATACTTTGACAAGGAAACTTTTAAAACTAACAAAGTTTAATTAATAAGAACATGCCTGAGAAACAATCAGACGTTGGATCAGAACTTGGCGAAGAGTTGTTAAGTTGCGGTGCAAATAAATATGATAAAACAGGCCAATATAGGATTGCATAAAATATAGGCCAAAAACCTGCACAAAGGAAACGTATTTAAACTAAGGCTACATCAACCAGTGACCCCAAACGTAAAGTATCACAAAACCAAATCATACCTTGTAGACCAAGCTGTCAGCACTGGATTCTTCGCCTTGATTGTTTTCATATCTGATAAGAATAACAGACACTTTTCCACCAATCTTTGTGTAGTATTGAATAGCCAAAAGATAAACTGCAGTTAGGGCATACCTGAAATTAGAAGGCACAAAGGTCATTATAGTAAACAAAGGTTCCAGTTCACCAGAACAAAAAGTAGTAAATTTGATTTCTCATTCTTCAGTGACAAATGTGCTAATTATATACACTTAAGACTCTAGAAAGAGAATGATAACTAATTAAACCATCTTCATCTATTGATTGGTAATGTATTTCAATTAGGCCCTTCGGCTAGTCGCATGTCTCAGACTCGATTCAATTCCCCATAGTAAAATCTTATCTCATCCCTCTTTTAGTATTTTTCTTAGTGGGTTTCCTGCATATAAGTCCCTTAAATCTACAATATTTTTAAATAACTCCCCCAAATCTTATTAATTGCTTAAAACTCCCTTAAACCATTCGAAAATGAGTTATGAGTCCCTTCCATTTATTTCAGTCAAAAAATAGACTTAATTCTTGGGTTTGTGTGAAAAGGACATCTTGACCTCAGTCTTCCTCCTTTTCTTCTCAGACTCAAAGGCATGAAACAACCGTCAACGCTTGCCTCTCCACCTCCGCCATTGGTGCTAATCCCTCCTCCCTCCTTCCTCCCTAACCATATTGACCTCGCCTTCCTCCTTTTTGGCTTTTTCTTTTCCATTTTTTCATGATTTTTACCACCCTTGACCGGTTGCCTCCCCGCTACACTTTCTCCATCATGTTGTCTCCGTCGAAGACTGACGCCGACTCCTTCGCATCATCGGACAGCCGAGTGGCTTCTCTACGACCGGCTGTTCACCACCACGCCGCTTCGTCACTCACCGCTGACTCGTCGCCTCATCACCGGCTAACCACAACTCTTATCTTCGTCGATGACGCCTTTCTTGATTTGGCCTTCATTCACCATGAGCGTCTCCAATCATTGACGACGATCCCTTTGTCGGGAAGTGTAGATTCCCCTCTCAACCATTACAGAGGAAGTAAATAAAGAGATGGCTAGATGAGTCAGTTCCATGGAGTTTTTAGCCCCCCGATTTGTTCTTCAAGTACTATTTGGTTTGGCATGCTCTGTTGCACCATAAGTATGTTAGGAGACTTCATTGATGGTTTCTAGTGTATGCAAGTATTGCTAGTAGCTATGGGAATGAAACTGACAATTCATGGTTCATATTTTATGCAAGCATTGCTTGTGTTAATGGAAGCAAAATTTACAACTCGTGGATTATATTGTATCTATGAATTGATTGCTAAGAGAAATAAAACTAACATTTAGTTGGAAATGTGATCTTATAGGGAGAATATGCTTTCTTCGCTCATAGAGGAGCACAAAATAGCCAAAAAATTCTAAGAATGTGGAGAGGGGAGGAGGCGGGCCAAGCCTGGAGCGGTGGTGGCAATGACGCGCGCGCGCGGGGGGTGGGGGGGGGGGGGGGGGGGGGGGGGGAGGAGGAGGAAGATGAGGGCATAATAGTCAACAAAAGACAATTATGTTACAACTAACGAATACTCTTGTTGAATGAGTTAATACAACCATAAGGACTCATAACATTGTTTTCTAGTTATTTGAAGGACTTTTAAGCAATTAATAAGATTTGGGGCTTATTTAAAAATATAGTAGATTTATATGCACAAAAGAACTCTTTCTTATTCTAAAAGATTTTGCAAGTCTAATCCTTGCCTGGTCTAGCTTAAACTGCATGACTAGAAATCAGGTAGGTTTTGCAACAAACAACTAGCCTTCATTGATTACGTCTTGCCAATATTTTCCTTGCGTACAAATTTAGCACTAACTGAGAGAAGCTCTCCTTGGTTCATGAGCATAATCTGCATGACCAATATATTTTCTGGTCCGCCAACTGGCCTCCTAAATTTATTTCAAGGCTCTCTTGTGTCCGTAATTTCTTTCTCCACAAATTTGGTACTGAATGAGAGTTGACACTTTACAGTCATAAATTTCTGTCAAAATTTGTATGTAGCCTTCTCAACCTAAGTGTTGTGCTCCACAGCTAACTCCATTTTGATAGGAAAAGCTGATGATGAACCATTAACTTTAAAACATCAGATTCAGCGATCTCATATAGATGAGGGCATAATAGTCAACAAAAGACAATTATGTTACAACTAACGAATACTCTTGTTGAATGAGTTAATACAACCATAAGGACTCATAACATTGTTTCCTAGTTATTTGAAGGACTTTTAAGCAACTAATAAGATTTGGGGCTTATTTAAAAATATAGTAGATTTATATGCACAAAAGAACTCTTTCTTATTCTAAAAAAATTTGCAAGTCTAATCCTTGCCTGGTCTAGCTTAAGCTGCATGACTAGAAATCAGGTAGGTTTTGCAACAAACAACTAGCCTTCATTGATTACGTCTTGCCAATATTTTCCTTACATACAAATTTAGCACTAACTGAGAGAAGCTCTCCTTGGTTCATGAGCATAATCTGCATGACCAATATATTTTCTGGTCCGCCAACTGGCCTCCTAAATTTATTTCAAGGCTCTCTTGCGTCCGTAATTTCCTTCTCCACAAATTTGGCACCGAATGAGAGTTGACACTTTACAGTCATAAATTTCTGTCAAAATTTGTATGTAGCCTTCTCAACCTAAGTGTTGTGCTCCACAGCTAACTCCATTTTGATAGGAAAAGCTGATGATGAACCATTTTTTTTCAACTAAGATTAGGAATCTCATAAATTGTCCAAAAAAAATGTTAAAGGCATGGTTTACAAGATCTATACTGTGTTTAAACCAATTAATGCTCATTGATGCAAACAAAAAGAGAAGTAATCCGAATTTCAACAAAATGATTTTAGATCAGCATTGAATGAAAACTGAAATTACTTGGTTGCTAAAACGCCAAGAACAGCTGGATTAATATCTTACAAGGAAACATTGATCAACAAGAACTATAGAGGAAAACATTATATATTGTCAAAAATAGTCAAATTATAAGGACATAGGATCTTCAAATGATGCTCATTTCTTAAATTCTGATCCATCTTGGAAAAGTAAATGAATTAGAAGATCTTACTTTAAAACATCAGATTCAGCAATCTCATATAGATGAGCATAAGCCAGTTCAAACGGCAACTGCAGACAAATGATAGCCACGACAATGATGGCGTTATTTCTTATTCTTAAAAGAAGCCCAAGCCACTCATCTCTTTGCAATGACCTTTTCTCTTTTGGTTTATCAGCGTCTACTTTCTTGTCAGGTTCCCAGTGGGATTGACTAGAGTTTAGTTCATTGTCTATACCCCATCTGCAAAATGGCCGGGAGAATAATGATTAGTTCTTATTAGAAAAATCTTAGGCTTATTGTTTCTTAAGAGTTTCAGAGGAGAACACGAAGGTAGTCACCTGGCCAAAAGGGCTGCATTCTTGCGCTTCCAGAATTGAAAGAAAAAAACAGCCCATGATACGATGAATATGAAGAAAGCAGGAAGGGCCAACAACTGCAATGGTCTGATCTAAATGCAAATTAAAAAGTCAAAAGATGTGACTAAATGCAGAAGAGAGATCAAAAGTCAGACCAGAGGCCACTTTAGCAGGGAAGCAACATACCCAAAGTCAATCATATGAAGGGCAAGGCCAAATGCAGCTGGAAAAAACAACCAGCGAGTATACATACCAAGGAAAACAAAATATGTCGCGATCTGCATGCCAATTCATCAGTGTCAGATGAAAAATTAAGTTTAGACTAGTTAATAGAACATCATCTAGCAATATCAAAAAAGAAGGCTAAACGAATGTAGAATAGTGCAAATTAATTCTTAAGCCCAGTTACATGTTTACCTTTGTCCCAAAATATGAATAAATTTCATCAATTGGCTGCCACGTTAAGTCCAACCAGTTAAGAGCCCAGCTTCCCAATAGCTGTTTCCTCTTTATTTCATCTGAATAAAAGAATTTATAATCGCTAAGCTTCCACGTTAATTCAGAAAGGTAGGAAAGAAAACAGATGCAGTACCATGCATAGGAAATATTTGTTTGACAATGCCTTCGGATTCCATTCTTTTGATTAACGGTTCATTTGCTTGGAACTTGAACTCTTTCCCGGCAAAATATAATGTTAATTCTGTTTTTGTCTCGTTCACCTGTGAAGATAGAACATGTTAGAGAAATCAAGTTGTCTCCACAGTATTACAGAGCATACCCCTCTGAATGCAAAAGCAGTTATACTGTCCATTTCATGTACATAATATATTGATTAGATAATATGGTAGGCGTGCATCAGCTCGATACAGAAAATGCAATACTTATAGGTGAATATCAATATAACAACAACAAAAACAACAACAACAACAAAGCCTTTTATCCCAAATTCTAATTAAAACCATACCCTTCTTTAAAAAAATCAATTCAGGTTCGTTTTGGCCTACCTATAGTCCCTAACAGCTATTCTAACCACTATCTTATTGCTTCTTACCAGAGCATCTATTGATCTCCATCTTTGAAATACTAAGATACAAGTAAAGTAGCCAGGGTAAAATCCAACTAAGGAAATGACAATATGCAATATACTGCCCATTCATATTTATCAAGATATCACCCTAGACTAGTCATCGGATTTTAGGGCATGGCCCTCGTGCTCATAGCTACCTTGGCTAGGAATTTGGGGCCAACATAGTAGGTAGACAGTGCATGATTAAAAAAAAATTGTCATTTTTTACTAGAGCTTTTTTATGCTCCATAGCCAACCCATTTTGATGGGCAAAGACTTGGATGATGATGATCACAATAGACTCATAAAGTCTTAATACCTCAAGTAAAACTGATTACTAGCCACCATTGTGCTCTAGTTGAACCCTAATGATCTTAAAATAAAACTTGGAGCCATGTTAAACTTAGAAAAATATACATGAATAAATAACTTAACCAATTTCAAAAGGCTGGCTATATGGAATACAGATTAAAAAAAATGGAAGAGTGGTCCAAAAAGGCGTGACGCAATATCATTCTTGAACTATTGCTTTCAGAACTATAGATACTCGCTTTTTGGAGTTGTTACACTCTAATGTTGACAAGTTGGCCAACAAAATGCACTTAGAAGTCTAAGCATAATTCTACTAGTACATGACCTTTGGATCAACCATAATTCAACATTCATTCTGCAATTTAGCAGCTCAAGCATGAAAATGATAAGCTAAAACACAATTAAAAAATAAATCTCATTTTAAGTAACAAACAACAGATGAGGTACCTACAATTTCATATATCAAATGCCGGAAACAAGTAAACCGCTCGCACCAGCTGAACAAGGATCCATCTGGCTGCCTCACAAATGATGTCACCTGATCCCACTCAAAGGGCAAATCAACCCCTAAAGAATGGAAAAAAAAATATCATTTCAAGATATACAACATTACTGATAGACAAAATATTCTAACAGAATAACTTTAAAAAAATAACTACTACCAACATAAGTCAACTTCTTCAGTTGCAACTCAGCTGCAGCTCTTCCTAGGATCCTCATTGGTGCTGCCAACTGCATGCAAAATTTTAAGAAAGTGAGAGATCATTGATGGGAATGCAAAGCAGTATGAAACATTTTTTCGTAAAAATGGATCAGCTGGGCACATCTTAATGATATCAAGCTGGCCACTCCATGGCTGTGACCATAGCTTAATTGGCAGTTAGCCAAAATAATTTCATTGATTTGATAAGCAGGCTGCCTATGGCCAACCAGTTGAAATGGGGACTAATGGGTAAAAAATGAATAGCAAAAATCTCAAAGACCTTAGAGTTCAGTCACATAACTTCTAGTTTTGCAAAAACCTAATATGGTAAGGAATATGAGCTGACAGAATAATACATCGTTGGCAATGTGCTTGCAGTATAGAGTTCTTTTAAAGAAAAAATAAATAAATAATAAGCAAGAGGCTCTCAATGGATAATGGGTGAGAGCAAAATTCCTAGAAAAAGAACCAATAGTTTACCAGTGCTTAAGAGTTAGTAATATTGCTAAAGGCGTCCTGTTATGTCTTTCCAGACTAATAAAAATGTAGTAACATTTTATGCCTTGAAATTACGAGAATGATTCAAGCCATATAGCTGCCTCATTCAGTAACTATGCTCACCGTCAGGATTACCGTATCATCTTCCAGCCTACATTAACAAGCAGTTTCTTATATGGCATTTTCATGAGTCAAGTATCCTTGGCATGCTTAGCACCTTGCATACCACAAGTATACATCCCTAGCACCGTTTAAGTTTAACTCAGAGAATAACAAAATTACAATGGAAGAATATGATTTAAAAGTTAAAACAACTAGTTCCTATCAATATTCTATTATATAATAGAGTGTACAGTTCTCCTGAATAGTTTGTGAGATCACTCAAGCCTCAAAACTGGCTCTCGAGTGATGTTATGTAGATCAATTGCAAAAAGAAAGGTACAAAAGAGAAATAACATTTTTTTCCCACTACTACTACTAACAAGAACTGGCTACCTGAGAGGCTGAAAGCAAGGTTTTAAAACTTGATTCTATATCAGGGTTTGTCAGACCCCCCCCCCACCAAAAACAAATCCCCCTAAGAGCTTCATAATTTCATCACTTTATGAAGTCACGGATTCTCGGCTCAAATTTTAGTTCAACGCCGGGGAAACTAATAAAAGTAAAAAAAAAAAAAAAAAAACACAACCTTACAACATAGATAGCCTGTTGTGTCCCTTTAGTCCCTTACTCCCACTCCCCATGCCGATACATCTTATTGCACTGCTCAACAATCCCAGAGATAGACTGCTCAGTGCTCACCCAATCCAAGTATTTAGCAAGTGATTTGCTTGTCTCGATCCTAAATCATCGAGTTCTTAGAAACAAAACACTAATTCTAGTTATATTGGATTTACATATTGAAGTAATTAAACATGACTTAGTTATGAATTGCACTATTAGTCTTTTTTCGAAAATAATACAAGTAAGACTAATTGTTCTCTAAAATTCCGTTAGTAGTCAACATAAATATATATTTTATTTTATCAGGGTGTTCTTGAGAAAATTCATTCCTTTGACTGCACGATGGAGAGTTTTTTAGAGAGAACATGTACTATCTCAAAAAATGCCAATTAACTAGTCGATCAACAACAACTTTTGATTGTTGGATTAATTTGGTTTCATCTAACACCACGCAAATGAAATTAGAGGAGGTCCGGCTAATTAAAATAAATCGATTAAAAATGCCCCATTAAAGCTGAACCCTCATACTAAACCTGAACTTTTCCGCCTTCCTAACTGAACTTTCAGATTGATTCCATTACAAGATTTTTAGACCTCGATCTTAAAAGTATCCCTCTCCAAATCTCTTTAAAAGAAAATCTTAGCCTTTCCTACCAGATCTCCTCCCATTAACCACATAAATCATATCTTCAATACACAAGTTCCATGCCAATTCTGCCTGTCATCTCTTCTCCATCTAGTAGTTGTTCTCCTCCTATCTTCATGGATAGTCTAGGAAGCACGGACAATCCGAAAAGCGGTGAGATGCTGGACATGTTTCGGACACAAACACACTCCAAAACACAATATGGCATGCCAGAATCAACATCGTACCTGTGTACCCATGTCCAACTTGTTCCGTGTCATATTGTCTCTTCAACATAATTGAAATGGCTTGGTTTGCATGATTACCTGCAGCTCAAGGTTATCTGTATATCTGGTTATTCTCCATTGTTTATGTTGTTAATCATTTAGCCATGTGCTTCTCACAGTACTCTCCAACCATATACATTAAGTACACATGTACTTTTACTGGTATATATAATACATCCTTATACATACAACTGGAACCGGAACACACAAAAAACGGACACGACGACCGAAGACACGACACAATTTCGTCTACATCGTGTCTGATACGTGTCAGACAAGACGCGACACGGACACGACACCAATTTCTCAGTTTCCGTGCTTCCTGGGTCTCTCTCTCCGATTGGAATTTGGTACTGCGTCGTCAACCATTACATCTCCCCCAAAACTTTCGGAAACCTAACCCTAGAAACTTACGAGCCTAAAATTTCGAATTCCGCCACGAATTCGTAGAAATTACAACTGACCTTGATGAATTCGTCGGAGATCCCCTGGACTCTGTCGACGACCAGTCCGGCGCGCTCCAACTCCCTGACGAGAAACTCGACGCAGTCGCGGGAGCCGTCGTCGGCATCCCCGTCCTTCTTCTTGGGTACGACGATGGCCACCTCGAAGCCGGTCGCCTCCTCTCCGCCGCCGCTCCCGCCATTGACGTCGATCCCCATTAATTCTAGAGAGAGAAAGAAGAACAAAAAGAGGAGAGAGAAAGTAAAAGAGGGGAGAGAGACAGAGGACGAGGGGTTCTTCTTTCTTGTCCTTCCGATCGGATCGAAGAGCCGTTTGTTTCGACAGCACCGCCACTTGTCCGCTTTTTCTTGGCAAATGATAAGGGCACTGCACATTTTACTCGGGGCTAGCCCATTTGAACATTTGAAAAAATTACAAGTTTGCCATCATGAAAGTTACTCGGGACTAGCCCACTGTAATACTCAGGACTGTCAAAACGTTGACAGTCCTACAATTGGAAGGACTGTCAACATTTTGACAGTCCTACAAATATATAGGACTGTCAAAAATGTGACAGTCCTATTTATAAGGACACTGCACATTTGAGTCTGGGCTAGCCCATTGAAAATTTACAAAAAATTCCAAGTTTGCCATCATGAAAGTTACTCGGGGCTAGCCCACTGTAATACACAGGACTGTCAAAATGTTGACAGTCCTACAACTTGGAAGGACTGTCAACATTTTGACAGTCCTACAAATATATAGGAATGTCAAAAATGTGACAGTCCTATTTATAAGGACACTGCACATTTGAGTCTGGGCTAGCCCATTGGGAATTTACCAAAAATTACAAGTTTGCCAGTCTGCTAGTTAGTTGGGGCTACCCCACACCAAAGTATAAAAGTCAAATGGGTTTCTACTTTTGGCATTCCACCTAGACTTAAGACACCCTCCTTCCACCAAGCCCAAACCTAAATTTGGAAATAGGTAGTTGTGGTTGGAGGAGTAATTTACTTTGGTGATACCCCAAGGAATATTCTTCCGGTATGTCTTCGACAACCTACTTTGAATAAGTTTTGCAAATGTGCGAAAAAGATTTAGTTTATTTTGATAAATGTAGGAACAATGCATGATAAAATGTTCGATGACGAAGTCGGATCGTCCAATTCATTAATTATGCACTCCGGACGTTCCGAAGTACAAGTTGGTTGTTCCGAAGAACGTACGGTACGTAAAACAAGAACCCTAATTTGACAGTCACGAGTTAGGACTGTAAACATTAGACAGTCCTATCTAAATATAGGACTGTCAAATATTTCACAGTCCTATATTTATATAGGACTGTCATAAATTCTACAGTCCTAAGTAAAAGTAGGACTGTCATAATTTTCACAGTCCTATATTAAAAAAGGACTGTGAAAATAGTGACAGTCCTGGATAATTATATGAAGTTATTAATTTTTATATAATTTTATATTGGTTATAGGACCAAGCTTGTTCAGATATTGTGGGACATCCTGCTGTTGGTGTTGATGTGGAGGATATTTTCTCAACGGATATTGAGTTTGCAAGCCATGAAGAAGCATTAGAGTGGTGCAGAGAAGTTGGGAGACGACATAACGTAATTATTGTTATTGCAAGATCCATCCGATCTCGGCCGGGCCGAAAATATCTTGAGCTTGGATGCGAAAGAGGAGGTGTGTTTAGGCATCATAAAAAGAAGGGTGTTGTTGAAAAAGAAATCCCTAAGAAAAATGTTGGGACGAGAAAATGTGGTTGTCCATTGAAGGTGTTGATTGTAAATGTTGAAGATGTGAAGTGGATAGTCGAAGTTAAGAATGGAAGACACAATCATCCTATTCCAGGGACACTTACGGGTCATGCCTACGTGGCACGGTTGAAGGAGGATGAGAAAAAGTTGGTTGAAGAAATGTACCTTTCAGGAGTTGCACCGAAACAGATTTATTCTGCTGTCAAACAAAAACAAGATGGGAACAAGTCTACTATGAGGACGATCTATAATAGTTTGGCCAGAGCAAAATGCAATAGTATGAAAGGAAGAATGGCGATGCAGCAAGTATTGAAGTTGCTTGCGGAGCATCACTACGTGGAGTACCATAGAAGACATCCACAAACTGATGAACTCCTTTCATTGTTTTGGGCTCATCCCGATTGCACACATTTGGCTAGGTCCTTCGCAGACGTGTTGGTCCTTGATTGTACATATAAGACCAACAAGTTCAAGATGCCTCTTTTGCATGTTGTCGGGTCTACGTCTACGGGAAAAACCTTTACAGTCGATTTTTGTTTTATGAAGAGTGAGACAGTAGAGGATTACACATGGGCGTTGAGGAAACTACAATCCCTTTACACAGGTTACAAAGAGCCCTCTGTTTTTGTTACTGACAGAGAATATGCATTGATGAATGCTATAGATATTGTATTTCCTCATGCGCATAGACTACTCTGCACTTGGCATATAAATAGAAATATCCATGCTCAATGCAAGAAAAAATTTGAAAGTGTGGACGGTAAAATTGACATGCTTCGCTTCGAAGAATTCTACAGTGATTGGAGTCTTGTATGGCGAGCAAGTACTACAGACAGTTACGACGCAGCATGGTACATGTTCCAACAAAAGTGGGAGCCAAGTAACCCGACATGCATATCTTATATCAAAGATACTTGGCTAGGACCACATAAAGAGCAATTCGTCTTAGCATGGACCAACCTGGTGAAGCATTATGGCACGATCACTACGAACCGGGTCGAAGGGGCACACTCATGTTTGAAAAGATATCTACGCTCATCGGTCGGTAATTTTGTCTCTGTTTGGCAATCGATTCATTTGATGACTATTTCCACGGTGAACGATATTGTAGCATCATTTGAGATGAGCCTCAATATTGCAAAGCATGAATACAAGCAAGAACACCTCTTGGATGGTTTAAGTCATGTGGTATCTCACAAGGCCTTGGGGTTATTGCTTGAGGAGATTCGAAGGTCGAAGTCGGTGGGTTATGATCCCGAGGTTTGCGGTTGTTCATATCGACATTCACTCGGACTTCCGTGTGCACATGAAATCAACGAATACCGTCGTGAATCTAAACCTATTCCAATAGATGTTGTTGACCAACGTTGGCGACAACTGTCGATAATGCCGGCGGTGGGAGTGCAAGATGATTTCTTTGCGTTGCCCCAAGTAAAACTACTTCACGCAAGGTGGTGTGGCGCAACGGAGCCGGAGAGAAGATCCATTGAGTTTAAAATCCATGAGATTGCAGTCCCGGCAAGTACTCGATCACAAGACATATTCAATCAAACTTTTACAACGTTTACAACTCAAATTATAGTTTAAAGTTTTACAACGTTCACAATTATACAAATCAAAATGAATGTTCAAACGTCATGGCGCCTCTTCGTGCGTTGCTCTCTAGTATCCAAGAAAGGATATTCTTCAGCGTTGTCGATATTTTGGAGTTCGTCATTGATTGTCATATAATTGGAACCCTGGCAACTGACGAGGCTTCTTCCCAACTTCTTAACTTTCCTTGCCTATTCATGAAAAATGAAAATAATTGTTAGCCACAGTTACAAATATCAAACTTAAACTCTACAAGTAGGCTCACCATCTTGACCAGTGCAGTATATAAGACCGATTTGGGAGGAAGATCTGACGGTACACGCACAATATCCCCTCCGCGTTGGAACAAGGTCGGTAGTCCGACACCGGCGTAGTAGGCGAGGTAGTCGTCACTGCACTCCGCCATATTGACTGCTGCTAGTCGGCCGGTATCTCTAATGACGTGGCGTTGCCACTCGGTGAAGAAGTGCGATACCCAGTTGAAATTTGCAGGTATATAGTTTAGCGGTTTTGTACCGCGCGGAGGAGTTATCATTTGCAAAGTTCGCCTTGGGACAGTTTGTACGTAGCCAAACTGACGTAGCACTCTATCCGGCATATAAGCCTCCTCGATCTCATGACAACTGATAACACCGTGATATAAGGCGACTGGTTGCAACGGACGGGTAGTCTGTCGCAAATCACGGTATGGATCCCATACAATCTGCACCGCATAAAATGTAGCATAACGTCATTTAGCATAACATAGTAAATTCATACCAATTAAGTACAATATTAGGTCTAAATTCACCTCTTCTGTCGTCATTTCTTCGAGTGCATGCCGTAGAGCGGCCAATGTGTGAGAACGTTTGGCATCTACCTTACTTGGCTTCCATCGGCACATTCTAGGCATGTTCTCGTCATACCCTCGGTTCAGGCTCGCCCGCTGCAGGGTTGGAAAGTGGTCGTATATCCATGCCTACACGTTACCGGAAATATATTAGTCCAAAAATAAACAACACAATTTCAATTTATGTAAACAAGTTGACAAAGATATATCTATACATGGAGTAGAGTCTGGCATCCGGAAATAGTCTTCGAACCCACACGGGATGCCGTACCAAGCTCGCGGTAAAGGTATGCCAGTATACCGCTTCCCCAAGAAATTTGCTCCACCGTATCAATGTTGTCCAAATTGATGAGATATTTCGCATTTATGGACGTTCCAGACTTATCGGTAATGCCGACAGCCCCTAAGATGAACTGAATATATCCGCGGGCCACATTTTCGCTATTATCAATTTCAGGGACCGTCTCAGCGAATATCTCCTCCAAATATTTTAGAGGAAGTCCGTAGGACTTCTTGAATTCTCGAATACTAGTAAAACTAGTGGCATCAACTCCCAGACACCCTGATACATAATCTACCATATAGTCGTAATAGTTGATGCTCGAATCATCAAAAGTATGATCCTGCATGGGACGACCATCAACCCTAAGTCCCAATATATGATGGACGTCATCAAGGGTAATCGTCAACTCCCCATTGGGTAGATGGAAAGTGTTGGTCTCTGGATGCCACCGTTCTACAAATGCTGAAATCAGTGCATTGTCCACCGTCGTATATGAGTAGCTACCCAAATATTGCAGACCGGTGGGACTGATTTTTGACTTCACATCATCTCCCAGTAATTCATACCGCCATGTATTGCATTTTTTGCCATGGTTGATTACCGTCAACATACGAACACTCTCCTGAAAAGTCAACAATTGGATGAAATAAAACGTAATGTACTATCAACTTTGAACTTACAACTATATATAAATGTATCATAACGTAATGTACTTACCGGATTATTCCATATTTGGTATGCAATATGGTTTTCGATCGACGGTAACATAGAGCAACCGTTTGGACGAGTGTCGCCTGGACTATCTGCCTGCTCAGAAGGTCCCGAACCATCAGTAGGCCGGTTTCCGAGAGTTCGTGGAAGACTCTCGACAGGACTATCTGCAGGCTGAGAAGGTCCTGAACCATCAGTAGGCCGATTTGGAACATTTGGCATGTCCTCATCGGAGGAGGAAGAAGAGCCGGAAGAACTAGGAGGAGCACGTCTCTTTGTGGCAATCTTCTTCGTCAATGGACGTCTCCTCACTTCAGGGCGTGCCTCGGCCTCGCGGATAGTCACGCCTTGCGAAACTGTGCGTTCCTTACGCATCGACGCAGTAGGGCGTCTTCTCATTTCTTCATCCACAGTGTCCTTTCCAGGGGCATGACTATAAGATACAGACAAAAATTAATTTCTATTTTAACATAATAAGTGAATTTTTTCCCAGGACTGTAGCCATTTATACAGTCCTGTAAGTATACAGGACTGCAGTTTTCTCAACAGTCCTAATATTTTAGGACTGTAGAATTTCCTACAGTCCCATATATAGTTAGGACTGTAGGAAATTCGACAGTCCTATATATATATAGGACTGTCGAATTTCCTACAGTCCTAAATATATATGGGACTGTAGGAAATTCTACAGTCCCGCTCGATACTGCTCGACAATGTCGAGCAGTCTCGACATTGTACGCCCTAAAATCATGTTCCAAACGACTTCTATGTCTAAACTACATCCTAGACTCCGCCAAGGACTAGTATGCCCTCATTTGAAAGAAAATAACTCAAATTTTTCAACATGAAAGATGATTTCTTATAATTTTTGGACAAATTTTCAAATACAATAGCACAAGGAGAATGATGATTTCTACCTTGCTTCTTTCGAGACTTTGGGAGCCATCGACAACGAGGAGGAGGACAGCGGAGTAAGGCCGCCGGGAGGGGGTCGGCTGAGGAGGGAAAGCTCCGGTCGGCTGAGGGGGGAAGCTAGGTTTGAGAAGAATGTTTTTTTTCATAAGCCTGGGCTAGCCCCAAGTATAAACTTGGGCTAGTATGAGTAAATGTTCCTCTCTTGTGGGCTAGCCCCAATCCTGGGCTAGCCCCAAGTAAAATGGGCAGTGCCCTTATCATTTGCCTTTTTCTTTTTCTTGGCTTCGGCTTTCGACCGAAATGGAACGGAACGGAAGAGCCGAACAAATTCCTAGTTTGAATTATTATTTATTATTTTCCGATTTTCTGACAAATTGTTGATAAAAACATGGTCCCCACAGCCATCATTCTTCGTGAGCAGCACGCAACTGTAAAGAATTAAGAAAGAAAAAAATACTCGGGTGACGGATTTTAGGTGGGCCCCACCGGTTGGGCCCATTTGACCAGGCTTCTTTTCTCAAATTTGCAGAAATGCCAGTCAACACTAATACAGTTACAAATGTGTAACGCTAAGGACACACTTGTCATGTTTTTCACCCAACCAATTTTCCTCAAAAAATTATTATATTTAAATAATATAATTAATATTAAAAAATAACATAAATATTTAAGTCTCTACTGTTATCAACCGGTTTCAAAAACCGAATATATATATATATATATATATAAATTAAAAAAATCAAACTAACTTTCCATTATAATTAAAAATTAGATTAAATGAACTGTCACAATTAAAATTTTAAAAATATTCTAACTAATAGTTTAATTGTCTGATATATCTATAACAAATTCTAATTAAAATATAAAAATATATATATAACAAATCTTAATTTATGTATATTATTTAAATTATTTTTTAACAATATCAGAAGAAAATTATTATGGAATTTACTACTTTTATTAAAATAATTTAAATATAATTTGAATATATATTAATTAGAATTTATTTGGATATATATTTAGTTAGATAATATTAAAAAAACAAATATATTTTAATTATAATTTGTTATAGATATATTTTTAATATTTTAGAAATGTGTTTAGTTAGGAAATACAAATAATTAGATGGTACCAAAATTTTAAAATTTTATAGAAATTTGATAAGTTGAGGAATTAATTAAGATTTTTTCTTAATTATGCAAATGGCTTAAATAGCTTATTTTGAATTATTTTCGAACCATGTTATAATAGTAGAGGTACGAAAGTTTTAGTCTATCCACAATGGATTAAATATTGCAGCTTCTTTGTGTTTAGGTCTTTGTCATGGATATGATATATATCTCTACTCTCTACTCTTTATAGAGAGACTTGTCTCTACTCTTTGTGAATAGACTTGAAAACGATTTAAAATGAGCTATAGTTCCTCACATTAAAAATAAAAATAAAAAACTAATTGTTTAAATACCCAATATTATCTAACTATAGATAAATATCTATAATTCGTGTGGTTAAGGTGAAAAGTATTCTCCTTGGCTATATGAATTCGATTTCACGGGACATCAGTATTTATAACAAACTTTTATATATATTTTTTAACAAATTTTGTGTCACATATGTTACAAATTATTATAGTACTATTATCGAGTATAACAATAGATAAATTTGAAAAGCTTCAAGTATCTTCTAATAAAAATTTCAGACTTGAACTGATCGATACTCTCATGTCTTCTTTAAGTTGGCCCACCTTCAAATCCATTTTAGAGATATTTGCTTGCAACATATAATACCCAAAATAAAAACTTAGATATAAATATAAGTCAAGGTTTGTGAATAAACAAATAAATGAAGAATGTCAAGCCATTTGTAACATCAACAACAACATTTCATTTCTATTCACTCCCATCCCATGTTATCCAATATCACCGCCCATACTCTAGCTCATGATCGTGTACAATCAGAAGAAGCTATTTCTACTAGGCTCTTCAAAGAGCCCCCTGCTTGTACATTGGACCTTATCCGCAAAAATATGGCCAATACTTGTTCTATTTGAATGAAAATCTTTCACTCGTTCTCAAAAAGAATAAACAAATAAGTGGTGGTTGTCACTTGGACCCGGCCTGGCTTTGTGTCGGTCTAGATATGGTCCCACAAAATTAGCGATAGTCTTCAAAATGGATTATAGTCTCTAGGTCCACATAGATGTTGTCCAATCCTGACCTAATTAATGGTCGACATAGATCATATCCACTCCAGAAATAAAGAAAAGAAGGATAAAATCCCAGTAATACTCACATAAATCGACTTCCAAACTGACTTCAAATGCAACAGAAACCACCAAGAAACGGTGGAAATATGTAATATTACACTGAAATTCACCACTCATCATAACATATCCAAATTACAAACCCTTCAGCCTACTAATTTCTCTGTTCCCTCGCAAAGAATACACAGCTGAAGCAGACACTCTCGGATGATCCTAAAGACCCAAGAAAGGGGATGAGCTCGCCGGAAAAAAAAAAAAAAAAAAAAAAAAAAAAACACCTTCAACTGCGTATTGTAAGGAAAATCTGGACTAACATGACAGCCAGCTTCATCCCTCAAACCCAAATGTAACCGGATATTAATTAGAGAACCTCAACAAACATGCAAAGGTTGCTTTGAATGCCAATACCCCTTGCAAAAGAGAGCTATTTCAAAACTGAGAGCATCCTAGCTTAGCGAAAGGCTTGCTTAGATCTTGTGAGTGCTGAAACCTGCTTCCTCCGAAGTCAAGCTTTCCTTCCAGTTCTCAAACTCTGATCCTCCGAAAACTAGCTGCTTAATCCCGATGTGGCTGTTGAAAGAAAGATGCTAGCTTAAGCAAACATGATGTTGAATCCATTAGCCAAGCAATGACTAGTTGGAAGATATATTATAGATGGAAAAAAACTGGCAAAATTTAAAGCTCTAGAGTACAGGATGTGAATCTAA